>CM076581.1:1493623237-1494110410 GCA_034641835.2 Pinus albicaulis
TGCCAGTTCATATTTTAGTTTCATTAGTCAGCTAGCATCTCATAAGTTTGTTATGTTCGATGAGGATCATTAGAAAATGTTTTTAAAGCGCTTAAATAGAGATGGAATCCTTTTTGTCACTCACCACCATTGTCACTCTTTAGAGCCTTCACCTTCTTCCCTGTATCTTTCTCTACCAGTGCTTTGAAATAACAAAACTTGGTGAATGACTGATCTTTGTTCTATAGAAAGAAGATCCAAAAATTTGTAGAAAAATCATCAACAAAAATCACATAATACATGTGATTTTTTTTGGAAGCTGTTGATAATGGTCCACACGCATGTGATTGAACTCTCTCAATGATTTCTGCTGCTCTATTCTCCTTCTCATGAAATGTGTCCTTTGTATACCTCCCCATGGTACATCCCTTACATGTGTCTATCTGTGCAAGTGTGCCCTTTGGAAGAGCTATAGAAATCTGCGACATGATCCTCAAAGCATTGTAGTGTAGATGACCCAGCCTCATGTGCCATAAATATCCAGTATCTCGACTCACCACCTCATCTTCTTTACTGCTCAATGTTTCCCTGTCATTTACATCAAGTTTGTATAGGTTCTTCACACGAACCCCAATCTTCTTTACCCATCCTATGGGTTTGTGACAAATGAATGCCTTTCCTTCACTAAAAACCACATCATATCCAAGATCCTCCAACATAGCAACTGAAAATAAATTTTTTTTCAAACCTGGCTCATGCATGACATATTTTAGTATGAAAGGTTTACCTTAATATCTTGAGAAAGTAAATGTACCAATTCCGATAGCACTATACCTCCCATCATCACCCATCTCGATGTGCATATGAATATCCTTCTCCTCCAAGCTACTAAACAGTTATTTGTTTCCAGTCATCTGGAAAGATGGTCCACTATCCAAGTACCACATAGATCCCATAAAAATTGACATCATGCATGCAATGAGAGAGAAATCCAACTCAAAGTGTGAGCTCAAAGCTTCACTTGCTACAGATCCCATAGCCCTCTTCTTGATTTTCTTATTTTGTGGACAATTTGTGGCATAATGTCCACGATCATGATAGTTTAAACATTTCACCTTTGACATGTCTCACTTCTTGCCTTATTTACTGGTGTCAGATTTGGAATAGGACTTATTTCCTTTCCCCTTCTTTACCTTACTAGCCAAGGCACAATTTTCCTCATCACCAGTCTTGGAGGAGGATCCATCCCTGGTATTCTACCGAAACTCTTCTTGTACCAAATCAGACCACAAATTCTCCCAGTCTAGTAACTTCTCCATCCCATTCACAGAGTCTTGGTAACTATGCCTCCTCTTAGGAACACCTAGAAGTATTACGCTCACCAAGTCATCATCAGCTACATTAATCCCAACACTTCGAAGCTCATCTTGAGATTGAGTGACCTTGGTCAAGTATTTCTGGATTCTGTCGCCCCTCTCCATTTTGATTTTCTTAAGCTTGTCCTTGAGTGCCAATTTTATGTGGTCACTGTTGCTTTGAAACATATCTATGAAGGCCTTGCACATATCATGTGGATTTTCCTTTCCATGGAGACTCGAGACAATATGATCTCGAACTCCCTCTAATAATATCCTCCTCACCTTTGCGACATTCTTCCTCTATGCTTCGTGATGTGCAACATCTTCCTGATTAGGTTTAGGAATATTAGTTTCAATGAAATCCTTCAACCCATTTTCCTCCAATACTGTCTCCATCCTGTCCTTCCATGCAATATAATTCGATTTTCGCTCAAGCGGATATTCGAGTCCCAAGCCAGTGAAAGACATTATGGTCAGTTGTTAGCTCCAAAGAATGTATATGCAAATTTGAATATTGTTCAACACAAACTCAATTTCTTCTCCACTATTATGAATCTTAGTGCTCTGATACCATCTAGAAATTACACCAATGGATTCAACATGATCATGCAATGTACTAAAACAAGATATTGAATCCTTTTACAATATTTGTGAAATATAAATCACGATCACTCAATCACATGCAAGTAAGAAAAATAAGTAAATCAATCGTACAACACAACATTTTACCATAGAAATAAACTTCTAAAAAATCCTCTATATCTATTAAAGAATAAGCCAAGGAATCATGAAACAATGCAATGCATGTGTGCTCACAAGAGCTTCATACACTCTACCAATCGTCTCACATTGATCTAGGCAAAATTGGACAAACACATAGGCAATTATAGGAAATTTGCTTTTGTGATCCATAAAATGTATATAAAATATTTCGGTGAAAATCACATTTAAGCATATTATTTCGACGTGTCAGCCAGTCTAGTTCATCATCACGACAAGATGAGAAATCTGATCTAGGAACTAGTTTAAATAGATCAGGAAAACTCCAACTAGTCGTTGTAAATAAAGGCTAGTTTGACTAGAATAAGAAATTTAATTAATCTAAAAAGGAATTAATTAAGAATTGTATTATTATTATTATTATTATTTCAACTTTTTTTTTAATTTAAAGTTGAATTAATTAATAAATATATTTTATATCATTTGAATTAATTAATTATTATATGTTATATAATTTGAATACAATTTATATTCTTATTTTTTTACTTAATAATTGAATTAATTAATAATTATATGTTATATAATTTGAATATAAATAATATTATTATTTTATTACTTAATAAGTAATTTCAATAAGTTAAATCATAATATAATAGTTGCATTATTTATTGAGAATAGATATAAAATATTATAATAAAAAAGAAAAATAGAATGAATTAATTAAAATCTAAAAAAATCAGAAAGGGAGAATGTAATCGAGAGGAGAGAACTGGGCAAGATGAAAAAAGAAATAACTAAGAGTGAAGGGTAGTAATCCAGCATCTGCTAAAACTCTACCCATCATCCCTGTTAAGGTTAACCGACCTCATTTCGATTTCTAAGACTTCCCTCAACTTACGGTGGTGGAAATGGTCAATCCTCGCAATAACCTTATCATCTTCAATGCAAATGTGATGATATGTCTTTTAAGCATGCTCTGATAAGGCAAAGGAGTGTGATCTACTATGTTTAAGGTCAGCGACATGTTCATGAATTCTTGGATTAATGGATCAACCAATTTCACCGATGTAAGGCGTCCCATAGGAGCACAGAATCAAGTAAACATCTTTACAATCCTTAGGGAAAATTACGTCCTTAAACGACCTAAGAGAACTCTAGATGGTGCAGAGGGGCCTGAAGGTTGAGGAAATATTATGCCTCCTTAGGATCCTAGTGATTTTATCATTAGTACCTTGAATAAACAGAAGCTGAACTCCAGATAATCGATCATAAGGATATTTCTTATTCCTAGGACCTTTTTCTGCTTTTTGAAAATCTCTAAGACACTGGACCTTGCTATAACCGTTATTATTAAAAATATTAAGGAGATGAGATTTTTCTCCTTCAAAGTGGTGTTCATCGGAGATTCTAAAGGCTCTGGTAACTAGGGTACTGAGAACCCCTAGCTTTTGAGAAGGGAAATGATGAGAACAAGCATGTAAATACTTCTTAGTGTGCATCTTCTTTATAAACACTTGATAGGAGAAAGAACCCTCTTCATTCCTAGAAAAAAAAGACATTTAAAAAGGGCAGACTTCCATCCACTTCGAATTCCATGGTGATCTTGATGAAGTTAGATTAACCATTAATATTTTGTAAGAAAAGGTCCAATTTTTGTTTTCCATGGGGCCAAACCACACAGGTGTCATCAACAAACCTTTTTCAAAGCCTACGTTGAAAAAGGGAGGAGGAAAATGCCCTTGATTCGAAGTCTTCCATCAAAAGATTAGCCACAACAGGGGATAGGGGGGAATTCATGGCCACACCACAATTTTGTCCAAAGAATTCACCCTCGAAACTAAAGAAGGTCGAGGTTAAACAAATCTCAACCATATGAGCATTATCAGGTGTAATATCCCCAAAGGGAAATAACCAGTAATACACAGAAATACGCCAGACAGATATATAAAACAAAATGCTGGAACCAGGTAATGGAACAAGTACACATAGAATGCCAGAATACTAAGCCATTTTATTAATCTCAGAACACATAGATAGGAGTACAAGATAATCAGAATGAGTACACCTATTCTTGCCCTAGGCAAGTGGAGACCCTCTCAGAACAAATAATGGCTGCAAATAAGGACAGCGTCCTAGCTGGCTGAAGAACTACTATGAAGAACTGCTGCTGGAATGCACTGGAACTATGAGCTGGAAACTAGGAAGATGGCTGATCTCAATCCTCCAGACAAACCCCAGAAAATGTGAAACTGATGCTCCACCACCAGTCAGCCCTCACAAGTGAAAAAGTTGTCTCTGCTAGTGACAGCGCAGAAGACAGATGAAACGCTGGCCACAAATCCTCCAGATGAGATGACCACTCCTCAGGGCTGGAAACACTGAAAAACGCTGCCAAACCCTCACACCAAGACCCTGCTCATCAGATCAGCGTCCTCCCTGACTGGATCCGCGTCCCAGTCGCCCGCATCCGCCGGATCCGAGTCCTACCTTCCTCCAGACCGCGTCCTATCTCTCCCGCTCTGCGTCCCCCAAGGCCAGATCTCGGCACGACCGAGTCCTCTCTATCAAGATCTGCTACTATCTCCGCATCTGCGTCCTCCAAGGCCGGATCTCGTCGCTATCTCTCCCGCATCTCGCGTCCTCCAAGGTCGGGATCTGCCGCCATCTCTCCAGAGTCCGCGTCCTCCAAGGCCGCATCCGCCGCTATCTCTCCGTCCGCGTCCCTCGGGCGTCGTATCCGTCGCTATCTCTCCGTATCCGCATCCCTCTCCGCCTTGGTCGGCTCGGATCTCGCGTCCTCACTATTCGCATCTCGAGTCCTCCCGCCGGATCTCGCGTCTCCTCCGATCGTCCTATCTCCTGGATCTGCGCAGTCTCAAGAAGGGGGTTTCTCCTCTCCAAATCTCCACCCGAAAACTGCTGCTAATTACCCCTGAAACTGAAGGATGATGCTCAGAAAATAACCTTACCAGGGCAGGCACTCGAAGTCCCCCGAGGCTAAGGGTGATACCAAGAAAATAACCTTACCAGGGCAGGCACTCGAAGTCCCCCGAGGCTAAGGGTGAGATCTCCGAACGGAGACACTCGCTTGTACCAAAGAGAAAGACGTTGTACCCGACTAAACAACCGGCGTGCCGGCTACGTGTCTAGCTCTCAATATCAATATCAACTGCAGCCCAAAACGAGGAAGAGAACCCAATCTTTAGGAAAGCAACTCTTAAACCTCGACCGCGTCTTCCTTCACCTCCCTTGGCCCGGCAATGTAACCTTGGGCAGCCCGATGCCTCCCCCTCATACTCATGGACCCCTGGGCGCCCCCTCTCTAAGTTATAACGTCAATCAACTAGAAAAAACACTTTATTTTATAAAGTGAGTACCAAAGTGAGTTGACCCCTTATTTCTCACTTTATTTATTATTTTAACTAAAGGCGGCAAAACTATACAAAAATGAAATATTCCAATTAGCAGTGCTAATTAGGAATATTACAGTCTCCCCCGGCAGAACGTTGCTAGTCCTCAAGCAACTGAAGTGATGGATGCTGCAAGATCCTCTCATCCTCACAAGTGGCATCCTCATCCGGGTAAAATTGCTTGTTCTCAAGCAACGCTGAACAAGCCTACCTCTAGCCGATGCTCCTCACCGATACTGCAAAATGTGCCTGGGTCCCACTGAAACCTCTCTATCTCCTGCATCACCCTGATATGAAGGGATATCTCAATGCCAGGATCCCAAACCGGCCTCTCACAGTACCAGCCAACCAATAGTCCTCCCGGATCCCATCGCCGCTGTGGCCAATAATCGCACAAGTCCCACAGCTCGGACTGTGCACCGCCTCTGGCTAAGACCAATGCTCCAAGAGGTGAAGACCACCCACAAGCATCAATGCTCTCGGGCTCCTGCTGCGCTGTACCTGTAGCTGCATATGCTACCCCTCCAACTGCATACCAGCTCATCACCTCTCTCCAATCCAAGTGGTGACTCAATCCCATGCTGATCCTGCTCTCCTGAAACCGGGATGGAGTGTTGAAGAAATGATGTCCTGTGCTGCCCTGCCAGCTGGAATCTATAACCTCGGTTACGTCCAAGGGCCCCTGCTCGACTGTGCACCCTACGAATAATACTGTACCATCTAGAGGGCACCAACTCATGATCTCCCGCCAGTCCATCCTAGAAGAAGAATCTGATGTAGCAACGACAACGGTATATGGAACATGCCTGGGATGTTGCCGCCAGCCTGTAATCAACTCCCACTGCTCTACCCTGTCTGTCAATGGAAGCTGCCTATAGAAGGAAGCCCCTCTCTCTATAATGGGCAAAAGTGGGCAAGGTATGCTGCAAGCTCCATCGATGTACTCCTGGAAAGTGCTACCCACGAAAAACGCTGCAGCTCTGCTGACTGCGAGTACATCTATCTGTGCCTCATCCCAGTGTCGACCCAGAGATGGATGCTCCAACATATCCAAAAACTCCCGCTGTCTACTAGCCCCCTGCATAACAATCCCATCAACCTCCAACACCTCTAGAGGATATGGATCTGTAACAGCTGTCACCGTACTCGATGTCAATGCAAACCTCGATCGCTTCCTCCTCAATGGCCGACCCCGTGTTAGTCAAGAGTCCACCTCTCGACAAAGTGTGCCATTACAAGCACCGGGGCCCACATATACTCGGGGATGCTACCTCTACCGTACCCCGCATCCTCTACTCATGCATGATCTCAACATGCCCCGAGGGAAAATGATGCATGTTTCCCTCATGACCTCGCTCCCCAAGCGTAGGCTCGTTGATGACCGATGCATCACCTTCCCAGCGATCACACTTCTGTCCCAACTCGTGGTCATTAACTAGCACTCCTACCCAAAGGCCACCGCTCGAGAAAGTCTTCGCCTAGTGTACAAGAGGTCATCCAAATATCTTGGGTGGAACTCGTTGCATCTTCGCTATCAAAAGACGCCCAAAGTGCCAAAGGTCAAAAACATAATCAGCTGTACCTGTGAATGATGTCGAAGCGAGTCAGGTGTGTGAGTCCCCACAGATACCGCCAAGTATCGCTCCTTTGTCTCTCCATCGATCCTGGGTGAACTACTACCAACGGTAGGCCCGATGTCCCTGTCCATGAGTCTCTCTAGAAGCAATGCTCTAAGACCTTGCTGTGTAGCACCGTGTGCCCTCGCATACCACTGATCATCCATATACTCCTCAACATGCCACTGCACACTGAGGCATACCTCGGTATGCTGCTGGATACCATGTGCTACTGCTGTAGCCCCCTGTACCGTATCGTGCCCTGACTGTGTCCAGGCATCGGTCACTCTCCGCATGCTCTCAATGTGATGTAGGATACTCCTACTCCACAATGCAGTCCCACACACTATGGTACACCACCATGCTACTCCATGTCCACCGGCAATCCACCGCTCAATGCTAGAGGCTCCCACACATCCATGGATGTGATGTCCTAGAGCTGTGCCTCTACATATCGGACTACCACCAATCGGTATCGTCATGTCCACCGTCGCATCACTATACCCGCCGACAAATGGATCATCACTGTAAATCCTCCTCGAGGGGTCCGAGAAGTGAATCTCCCGATGGGTCAGTAGTGTTACCACCACTGCTCGGCTCCGCTGCGTCCTCTGTGCCCCACACAAAGGTGAAGAATCCTTGGCCCCATACAAGGTGCCATCTAGTGGCCTGCCAACGCCACCTCTTCCGACAAGCTCCTGCCAAGGTGTGCTGACCACCCCGTGATCCTGTGTATGAATGTCATGCCAAGACAACCTAGGGGGTCTACCCATAAACGGGTTGGCCAGTGGAGCTGACCCATACTGCACATGCTCTGATACTAGGCCAACTGTACTCTCCAAGGCATAGTCAGCCGACCTGCCTGGGAAATGATAGGTGATCCCACCTGGATCCCAATGCCAATCTGGGGTCCCTGTATGCTCAACACCTAGGAACTCCTGTTGAACTGCACCTGGGTCCACCACTATCTCCATAGCCCGCTCTACCAAGTACCAACTCAAAATCTCTCGCCATCCAACCTCAACACGTGGCTGCTGTACCCTGTGCAACTCTGATCGTCTCATACCACCATCCAAGTCAACATATGAGACCTGACTAGGTGGCTCTGCCTCTCTCTCTCCAACGGAAAGAGATGACCCAACAACACTGCTAGTCCCATCAAAGCATGCCTGAAGGGGAATGATCTGACGCTCCCTCGTGCCCTCTGGATGTACCATCAGGGAATCCAGCTGTTCCCCAATGCGGACCAACTTGGCTGCCGACTTGGCACAAGTCACTCTCATACCCTCCAGCTCCTGGTCCTGCAATAAAATGGTCTCCCGTACTGACGCGGCCTTCTCCCTCAAAACTCGAAGGTCCGTCCGAAGCCGATGATACCGCTGTCTGCGACCATCATCCGATACCTCTGTATCTCCTAGTGCCTCATCGATAGTGGATATATCTCCTGATACCTCACCCATCTGTCGTGTGCTGCTACCACCCGAAGACTCAGACATGGCTCCAGTCATCACCTCAGTGGATGGCTCTACCGGGGTAGGCTCTACCTCCTCCACTACGATATCAACCGACATGGTCAAGGAGGTCTCTAATGATGGTGAGTCCCGTGTCACACTAGGTGTATCCTCGAACTCCCTGCAATCCTGTGTGTCCTCATCCTCCAAGTGCGAGGTAACCATTTTAATGGTTTTCCTCTCCGATACTCGGTCAAGCTGGAAAGAGGTATCCAACTTGTCCACCCAAGCTTTTTCTGAGTGCCTGGATGACCCGTCAAATGTCGGTAGATGGAATCTGTCCACTGTGCGTTGTAAGCCCCTATCATGTGAGTGCTTGTTCCCTCTGTGAGAGTTGTGAGGTCTACTATCACGCTGGAGCTGAACATAATCTCTACTAGCTGTGCGGTGGTAGTCTCCACCATGATGATGCCGGTGCCCCCGGTGATGATCACGGAGTCTAATGCCATACTGGATCTGGACATATTTTCCGAACGAGAGAGCCTCCATGAACGCTGGTCCGAAAGCCTGGTACTCTGCAAAAATGTCAGCCATCCGAGCCGGATCCATCTCTCGCTGTGCTGCTGTCCCTGCGTCCTCTGGCAAGAAGGTAGGCATGGTAGGGCGTGTGGGTGTATGTGATGCCATATGCTGAGTGGCATCATGCTCCGGCAAGTGGTGGGATGTGCATGATCCCTCACCAATCTGAAAACTAACTTCCAACGCAGTGAGTTTCTGTGACATCATCTGCATGTGATGGAGGATCTCTCTAAACCTCACATCATCATCTGCCATCAGCTCTTTCTGCTATGTGTCGACAGGCTCCTCAGAAACTGCACGGCTGCTGCAAAACCATACTGCTGCTTAACTTCGACCTCCGATTTACCCACTGAAAACTACTCAGAAAATTCCAAGAATTTGGGAAGGTGATCCTTGTCCAAAACCCAGAAAAACCCAGAAAACGTTTCTTCTAATTCCAAACTTCAAAATTTTACCCTTTATATTTTGGCCCTTTTTCCAACTGCGTTTTTGGTATTACAACTGTTATTGCTCTGTATGATCTCTTTCCCGATGTCATAGACCACAGGCTGAGCCAGAATTATGCTTTGATACCACTGTAATATCCCCAAAGGGAAATAACCAGTAATACACAGAAATATGCCAGACAGATATATAAAACAAAATGCTGGAACCAGGTAATGGAACAAGTACACATAGAATGCCAGAATACTAAGCCATTTTATTAATCTCAGAACACACAGATAGGAGTACAAGATAATCAGAATGAGTGCACCTATCCTTGCCCTAGGCAAGTGGAGACCCTCTCAGAACAAATAATGGCTGCAAATAAGGACAGCGTCCTAGCTGGCTGAAGAACTGCTATGAAGAACTGCTGCTGGAATGCACCGGAACTATGAGCTGGAAACTAGGAAGATGGCTGATCTCAATCCTCCAGACAAACCCCATAAAATGTGAAACTGATGCTCCACCACCAGTTAGCCCTCACAAGTGAAAACGTTATCTCTGCTAGTGACAGCGCAGAAGACAGATGAAATGCTGGCCACAAATCCTCCAGATGAGATGACCACTCCTCAGGGCTGGAAACACTGAAAAACGCTGCCAAACCCTCACACAAAGACCCTCATCGCATCGTCCCTCCCGAATGGATCCGCGCCCTGGGGCCGCCCGAGACCGTTGGATCCGAGTCCTGGCCTCTCCAGACCGCGTCCCATCTTCCCGCATCCGCGTCCCAAGGCTAGATCTCGCCAGATCCGAGTCCCTCCCATCAGATCTCGTCGTTATCTCTCCGCATCCGCGTCCCTCCAAGGCCGGACCGTCGCTATCTCTCCGCATCTCATGCCCTTCCGGGGTTGGGTCGGATCCGTCGCTATCTCTCTCCGCATCTCGCGTCCTCCGGGCGTCGCACCGCCGTTATCTCTCCGCATCTCGCGCTCCCGAAGGCCGCATCCGCCGCCATCTCCGTACTCCCGTCCTCTCCCCGCCTTGGTCAGCTGGATCTGCGTCCTCACTATTCAGATCTGAGTCCTCCTGCTGGATCTGCGTCCTTCCCCTCTGGATCAGCGTCCTATCTCCTGGATCTGCGCAGTCTCAAGAAGGGGGTTTCTCCTCTCCAAATCTCCACTAGAAAACTGCTGCTAATTACCTCTGAAACTGAAGGATGATGCTCAGAAAATAACCTTACCAGGGCAGGCACTCGAAGTCCCCCGAGGCTAAGGGTGATACCAAGAAAATAACCTTACCAGGGCAGGCACTCGAAGTCCCCCGAGGCTAAGGGTGAGATCTCCGAACGGAGACACTCGGTTGCACTAAACAGTGCTGCAGACCGACTAAACAACCGACGTGCTGAAGCAGACAGAAGTCTAGCTCTCAATATCAATATCAAATCATGCATGCCCAAATGAGGTGAGAACCCCACCTTTTATAGTGCTAAACTCCCTCCAAAACCTTAACTGCGTCGTTCACTCTCCTTGGCCTGCGCAGTTAACCTTGGGTCAGCCTGATGCCTCCCCATCATACTCATGTGGACCCCCAAGGCCCCTTCTCTAAGTTATAACGTCAATCAACTAGGAAAAGAACACTTTATTTATAAAGTGAGGTGACTAAAGTGAGGTGACCCCTCTTATTTCTCACTTTATTTATTATTTCTAGCTAAGGCGGCAAAATAAAGCAAAAATGAAATATTCCAATTAGCAAGGCTAATTGGGAATATTACAGTCTCCCCCGGCAAAACGTTGCTTGTCCTCAAGCAACTGAAGTGATGGATGCTGTAAAGTCTGCTCGCTCTCCCAAGTGGCATCCTCATCCGACAAAAATTGCTTGTTCTCAAGCAGTGCTTGAACAAGCCTACTCTCTAGCTGATGCTCCTCACCGATACTGCAAAATGTGCCTGGGTCCCACTGAAACCTCTCTATCTCCTGCATCACCCTGATATGAAGGGATATCTCAATGCCAGGATCCCAAACCGGCCTCTCACAGTACCAGCCAACCAATAGTCCTCCCGGATCCCATCGCCGCTGTGGCCAATAATCGCACAAGTCCCACAGCTCGGACTGTGCACCGCCTCCGGCTAAGACCAATGCTCCAAGAGGTGAAGACCACCCACAAGCATCAATGCTCTCGGGCTCCTGCTGCGCTGTACCTGTAGCTGCATATGCTACCCCTCCAACTGCATACCAGCTCATCACCTCTCTCCAATCCAAGTGGTGACTCAATCCCATGCTGATCCTGCTCTCCTGAAATCGGGATGGAGTGCTGAAGAAATGATGTCCTGTGCTGCCCTGCCAGCTGGAATCTATAACCTCTGTTATGTCCAAGGGTCGCTGCCCGACTGTGCTCTCTACGAATAATACCGCACCATCTAGAGGGTACCAACTCATGATCTCCCGCCAGTCCATCCTAGAAGAAGAATCTGATGTAAGCAACAAAACCTGTATATGGAACGGGCACGGGATGTTGCCGCCAACTGTAATCAACTCCCCCTTTGCTCTACTGTCTGTCAATGGAAGGTTTGCACGGTGGGGAAGCCCCTCTCTCTCTAATGGGCAAAAGTGGTGGGTATCTTGCAAGCTCCATCGATGTACTCTGGAGAGTCTTTACCCTACGCTGCAGCCTATGGCAGCTGCCGAGTACATCTATGCGCCTCATCCCGATTATGACCCAAAGATGGATAACCAACATATCCAACAACTCCCGATGTCTACTAGCCTTTGCACTTAACAATCCCATCAACCTCCAACACCTCCAGAGGATATGGATCTGTAACAGCTGTCACCGTACTCGATGTCAATGCAGCTGACTGCTCCTCCTCAATGGCTGACCCCGCGGTTAGCTGCATATCCACCCTCTCGACAAAGTGTCGATACAGTGTCTGGGGCCCAGACATATACTGGGATGCTACCTCTACTGTACCCCGTATCCTCTGCTCATGCATGATCTCGACATGCCCTGAGGGAAAAATGATGCATGTTTCCCTCATGACCTGCTCCCCAAGCGTAGGCTCAGTGATGACTGATGCATCACCTCTGCAAAGGATCATCTCACACCCCAACCTGTGGCTGTCAACTAGCACACCAACCCAGTGCCACTGCTGAGAAGTCTCTCGCCTAGTGTACAGAGTGTCATCCAAATATCTTGGGTGAACCTCGCGTACCCTGCTACGCACGCCCAAAGTGCCAAAGGTCGAAAACATAATCAACTGTACCTGTGAGTGATGTCGAAGTGAATCAGGTGTGTGAATCCCTAGAGATACCGCCAAGTATCGCTCCTCTGTCTCTCCATCGATCCTGGGTGAACTACTCCCAAAGGTAAGCCTGATGTCCCTACCCATGAGTCTCTCTGGAAGGAATGCTCTAAGTCCCTGCTGTATAGCACCGTATGCCCTCACATACCACTGATCATCCATACACTCCTCGACATGCCACTGCACACTGAGGCATACCCCTGAATACTGCTGGATACCCCATGCTACTACTGTACCACCCTGTACCGTCTCGTGCCCTGACTGTGTCCAGAAATCTGTCACTCCCCACGTGCTCTCAATGTGATGTAGGGCACTCCTACTCCTCAATGTAGTCCCACACACTACGGTACACCACCATGTAGCTCCATGTCTACCAGTAGTCGACTGATCACTGCTAGAGGCTCCCACACATCCATGGATGTGATGTCCTAGAGTTGTGCCTCTCCATATCGGACTACCACCAATCGGTATCGTCATGTCCACCGTCGCATCACTATACCCGCCGACAAATGGATCATCACTGCAAATCCTCCTCGAGGGGTCCGAGAAGTGAATCTCCCTATGGGTCAGTAGTGTTACCACCACTGCTCGGCTCCGCTGCGTCCTCTATGCCCCACACAAAGGTGAAGAATCCTTGGCCCCACACAAGGTGCCATCTGGTGGCCTGCCAATGCCACCTCCTCCGACAAGCTCCTGCCAAGGTGTGCTGACCACCCCGTGATCCCGTGTATGAATGTCATGCCAAGACAACCTAGGGAGTCTGCCCATAAACTGGTTGGCCACTGGAGCTGACCGAAACTGCTCATGCTCTACTGCTAGGCCAACTGTACTCTCCAAGACATAGTCGACCGACCTGCCTGGGAAATGATAGGTGATCCCACCTGGATCCCAATGCCAATCTGGGGTCCCTGTATGCTCAACACCTAGGAACTCCTGCTGAACTGCACCTGGGTCCACCACTATCTCCATAGCCCGCTCTACCGAGTACCAACTCAAAATATCTCGCCATCCAACCTCAACACGTGGCTGCTGTACACTGTGCAACTCTGATCGTCTCATACCACCATCCAAGTCAACATATGAGACCTGACTAGGTGGCTCTGCCTCTCTCTCTCCAACGGAAAGAGATGACCCAACAACACTGCTAGTCCCATCAAAGCATGCCTGAAGGGGAATGATCTGACGCTCCCTCGTGCCTCTAGTTGTACCATCAGGGAATCCAGCTGTTCCCCAATGCGGACCAACTTGGCCGCCGACTTGGCACAAGTCACTCTCATACCCTCCAGCTCCTGGTCCTGCAACAAAATGGTCTCCCATACTGACGCAGCCTTCTCCCTCAGAACTCGAAAGTCCGTCCGAAGCCAATGATACCGCTGTCTGCGACCATCATCCGATACCTCTGTATCTCCTAGTGCCTCATCGATAGTGGATATATCTCCTGATACCTCACCCATCTGTCGTGTGCTGCTACCACCCGAAGACTCGGACATGGCTCCAGTCATCACCTCAGTGGATGGCTCTACCGGGGTAGGCTCTACCTCCTCCACTACGATATCAACTGGCACGGTCAAGGAGGTCTCTAAGGATGGTGAGTCCTGTGTCACACTAGGTGTATCCCCGGACTCCCTGCAATCCTGTGTGTCCTCATCCTCCAAGTGCGAGGTAACCATTTTAATGGTTTTCCTCTCCGATACTCGGTCAAGCTGGAAAGAGGTATCCAACTTGTCCACCCAAGCTTCTTCTGAGCGCCTGGATGACCCGTCAAGTGTCGGTAGATGGAATCTGTCCACTGTGCGCTGTGAGCCCCTATCATGTGAGTGCTTGTTCCCTCTGTGAAAGTTGTGAGGTCTACTATCACGCTGGAGTTGAACATAATCTCTACTAGCTGTGCGGTGGTAGTCTCCCTCATGATGATGCCGGTGCCCCCGGTGATGATCACGGAGTCTAATGCCATACTGGATATGGATATATTTTCTGAACGAGAGAGCCTTCATGAACGCTGGTCCTAAAGCCTGGTACTCTGCAAGAATGTCAGCCATCCGACCCGGATCTATCTCTCGCTGTGCTGCTGTCCCTGCGTCCTCTGGCAAGAATGTGGGCATGGTAGGACGTGTGGGTGTATGTGATGCCATATGCTGAGTGGCATCATGCTCCGGCAAATGGCGAGATGTACCTGATCCCTCACCAATCTGAAAAACTCTAGGGAGTTCTCTCTGACTGATCTCTATGGCCAAGAGCCTCTGTGACGTCTCCTGCATCCTCTGTGACGTTTCCTGCATGTGTTGGAGGAGCGTTTCTCTAAATCTCCTCTCATCATCATCAACTACCATTGGCTCTTTCTACTATGTGTCTACAGGCTCCTCAGAAACTGCACGGCTGCTGCAAAACCATACTGCTGCTTAACTTTGACATCCGATTTACCCACTGAAAACTACTCAGAAAATTCCAAGGATTTGGGAAGGTGATCCTTGTCCAAAACCCAGAAAAACCCAGAAAACGTTTCTCCTAATTCCAAACTTCAAAATTTGACCCTTTTTATTTTGGCCCTTTTTCCAACTGCGTTTCTGGTATTGCAACTGCTATTGCTCTGTATGATCTCTTTCCCGATGTCATAGACCACAGGCTGAGCTAGATTTATGCTCTGATACCACTGTAATATCCCCAAAGGGAAATAACCAGTAATACACAGAAATATGCCAGACAGATATAAAACAAAATGCTGGAACCAGATAATGGAACAAGTACACATAGAATGCCAGAACACTAAGCCATTTTATTAATCTGAGAATACATAGATAGGAATACAAGACAATCATAATGAGTGCACCTATCCTTGCCCTAGGCAAGTGGAGACCCTCTCAGAACAAATAATGGCTGCAGATAGGGACAGCGTCCTAGCTGGCTGAAGATCTCCTATGAAGAACTGCTGCTGGAATGCACTGGAACTATGAGCTGAAAACTAGAGAGATGGCTGATCTCAATCCTCCAAACAAACCCCAGAGAATGTGAAACTGATGCTCCACCACCAATCAAACCCTCACCAATGAAAACGTTGTCTCTGCTAGTGACAGCGCAGAAGACAAATGAAACGCTGGCAAGAAGGGATGAATCCAACCACAAGTCCTCCAGATGAGATGATCTACTCCTCAGGGCTGGAAACACTGAAGAATGCTGCCAAAACCCCACACAAAAGATTCCTTTGCTCCTCGATCTCAAGGCCTCCTCCCCGACCGGATCCGTTGTCCCTTCTACTCCAGATCTCGGCTGACTGGTCCTCCTCTCTCCAGACCGCGCCCCATCTCTCCGCATCCGTTGCCCTCCAAGGATCCGGACCCGCATCCTGATCTCCCCGATCTGCGTCCTCCAAGGCTAGATCTACCGTTATCTCTCCGTATCTGCGCCTCCAAGGCCGGATCCGTCGTTATCTCTCCAAGCGCATTCGGCGTCCTCCAAGGTGCTAGATCCGTCGCTATTCCTCCAGATTCGCGTACCTCAAGAAGGGGTATCTCCTCCGCCAAGTCTCCACCAGAAACTACTGCAAATTACCACTGAAACTGAAGGATTATGCTAAGAAAATAACCTTACCAGGGCAGGCACTCGAAGTCCCCCGAGGCTAAGGGTGAAACTCAGAAAATAACCTTACCAGGGCAGGCACTCGAAGTCCCCCGAGGCTAAGGGTGAGATCTCCGCACGGAGACACTCGGTTGCACTAAACAATGCCGCAGACCGACTAAACAACCGGCGTGGCCGGCTGCACGTGTCTAGCTCTCAATATCATCAAATCATGCATGCCAAATGAGGTGTGAGAACCCCACCTTTTATAGTGCTAAACTCCTCCAAAACCTCGATCGCGTCCTTCACTCTCCTTGGTCTCGCTGAGCTAACTCGGTCACCGTGACTTAATTCTCATACTCATGTGGACCCTCAAGGCTCCCCTCTCTAAGTTATAACGCTAACTAACTAGGAAAAACACTTTTGTTTTGTAAAATGAGGTGACTAAGTAGGTAACCCCTCTTATTTCTCACTTTATTTATTGTTTTACTACAACTAAAGCGGCAAAAATTAAACAAAAATGGAAATATTCCAATTATAGCAAGCTAATTGAGAATATTTATCGGGATACGTATTTTAGAAATATTATCGATAGCTTCCCTAATGGGAATGCGGTACATAATGATAAGGAAAACATGTTAGAAACTTACAGACGATCATCGAGTCCAATTTAATGCTGCCTTTTAATTCTTTAATAAAGGAGGATGAGTCTTTGACGAAAAGTTATATAAAATCCATAAGAGTTTAAAGCTTACTATTAAAAATTTAGCGAGCTTGAGATGATCATACCACTTGCGTGGTGTTGACGAAGCGAAGAGGCTCCATCCTTATGAATCTTGGGAAGACCATAGATCCTTGGGTGAGGGAGCTTGCTCTCGGTAATATTTTTTTACTCGGAGAACAGCAATGCTACTGATTTTTAGAACGAAAGAAACTACTTTTGAAACATTTTAAGGGTATTTTTTCGACTTCTTGTATCTCTAAGCTATTAAGAATGTGATCTAACATACTACGGTAATAATCTTTCCTTAAAAATATTTGTCTTCCTCCATTATCTACTTAAAACAACAATTTGTTGGTTACTATTTAAGGATTTAAGAGACTCTTTTGAGGTTTGCTAATGTTGCTCTTAGGAGGCTTGACTTTAAGGGGATCATGGCACGATATTGCCTAATAACATATTTTGTCGCATCGGGTAAATCTCTAATCATACTCTATATCTTATTAATGTCTTGAATAGGAAGGTTTATTAGGGCGAGCATAATTGCCGGACACTGTCTAGTGAACGTAGACATAATAGTCGAAGGAAAAAACTAGAGATTATGTGGTAAACTTAAACCTCCTATAGAATGATGGAATCCTTTATCGAAGACTTGTCACCTCCTTTATTCTGAAATTAAAAATTAAATTGGATCGATGAAAAACCTTGTAAGTTTTAATGTTGTCTCATTATACACTTGCATTCCCATTAGAAAGAGTATAGGTGTCATTTCTTGGGTCACAAATCTGTCTTGCTCATCTGGTTGGTTGTCATTTATGACCTTCTTTTAGTTCCAAAAAGTGGGGTATTTGAAAAAACTGTGGTGTGGCCATGGGTTCCCCCTATCTGTTGTGGCTAATATTTTCTTGGAAGACTTAGTCAAGACCTTTCACTCCTCCCTTTTTTAACACTAGGCTTTGGAAAATATTTTTTGATGACATGACAGTTTAGCTCATGGAAAAAAATTGGACCTTTTCTTGAGCATCTTAATGCTCGATACGAACCATTAATTCCTGTGGAATTCGAAGTGGATGGAAACCTACCTTTTCTAAATTTCATTTTTTTTCTAGGAATGAAGAAGGTTCTTTCTCTCCTTAAAGGGATTTTTAGAAATAAGATACATAACCGATAGGTATTTACATGCTACTCTCATCATTTCCTCCTCATAAGCTAGGGGTTCTTAGTACCTAGCTACAACGAAGGAGCCTTTGGATCTGCGGTAGACACCATGAAAATATGTCTCCTTCGTTTTCAATAAGGCTTCGATTATAGTACGGGTTCGGTGTCTTGCGAGATTTTCAAAAAAGCGAAAAAAAGGTCCTGAGAACAATAAATATCCTTGTGATCGATTATTTAGGTTACCTTCCGTTTATTCAAGGTACTACGATAAAATGCTTGGGATCATGAGGAGGCTTAATAACCCTCAACCTTGAAACCTCTCCACACCATTTAGAGTTCTCTTAGGTCGATTTAAGGACAAGTTTTCCCTAAGGATGGTAAAGGTGTTGTAAGTTTTGTGCTCTTGTGGATGCCTTGCATCGGTGAAATTGGTCAATCCATTAATCAAATAATTCATGAACATATCTAACGACATTAAACATAGTAGATCTGCTCCTCTCTGTGGACAGCACAGAAAAAGATAGCCATCACATTTGGATTGAAGATGCTAAAGTTATTGTGAGGATTGACCATTTTCCACCATAGTAAGTTGAGGAAACCTTTGAAAATCGAAAAAGAGATGGGATTGTGCTTAACATGGATTATGGGTGGAGTGTTACCAAATTTTGGATTGCTATCCTCTTAGTTGTTGCTTTTTTTCATCATGGTTCTCCCCTACGTTACTTTCTCCCTTTACATCGTTTTAATTAATTAATTCATTACATTTTTCCTTTTTATTATAATATTTTATAGTTATTCTCGATAAATAGTGAAACTATTATATTATGATTTAACTTATTAAATTATATTAAGTAATAAAAATAAGAATATTAAATTATATGAAATTATATAACATATAATTATTAATTAATTTAAATTATATCACATATAATTATTAATTAATTCAAATTATGTAAAATATAATTATTAATTATTTCAATTTTAAATTAAAAAAAATAATAATAATGCTGTTTGTTAATTAAGTCATTTTCAGATTAATTAAATTTCTTCTGGTCGAACTAGTTGTTATTTACAATAACGACTAGTTGGAGGATTTCATATCTGTTTAAACTGTTCCTAGATCGGATTTCTCATCTTGTTGTGAGTTTCCTAGATCGATTTCTCATCTTGTTGTGATGATGGAGACACAGTACAGTTCAGCTTTCGATATAATATGCTTAGATGTGATTTTCTGGAAAATATTTTATATACATAGCTAATTTTGAGCCCACCTTAAATGCTTCGTACCCATACTCACACAATCCTACAAACGATTAAATGTCTATTAAATAGGAATTCAACTTTCTTGGCTGTTGCAACCTTGTACAGGCATCCTGGCAACTTCTGGTGCACAGGTAGTTCACGATAATACAGCGTATTTGTCTTCCTTGAACCTTTGTCTCCAAATGGGTCTTCATTAGATTTCACATGCATGCAACTAACGATAGAAAATCACCTTGTGACTGATTATGGATAAATCTAATTTAATTCAATAGACCTCTCACTAACTCATAACTATGTTAGAACTAGTTAAAGCTGATTTTACTTTCAATTAATTTGAGTTAAGTGATTACCTCACACCACATATAATCACTCTACATTTCCCCCTCATCTTAGACCCTACGACTCTTCTTGAGCTGAAGTCACTCTCCACATATTAGTTAACTAATGTAAATTGTTATGAGATGAAATTTAATTTTTTTTGTCTAATTTATTTGAAAAATAAATTACACATTTTCTTGTTGATTTTAAACAATAACTATATTTACTTCTTTCATTTCATTAATTTTAATATATATTAATAATAAATGAACCTATAAATAAAATTTTATTTTTATTTTATATTTAAATTTAAAAAATATTAAAATTTAATATATAATAAATTTAAATTATTTATAAGAAAAAATATAAATAATTTTCTATAATGAAGTTATTATTATGAATAAATATTTAATTTATTGCTTGGTTTAAAAATTAATATTAGTTTGTTAGAACCAAAAAATAGGATCAATTATGTTTATTGTTACTATAAGAATAAATAAATATTTAATATATATATTTTAATTTTTATATATCTATTTATTTATTTATTTTATTATATTTTATTTATTTATTTTTAATAAAATAATAAATATATTTATTTAAAATATTATTTAATTCAATTTTTAATAATAATTATATTTTATTTATTTATTTATAATAGATAAATAATTTATTATTATTCTTTAGTTTATATATATATATTAATATGTGATTAAACTTTCCTAATTATTTTCAACTTATTAGGAAATTAGTATTTTCTTTTAATATATGTTTGAATTTTATATATTATATTATTAATATTACGAATATCGAAGAAAAAAGAAAAAACCAATTCGGAGGGAAAGAAAGCGAAGAAAAAGAGAAGAGAAATAACAGCTAACGATTGAAGGCAGAATCTAGCATGTGCTCGCACTCCACCCATCATCTGTGTTGGGTTAGCTGATCAGCACATGTTGCGCAGTTCACCCATCGTCTATGTTGGCTGATGCTTTGATCTCAGTATATGCTAACATACCCCATGTTAAATACATGTTGATTATTTGGAATCGGCCATGTGCCTAACACTCACCCATCATCTATGTTAAGATTATGAACCTCTTTTTCGATTTCTAGATCTTCCCTCAACTTATTATTGACTCATTGTTGCTTTCTGATTAGTGAAGAAAAATATACTTTTTCATTTTTCGATATAACACAAAAGCTATGATTATTTGATCAAACTAAAATGATTTCATTAAAAAAACATATTCTTCCCTAATCACTTAGATACACATAGGTATCTAAACAAAAACTTAGATACTAGTTCCACATATGAATATCTTATTCCATTTTTGAATTTAGGTCTAAATCCTTAGTAGAACCAATTATTCTGACATTTTGGAATTAGCAGAGACTCTATTTGGCATCTATAGCTATTAAAAAAGTGACAAAATTTTCAACGTGGTCTTGTTCTTGTAAATTTTTTTCAGACATGCACTTTGTAAATAAGTATATATTGAGACAACTGTTATGTTTATCTTTTTGTGAATTTTAAATGAGGTTTGCTAAAATTACATTATTATTTGAATGATTTTGAATGGAGGAAGTCTTTTATTAAATATAGAATTAATTTACAGATAGTTTCTATTTTATAATTATAAAATTTTGGTAATAATAATCATTATAATAAATTTGAACTAATTTATAATAAAAATTAAATAAATATTTTTATGAGAAAAAATTATTATTGTGTGTAAAAAAACTTTGCAGGAATTGTTTATCTGTGAAATTAATTTAACATATTAAATCACCTTTTTGAAATCTATATCAACAATACCACCCACGAATATATATGATATTTTTATAATCATGCCAAAATTCTAAATTGTTCTATAGCTTTTTTAATCTAGGCCTTTTTCTGCTTCCTATTCCTATTTCCCAATAAAATTGAATTATTTTTTAAAATAAAACATTCCATTTTAAAGGCTGTAATTAGCAACTTTCTTGAATATTTTAAAAGGTTACAGTTATGGCACATGTGAATAAAATTTGCAATTATTGGCAATAAAACCCTACGAACAACAGTGAACAGTCTATTGACGTTTTAGAATTGTCGAGTCGTTGCAATTAGATATGACTTTTGATGCAGGCCATCTGGATTTCTTTTAACACATGCGCTGTAAAGCAAGCGTTTAAAATCGGAACAAGGTGCATATGAGAAACTGCAAAACATTAAAGTAGGATATGAAAATGTCTAAAGAAAATGAAGATATCGGGTGATTTGTTGATAATGCGTTTGGGCTACTTTTTGTAACCGTCGATTTTTCTTTAATACTGTGCAGACGTAAAGGTGTAAAGCTTCAACAGTCAGCAGGTGACCCAGTTTGAAATTCGCTCTGGGTGGAGCTACCCTTGCCGGTATGCCTCTATCTATTCGATTATCTATGTTGACGTAGGATACTGAAGAAATGTCTAGAGAACTCGGGTAGAGCTACCCATTTGCCAGAGTATGCATCTCTATATATTCACTTATCTATGTTGACGTAGGATACTGAAGAAATGTCTAGAGAACTCAGATGGAGCTACCCATTTGACGAGTGTACCTCTATCTATTCATATCTATCTATTCAGTTATCTTGTCATTGATTCTCTCTCCATTGATTCTCTGTATTGGTGACAGTTCCAAGTTCGTAACTGTTTGAACTACAACACCATTTCCTCATTACAATATTGGTCAATGGTTTTGCAGGAATTCCAATGAAATCGAATATTGACCTGCTAATCACTGGCAAAACATAACGCCCTCCATGTAACTGAAGTTTCAGAACCAGAATTGGAGCATCTTTTGGTACCAAATATTAGAAGGGCGGAACAGCAAAAACAATGCGATGGATCTGATAATCTCCTTTGAAATTCGACTGACAGGTCAGGTCATCGCCTCCAACCGTGCTCCGCCTTATTCAATCCACCAGCGAAAACAGAGATGAAGTTAATCATATAGCCGTATGAACAACAGTAGCTTACCTATCATACACCAAGAAACTTTTTTCTATTAGATGTTTTGGATAATGATAATTTTAGATAATTTGGTTCATAAACGTAACGATGAAATATTTAAAGACCAATATTAACAAAATTCGTTGAATTAATCCCAGGAATTCATGACCTTGCTTGGGACACTTGAACATGGACGAGGTTATATTAAGTTTACAACTTTGTTAAGGATATATGCCATATTTATATGAGGAAAAAGATGAAAGTGCAATGAATTTTAGAAAGTAAACTTACTATTCATATGGAAAAAATATTGGTTTAATTAAGATGATGGACGAATTGATAAAATGCGCGTATGTACTGTGATAAACTAAGCAAAATATTTGGTAAAAGCGCAGCGAGACAGCGAAAATTCTCCATTTCAAATAATGAGATAAATCAAATCAAAAACCAAAAAACGAACAACTCGACAACCAACGACCAGGCAACAGCAGGATGCCAGCCAACATGCAATGGGCGGTATGGCGAAGCCATTATTAATATGGTTGCCGAAGAACAAGGACGAACAAACAGCGAACGTTAAAAAAACTAACGACGGAAGATAGCGTGGACATATGAATCAGCGGTGCTGGGGCGTCGACATGGTATCAACCTATCATGGGTGGTCGAAGGTAAAAAAATGCATTAACAACTTATTTCTTTAATTGATAGATGCTAGCTTAATTAATTAGCCCAGAGTCTGAAATTGTGTCATTTATCAAGTCTTTCGGTTCAGCGGCAGCTGGTGGAGATATTGCCGAATGCCAGCAGCAGGTGAAGCCCGCTAAGCGGAACATTTATTCTCTTCCCAAATATCAGGACAACACATCCATATGGCTTTGAACGTATATCCCAGTTTCTTGATACTGACTATCAGATAATTTGGGCTAAGCTGGTGGTTGAAAGAATATAATTTATAATTGAAAGGTGAGACAAAAGTTACAGGCATTAAAAAATATGTTATGACCCATTACACTTAATCAACAAATGTATATGTAAAGGTTGTAATTTACGTTGTTCGGGTGGAGATACACAATCGAAAGACAAAGACAACCTCACTTGAAAATCTTCATGTTCTAAGTTTTGTTGACGTATTTCCAAAATCAACACAAACACCATGCAGGGGGACATTGACTTCCTTTGTAAACTAATCCCTGGAAACAGCACTACCATTATAGGACATATGCATGTGGTGTTATTACATAATTGACTAAGTGAAAGATTAGTACTGAAAAGTACATGATAAAGTGCATATACGCACAATGTCCTTGGAGGGTGTGGTGATGTTTGACCTGAGAATGATGGGACTATTAAAACCTCATATGTGTTTTCATGCATAATAATACCATTATTCTTAACCAAATTTACATTTTCTCCCTGTCATTTCGTCATGATTCCTCATTTGTTGCTAAATCATCCTATTGTCATATTTGATTGTATTAGTTTTATGACTTTTGAGTGAAGATTGTATGAATGATTTCGTCATGATTTACTGATAGTTTCACTAAGTTAATTTAAAACATTCTGACCTTAGGAAGTCTCCCACAGTCAATTTAACTAATTCTGCAGGTTAAGTATGAATTTTTGTTGGTAAATATGGTTTGTGATCAAATAGTGAGGTCTCAGAATTTAGGCATGTCAGGTTTTGTAGGGCTTCTTTATTCATGTAACCAGAAATAACATTAGTTTCATAGGCTTGAATTTGGAGGCAGTAAACAGTTTATTAGAATTTGGCGATTTGGGTCAACCACATGGAGGACCATGATTGGATGAGCTAAACATGGAAGAAAATCTCCATCATGAAACGATCGGCACAAATACGATAGCCTTTTCAAAAAGGCCATCTAAAGAAATTAAATACGTTTATTTGCAATGCAGTATACTATGTCATTTGTAATATCATTAATCTTTTTCTCATCGATTATAAATGTGGTGGAGCTATACACGTGTACGGGGTGTGGTGGTAGAGAATATGTGAGATTATGTTATCACTAAATTTTACAGCAATACTTTAAGGGATCGAAAAACATATATGTGCATTGAAATATAAAATAGCTAATTGTTGACATTATCTCTGTACATAAATACTGAATTTGTATTTAATGTTTACTTTTAAGCGTGGTACGAAATATTCTGAAGGCTGGAAGGACAACATAGGTTGGAACCGAGCTCCTGGGCTAAGTAGATTAGGTATGGTTTTATCTTAAAAAACTTCATTGTAGAAATTCTAATGGTTTGGTTAGTGGAATGTTGAATAGTATGTTCAGGCATAGAAGCTGATTTGAAGCTGATAAGCAAGTAAATAATTATTAAGTGGTTGGTTAACAACCATGGAAGTGCATTATTATGATTAAAATAATTAACCCAAATAGTAAAACATTGTTGTTGCATGGATAACCAAGCATGAATGGTTGAACAACACAATTAAAATTTCATTTACGCAAGGTGAAATAAAGATAATAAGGGAGGAAAGATGGAATCACGTGTGTCTCTCTGCTACGCAGTAGAGACATTTGTGGGGTTAGATTTTTCCATACAATGATTGAGGCTACGATGGCAGCGGCCGCCACTGTAGTTAGTGTATTCCTTGTCTGTGTATAATAGTCTCTATGAGTCCGCTAATAAAGGTCTACATTATTGGTAGATTTATACACATAATTGCAGCTATGAACATGGTCGATTAATGCAGATCTGCTTTGAAGGATGTGGGTTGAGACTATCCCTTACCCTATTTTCGCTAAACTCTCAATATACACATTTAGTGGTCTGCAACTACATGCCTTTCTCCCTACTACCTCCCGGACCACCACCCATTGATCTTCCTTCATATCGAATCCCTCCATTTTCGATAGCGGACCTACCTCCCATCTTCCTAAAAACCACACGGTAAATACAGATGTTCTCCATTCTCCTCGAATTCCTTAAAATTCCTAACAACGTACCCCTTAAGGACACCCATCATCCCTGCCTCCTCCTTGAGCGCACTAAAGGCACCCTCCTTTTGCATCTTCAATCAAACTGGGGCCCCACCTCATGCCTCCCCCACGATGGAGCCGCCACATCCTCCCGGATGCTAAACGCCTCCTGTAATCCTCCTCTTAGGCATGATACGATCACCATGGAACACTGGGTCCAATTTGAGGGTGCCCCATTAGGCCTATCTCGACTCCTACGGAAAAAAGCGTCTTAAGTGCACTGACTGGTAAAAATTTAGACCTTACTCTGTTTGATGGATTGCATCTGGGGGGAAGTTATGAATGTTCTAAGGGTCTTTGGTTAAGCACGTCAAGGTCGTAAATACTGTCTGGTGACTATGTGTTTGGCTTAATGAGATTTGGGGACCAATTATGGTTGAAGCTTCCATCGTAGTCCCATCCCTCCTCGGGATTAGTTTGCCACAAAATTTACGACACTAAGACGAGTAACTGGGTATTATCCAAACTGCGGGACATTTAGCAAGCCTAGGTAATGTTTAAAAAGTGGGGTCCCCTTTTCAACTAAGGCTTTAAACAACGGGTACCAAGTACGGTTTGGGTATGTCTTCTGTTTTCCTCTCCACATTTCTAGTTGCGACTATCATGAGCACTCCAATAACACCACCAGGCATAACCTTTGGATGCAAACTTATCCTCGAGTGTGACAATAGCGAGATACTAGTTCATCTGGACACCGCGCACAAACCATTACTACAATAGGTTGTTCGTATACACACTGCGGATTACAATTATTGCCCGCTTTCGATCTTGATCGTTGCCATGTAGTTGGCTCTTAGAAATTCCTCCTCTTGCTCACAATCTGATACAGATCCTCTGTCACCAAAGGAGAATGATGCCCAAAGTCAATCTTCCTCAGCTGAGAAAAATCACAAGTAGACACAAAATAAATCAAGCTTCCATAGGGCCCAAGTCACTTCACTCCTCTTAGACGCACTCCTCCTCGAATGACTTGGGCAAGGCTGTGGAATCTGACTAGCATCAAGTATGTACTCCTCATCCCAGGATTTCAATTGTTTCTCTTCATCTTGGACCATCTTCTTTATCTCCTCATCCTCACCACCCTCCTGTCTTTATGTTCTCCATCCCTCACCCATCATGTTTTGTCTTCCTCCATCACGAGCATCCCCCCTGCGGTCCTCCTGCGAAGATCACATGTGATTCCCGGGATACCATTCTCTGCATGTATCTATCATCCACCCCCCCATCTAAAGGGCCCGGCGAATGTTGTCATCCGGGACTCTATGATCGAACGAGATGGGGTCGTCACTCCTATGCTGTCTAAGGCCATGTTCGGCCCGAGATTGGATGTTGCGGATGGCAAAAAAACATCCGATCGGGTCGCCAGAGCACACTACCCTCCCCTCGTTACTACGAATATCATTCTCTCTTACGAACTATTGGGTACAGTCGACCCGCTAAGGCACGGTGCTTCACGATTCTTACGACATAGCCTAGTTGACATCATCTTCCTGAAAACCATGGCTATGATCATGTTGTTCCCATTGTTCCATCTGCCCGGTTGGACCTTCCGGTCGATGTCTCGAGGAGCTAATACGGTAGATTTTCATCACATCAAGCTTGGCTCCACCAAATTACTCGGTCTGCGGGGTGGGGAGGGCTTCATGAGGCCCCGATGTATACTCCTGCGAACTCGGTGGAATATGAGCTAACTAACATCTTATACCCATTGCAATGCTCGACTTCCCATTCTTTCATCGAACCTTCTCAACCATTCTTTCATGTCTTTTTCTGTGTATTCTTGATGGTGATCTAAATTTTCTGCGGGCTTTGAGGAAAATCCACAAAGGATCATACTGAGATCTTGATCCACTCTCTTGCTAATATTTATCATATCATTGAAGACCACCACCTTGTTGACATCTCTGTGCCCCATTATCATCACAATCATAGGATTGGTGAGGCCTATATTGTATTTGGGCCAGTTCTGTCCTTAACGAATAATGTTCCAGGCTTTGAGCTCATCTTGGCGTCGACTGGGTGGGATCGGGGGTATGTGGGACCACCCCCACCCATATTTGGAGCCGGCCCCTATCGCCAAAACCTATGTACCTTTCAATTTCAATGCTACTTGGCTCACCCATCTGAAGTACACCAACATGACAAAATATTGGTGTGCCTGACTTTCTGAATCTGAATCCTCTCTCTCTGTGTCCTTCTCTGCAAGGATAGTGCAGGAGAATTAAAGAAACTAACCAAATCATGGGTGAGGGATGGAAGAAAAAGAGATGAGGACCATAAGTAAGGATCATAAATTGTAGCTTTGAATGTTTGATGGAAGGCCCTGTTTTCAGGATACCACCCAAAATACAACTCTTCCAACTCCAAAGTAGATGGGACTCATGTCCTCAAAGGGATCGAGAGGAAACTTTCGTGTCTTAGAAGTAGAGCCACATGGTTAAAAAGAGAGGATGAAAACACAAAATTCTTCCACCATTTTGCAAATGGTCGAAAAGCCATCAACACTCTCTTGGACTCTAGAGGATGAGCAAGGAAATGATAAATTACCCTGTTAGTTTGGCAAACATGAAATTTGAACACTTTCGCAACCTATATAAGGCCCCTACCACTATCAATTTGGTTGAAATTATAAAGGTCGTTGGCTTATTTCCTCGATTCGTGACCAAGAAGATGACGATCATCCGACTCATCCGTTTCCTACAAGAGCTCCAGACAATCTAAAATGGTTCGAGAAAGATAAGAGCCTCAGGGGTCTCATTGGCCATTTCATCAAATTTTACTCCGGATTTCTTTTTGAGATTATGGGTCCATATATCCTCAAAGTGGTCAAATAATGTCGAGATCTGAAAATTATATGATGCTTAACACCGCTTTCATTTCTCTCATTCCCAAATCACGCACGTAGACTATTCCTCAAATTACAAACCTATCTCTCTCAGAATTGTACTTACAATATCATTGTCAAAATCATTTCCAATTGCATTAAGCCCATTCTCTCTCGATCACATTTCATCCGAACAATTTTCTTCCACCACTATCACATCCATGAGGCCATAGGCACAAATTTCCTAGGAGGCACTCCACTCCATCAAATGTGAAAATCTTAGGGAGTATCATTTTAAAAATTGGATCTTGCAAAATATTTCAATCACTCCAATTGCTCTACATTCAAATGATTCTAACCCATTTGAGATTCCCCTATAGCTTCATTAAAATGGATCATGTGTTCTATCGTTAATGGTATCATTCAACGTACTCATCAATGGTAGATTTTCCTCCTCCTTTTTTCATTCGTAAAGAGGGTCGCATGGCTTCCCTTATCGCCTCTCCTTTCTTCTCATCATGAAGCACGGTCGACAAATATGGATGAAAATAATCGTGGACAACCTGTGGCATCAAGATAGCATGGATGGCAATCTTCACCCATCTCCTCTTTTGTGGATGATGTCCTCATTCTCCTTTAATGGATCCATCGTAGACACCTTATCTTTCTCAGAAACCTTAGCATCTTTCAAAGATACAATAGTAGGGTCTATAATGAACACAACCACCATATTAGAGTTCAACCGCACACCATAGGAAAGGGGACTAGCTACAGAAAATTTTCCCGTTAACCATTCTTTTATCCCTTTGATGGTCTTCAATACCTTGGATTTTGGTCAAACCCTATGATTACCGTATTGTTTACTAGACATGGCTCATCACAATTGGAGAAACATATTTTTATTTGGCACCATAGATGGGTTATCCCTGGCCGGAGACTCACCGATCAACTCACCCCGGAAACAACTCTTGTGCATCGGATGTCACCGGGCATGGATTCCTCATGCAATCATTCCCAAAACTAATGACACATATTTCATTAAATTTGAAGTATTCTATTGCCATATTCTCAACAACATTCGCATTTTGTAAATCATCGTATTAATTTAATTTAAGATAAAATTAATTTTAGGAATGTCAAACCACTAGAGACCATGATAGGTCAAATACGTGGGTTGTGCCAGGTACAATAGTATCAATGCACTATATGAGTGTGAATGAAAACTCTTAGAAACAATTTATTTAAGGTAAATCATATTAGTATGTCTAACATCCAAGAAATATATTAATGTTAAGAATGAGACAGAGCCATTTATGGTTGAATTCTGTGTTAGATGACTCTGTCCTCTCCCACAACTCGTGAGAGAGTTGTTGATTGAATAATGGTGATGTGAGGATCTTAGTGTAAGTGGGAAAGAGTTGCCTCCCCTTGCATTGCTTTGAACTATTCACTATAACTAGTAAAATGTTTTTGTGATAAATTTTCTACTCCTTCATGCCTTTAAGTAACACTAATGAGGAGAGGGATAATTCTTCTGATGTGATCCATGCATCCACTATAAAATCTAGGGCAATCACATTGACCTAGGTATTTCAAGAAGGTCAAGTATCACCGACTTATCTCCACTCAAAGCCAAGGCATCGAATGAGAGCTCTTAAATGGGTATTCAAGTCATTCCATTATGGTGGACATTGTCACACTGAAGTAAACAAGAATTAGTGGATTTTGACAATCAATATACATAGACAAGTAAGTAGTGGAAGAAAGTGTTTCAAAAAATTATACACTTGATGGTACCGTATATTTATCTCTCCTTGTCAACATTGTCAAAAATAATAATGGTTCTAAAGCAATAGTTCCAAATTATTGTACTTGGGAAACATGATTTAATTATATTTTCTGTAAAGAGAAGAAAATGATAAGAATTTAATGGGGAATAAAAGAATGTGAAACACAACTTATGGATTTTAGTTGAAATTATATAAGTCCTCATTCTCTTTAATTATTAAATACTTAATTTAACTACTAATAAATTATTATTAAAATATTAATTTTGAATATTAAATATGTATTGAAAGCATTTATCTATTACACATGATTTTCCATGTGGTCTAATAGAACCAATTTTAAACTCATTATCAATAAATTCTAATTAGTTTTAAAAAAGATGTTTTACTTACATCAAGAGATTTATTTCAAAAATATATTACATTTATAAACTTGTATCAATACATAAAACTAAATGAATACAGAACAAAAAGCTTTAGATCTTGTTAGCTTCCATAGATTATTTTACAAATAGTTTATTTAATAATGAATTTTGTATGTAAATGTTGACCTTGATGGGAATTTCATGTCATATGGTGAAAGAAGTTTAAATATGTTCATTTGTGACGCAACCTTGAATGGACATCTAATAGTCTACTTAATAATCATTATGACCAATGAATCCATGTTTTAATAGGAAACATTTTTTTTACATAGAGTTTTCTTTTAGAAATAAGAATGTCAGATTTATACATTCATATTAAACCACATGATAGGTAAAATATAAATCAATCAATTGTTTGTTGACTTATCGACTTATATTGTATGATTTTATATAAAATTAATTGATTTAAAAATGCATAGTTATAAAAAGTTATCGATTGAAAATAGAATAAACTACTTAAAACACATTATTGATTGATTCTAAATTATTATTTTTCTAAGAAATGCATTTTAATTACATTAAGAGCTTGATTTCAAAAATATAATACATTTATAACCTTGTATCAATGCATATAACTAAACTAAATTTAGTGTGTCATGCTTTATGTCTAGTTGGTTTTTATTATTTCAATGAGAAATTATTTATTTACGAAATGAAATTTACAAAATGTTAATAGGATAAAATGAAATGGTATATGTTGAAAAATTTGAAATACATTTATTTATGAATTTATATCTTAAGATAACCTAACCTACTTACTATTCATTATCAATTAATTATTTCATGTTTTGTTGGGGACAAACATTTCATTTTACATGAGTTTTCATTCAAAAATAATGTCACATTTATACATTTACATTAAACTTCATGATAAACAACAAAAGTTGATAAATGGCTTTATATTAGACCACTTATAACTTATTATCCATTAGTTCTAATTTGTTTGATAAAAATATATATATTTATTTATATTTAGAGCTAAATTTCAAAAAATACATCACAGCTTATAAACTTCCTACTACTGCATATAACTAAATATAATACAATAAATGGATTCTAGTCAGCATGGATTCTATGAGATTGTTTAAATTACAACTAAACTATTTAAGAATCAAAACCGAAGAAATGTTAAAATGGATGGAAAATATGTCTTATGTTGCAAAAGGTTTGAAATTGCCACTATTTATGATTCATTTCTTTAATTCAGATGGCCCACTTAACACGTTTTCTAATCAATTTTTCCATGTTTTATATTAAGAATAACATTTTGTTTTACGTGGATTTTTATTTCAAAAAAATACAATATGAAATTAATACTCAGTATCACAAACTACATGGTAGACAAATAAAGGTCAATAAATGGATTCATTATTAACTTATATGGGATAAGATGATTACATACGTACAATATTTGATTTAAAAGATAAGTAAAATAAATTATGGTTTAAAAATGGAATGCCTTACAATTAAGGAGCTTGAAGTATTCAATTCTATGACCCATCACCCATTAGCTTAAATAGTCCACTTAGTACTTATAATCAAGAAATTATTATTTTATTTTGAAAAAAATGTCTATAGCATATGGTTATTATATATCACATTTATATGCTCATATTAATGGGTATAATCAGCAAAAAACAATAATATAATTATGGCTCATTTGATATGATTTCTACTTTATTTAAAATACAAATTTATATATATATATATATATATATATATATATATATATATATATATATATATATATATATATATATATATATATATATATATATATATATATATATATATATATATATATATATCGAATAAAAGTTCAAACACAATTTAGCCTATGATAGCGCGCTCCAATCAAACTTTTGATAGTCCACTTAGTAACCATTATCATTAATTATATGTTTTATTTTAAAAATGCAAAATTATTTATAATATATTTTTATCTCAAAAATATCGTATGTATCAACTCATATTCATGCTTTTATAGGTAAAATGTCAATAACTAATTTTGAATGTTGTTGATTTTTCAATATGATATCGGTTTTAACTAGAACCATTAATTTATTTAAAGTATATAAATTTATGTAAAATATGGATTGAGAAATCACATATCTTATGCTTCAAAAATTTTCAAATCAATTACCTATGACACATTTCCCATTAGCTCCGAATAGCCAATAGTGCATGTAGCATTTATCAAGTAAATTATTATAATTTCTTCAATAAGAATTGCACTTTTTGTTTGCAATGAGTTGTATTTCAAAAATTATATTTCATATATTTATATATGAGTATTATGCATATAATTAAATAGAAGTCACCAAAATTACAAGCATGCCTTGATGTATCATGAAGATTATTTCCGTAATGAAAACAATTCATTTAAGAACACACATACGTACACATATTAGCAAAAAAAAATTGATACAACAAACTCATTGCAAAAATAAAAATAATAATAGAAATATATAATAATATAATTGACAATTCCTAATGTAATTTTTTTTTTATTAATAGAAAGTTCTGATATTTTTCTCAAAAAAAAAGGTGAAAATTTCCATATAATATTCCAAAGGATATGAAATCATACAAATTGATTTAGAAAAAACTATATTGAAATTGCATTCAAAAATTGGAATGTACTTGTGAACAAATTTATAAAGAAAATTATCGTCATCCACTACAATGAAGTACATGCTCTATTGAACATTCGAATGTACTCACATTTCTCTTTCATACGATGAAGTGTCTTAAGAAAAGTGGGAAATAAACCTAGTATACAAGTATCTTGCGCTTTTCCTACATAGGTTTCTTTTATCAAGATGCGATTTGATCAATATACGATGAATTTAGAAGTATGCTTTTTTGTATCTATTAGCAATAAATTTGATTCTTCTACAATTATCTCCATATTGGGACCACACATTAGTCAACCTTTTTCTCAAGTAAAATTGTATCATTCACCCCGCTTCTAATTTTGTTTGAAAATGACAATGAGACTTGTTCCATGTAGAATTTTAAAGTCCTATATCAATATTTGATATTTCATACCGTTTAGTGACATTTAATGTCCATATTGCAACATCACTTTTAAGTCTTAAAAATATGACCTATCACCGAACTTACCAATCTAGTTCTCTTGAATATAACAATTTTGTTCATCTTTGGTGTGTAACAAGCCGATTGGAAGAAAACTCCTTCCATTGCCAAATATCAACATATTTTGACTTATAGTGATGCCCATTTGCAAATGCACCGTAACCACATGTATGATATTAACATGTCTCCACTTCAACACTTTTTCTTAATGATATAAAACCTAACATTTCAAAACCGATGCTGGTATTTTATTATGAATTAATGGTAATCACAAATTATAATTACAATGGCCCTAGTAAAATGAACAAACTGATGATACGTTTACTTTATACATACAACCTAATACCTTTATTTAATTTGTATGGAATAAGCAAGTCTTATAGGATCACATTGACCCACTGTTTAAATCATTGATTTTAAGACTTATAATGATTTGTTTAATTTCAATTGAAAGATATAATTACAATGGTTGCAATTAAACAAACTAATTATATATTAGTTTCCACATATAATATAATATAATTTTTAAATTTCAAACCTACTTAATTATACGCTAATTTATATAGCCTCTACTTTGGTTTCTTTTGGTGCTTCTTTTAATAAAGATTATATGTCTATTGTTGGTGCTACATACATCTTAATATAGTTTTTCAACTTATATGAAATAAAAACGTTTATAAGAATGCAGTGAACCATAATTTGCATTACTAATTTCTAAGAGGTATAATGATAACTTAAACAACAATTGAAAAAAATAATTGTAATGATCTAATTCAAACAAATATACCAATTATCTATTAATTTTTACATACAATCTAATCCATTGTAAAAAAATTATAGCATGGGAAATTTTGATACAAAACCATTAAACAACCATTCAAATCAATAATTGTTATCAATACAATAATATCTCACAAAAATAAAGAACATAAAATTATTTTATTCTATTTATGACAAACCAAATCAACAATTCTTTTATTAGTATTGTGAAATATAAGTCAACTTAAATTTAAAAGGGCTACAAAATATAGTAATAATTCATGATGTCATACATATTATGACATGAAATTGACACCAATAGCTTGCACATCCTTCAAAATAGCTTGAACATCCTTCAAAATAGCTTGCACATCTGTTGCCTTGTTGCATTTAATCAACATTCTCCATAGCTCATCGATCAACCAATTATCCTCTTGAGTTGTTCCAATGAATTGAGGGGCAAGAATCACATTTTCTTTTGGATTTCCTTTCATTCTTTCAAGTGAACAATCCACTATAATAGTATTGGTTGCATCATATTGGGTATGCATTTCCCACGCTTTTTTCAATGATTTAGTGAGTATACCTTTTGTTGGATTGTCAATGGCCTTATGTCCCTTTTTTGGTTTACACTCTGAAGCAGTCCACATAAACACAAGTTTATCTTGTAATTTTTCTGAAACGAACTTTTTTAGAACCCTTCTTGTGTTTTGTTTCGAAGTTGTCCAAATTGAAATTTCAAAATATTCATTTTTGAAACACATTTCAAAAAATGTTTTTGCATGTGGATGAATCCAAAATAACTTTTTCTCTATTGTGTAATCTGCATCAATTCCCGACACCTCGAGCTCAGATGAGAAGGAGATTGATGTAGAATCGGAGCAGGCAAAGCAGACGAGAGACTCATCCCCCATTGTCCCTGATGGATCCCCTGTCACGATGACCTCTCAGAAGCCCACCCATGAATCCTCCTCTTCTGACTCAGATAAGGAGACTCCTCCAGTAGTCAACAACAATCTTCAAGTTGTTCCAGCCCATCCGCACCAAGCTAGATGGGTAAAAGTCAACAAAAATAAAGGGAAAAAACCTCGCAAAGAGGTTGCTGCCCACTCTAGGTAGCACCTCGTTTCTCTCTTCTTTTGTTTCCTAGTCACGCTTCACTATTCTTTTGTCTGTTTCATGTTCACCCTTCGGGACCGAGGTTGATTATTTATCATTTCCGGAGGTCGCTTCTTGCCTCTCTTGATTGTAATATCTTCTTGTACCATATGATCGCTTAATAGAATTAGTCCTATTTACCAAAAAAAATAACTGCATCAGTTCTCATTTTCTCAATATGTCCTTTGTTTGTTGCTTCATCATCGATGCTATGATAAAAAATGTCTTTTAATTCAAGAATAACTAATTTCTTTTCAGTTATTTGGGCTGAAATACAATAAAAAATAGTCTAGTCAAACCATTTTATTCGTGTTACAAAAATTACTAAAAATATATCAAAACAATACACTTACCATAAGTGTTTTTTCAACTATTTATAGATGAAACAATCTTCTCTTTTATCATCTTCATAGAACCTGGAGGTAAAAATATTAAACTTTCAATTAACTATGATCAAATTATGTAATATAATATACATTCAATACAAAATTCGCAATTAAAGAAAAGCATTAGCAATGTAACCTACGAAATACACACACACACACACACTTTTAACATTATTTTGATTATTAGTTTTGTTATTTTTATTTGTTCCTATAATAAACATATACAGTGTTATGGTATTAGAAGCATTAAAATTTGAAGAATAATAAGAAAAACAAAAGGACAAGTAATAAGTACCTAATATGGAATTATCTTCATAATTATAACTTTGCACCTCATCATCGATTTTTTTATCTTTATTTGTCTCTACATTAAACATATAAAATAGTTTGAATTGTGAAAATGAATAAAAATCATTAAATAATAAGGACAACAAGTGGGAAAATTATAAGTACCTGATATTATATTTTGTTCTTGATTATAACTTGATTCTCAATCTTCAGATTATTGTATTTGTTCTCATTATTTGTCTCTATAATGTACAATGAGTATGTTATAAATTGTGACAATGATTAATTGAATTAAAAAACAAACAAAAGAATAAACAACAAAGTTCATGTTAACTACCTAATATGATATCTATCTTTCGAGGAATTGGAAACTCTCTAGGTCGCTTTCTAGCAACAGATCTTTCCAGGGGGGAGACGAGCATTTACACCTATGATAGAATATCTGCCGAAATTGACATAATTAAAGGTCTACCCAATCAAATTAATCTCAAAGTTAGTGATTTCCTTTGGACACAGACCCTGGACTATGAGAATATTGCTTTTAGATGTCATCACTGCCATCAAACAGGGCATCTTCAAAACTCTTGTACTATGTTTCTCAACCAAAAGAAGAGAAGTAATCGCAAATAAAACTCTAAAATCTGGAAACCCTGTGATCTGCCTCTCATGGATGACATGAGTCCTTCAGTTCGGATGAGGATGAGATTGAAGCAGATGCGATGTAGCAAAGCAGGAGAAGAATATGCCCTCGGCAGATCCTGGGAGACCCAATGTTTCTTTGGGTGCTCAGAAGTGAACACGAGTCCTCCTCCTCCAATCCAGATAAGGAGACTCTAACTTTAGTTAACAACAATCTTCAAGTGGTTTTATCCCACCCACTCCATGACAATTGGGTTAAAGTTACAAAAAAGAAAGAAAAGAAATGTCGTATTGAGGATTCATCCAATTCCGGGTAGATTCTTGTGTCTGTCTCTTATGGTTCCCATGTTTCTCTTCATTTTCCTCTATGTTTCTCTCTTGTATGCTTTACAGGACCGAGGTTGATAGTTTTGAATATTTTCTACCTAATATGATATCATTTGCTTGATTATAGCGTTGTTTCACATGCATTTGATCAATGTCTTAGTTCTCCCTGCTTGTCACTATAATAAACATAAAAAAAATGTTATAACTTGTGACAATGAATAAAAGCATTAAACAACTATATAAACAATGAATCATCTTGAATCATCCACGTAATATTTTGGTCTTGGTTGTAGTATCGTATTTGGTGAATCGTTACTTGAAGCTTCAATCAAATTTAATCTAAATTGTGTATACTCCACTTGACAAGAAATTAATTTTACTTATTTTTCTTTAATCACCTCCACTTGAAAGTCAATGTCATTTTCATTGTAAGCATAGAAATTAATAATTATTCCTAATATATTAGGTTCTTTTCCATCTATGGATCCAAATAGGTACATATCAAGATACATATTCATAGGAGTTTCTATCTGGACATACAAATCATGCACAAACTCATATTTATTAGATGTGTTGTATTTTTTAATCGTTTCAAAGGTAGAAGTTGAAGGTGTTATTTATACTGTCATTTGATTTTTTCTTTTTCTTAAATGATGACTGTAACATTTCCCTTACTTTGGTGCCAACCAATTCTGCATACAAAAATAAAAAATTATTTGCATAAGTCAAAATGAAATTAAAATTTCAAATATTGTCATGTAATGTTATTTTAAAATTTACAAGACCACCTAATCTAACCATTTATAAGAGAGTATACATAAAATATAAAACAACCATACCAATTGAAAGAGACATTATTTGTATATCACTTGTTTTTCGTTTTCTCTTCACTCCTTTACTTGGAATGTCAGGGACACGAGATTCCACAGCTTATGAAAAAAAAATAAAGAAATAAATAAATTATGGAAGGCATGAAATACCAAATATTATTAAACCTTATAATACACTATTTTCATTTACATACACAATAATAAAGGAGTACATGTGTTATGCAAGTTTACTATATGACACCAAAAGTAATTACCTAGCGAAAAAGGAAAAGAAAAATTATAAGAGAGTATACATAAAATATAAAACAACCATACCAATTGAAGGAGACACTGTTTGTATATCACTTGTTTTTCATTTTATCTTCACTCCTTTACTTGGAATTTCAGGGACACGAGATTTCACAGCTTATGAAATAAAATAAAAATAAAAATAAAAAAATTATGGAAGGCATGAAATACAAAATATTACTAAACAGCGTTATAATACACTATTTTCATTTACATACACAATAATAAAGGAGCACATGTGTAATGCAAGTTTACTATATGACACCAACAGTAATCACCTAGCTAAAATTGTTAGGAAAAGCAAAATACCCATGTTAGTATGGGGTTTTCACATTAAAAACCCACTCCTAGTGCTATTTGCATGTGTTTTTGTGTAAAAGTGGATCTTTAATGTGGAAAATCCAACTAACATGGTGTATTTCAATTTTCATCGCAATATTAAGTAGGAGATTATTCAATAACAAATCAAAACTCATGAAGTAGTAAATTGCATACTAGGATTTTGTCAAATTATTTGAAAATGAACATAAAATAGATTTTTAGAATCTCGCTGTTTGTACCATAGTTCTTAGCATCTGCAAACATTTGCAAGAATGTAAAATGGTAAAATTTTAAATAAATTAAAAAACAATATGAATTCATCTTCTATAACATTTCATTTCATACATATGCAAAAAGGAAAGAATCTCAAAGCATATGAAGGTTTTCTTAAAAAATAAGGATAACATGAACTTCATTAATCAACAATCATTTATTAGCAACCATTGTAACAAAGTACAAACTAATTTTAAAATCGTCATACCATTTAAAGATTTTGGTGTTGCACTTGGTGAACTTCCTTTTTCCGTGGATGATTCCTTTGAATTCCCACTAGCTTCAGGGTCCATGGTTTCTGAAAATAAAGTAAGAAACTATTATCATAGTTTCAAATTATCGAATAAAATATGAATTTATAAATACTACCATTACTTGCATCATTGTATGTGTAACAAAATGAACAAGAACAATAACAAGTGTAGAACTCACAATAATAATTAATCATGGTTTTGATTAGAAAAAGGGCTCCACCCCTAAATAATTTAATATGTTCTTTTAATTGTGTCTATAAGAAAACTAGCACCTGCTAGCTTTCCTTCTAGCACAAGCATAAACACGTTACCAAAAGTCAACAATAAACTGTGAATAAATAACAACAATAGTAGATACTACAACAACATCATGTATATACAAAATTTATCTTTTATATAGTCATGTATATTCTTAGTTTGCTATAGAGACCATAAAAAGGCAAACACATTGAAGAGATTGCCAACAACATTGCATTGTAAAGTAAATCTAGTGCATGATGAAATTCCTTCTATCACAAACACAAACACATTGTCAAAAAAACATTGCAACAATAATCTTTCCTAGGACATCTCCATTCTTGCGAAATTTGTCCCTACTTTTTGAAGACAATGAGTTTTTAGTCCATGCCTACATAGATCGTTGTTACAATATAAGAAATGATAAAACCTCAAATGATTAGAAGGCCCTTTGTATGGAATATGTGGTCTAAGAATGAAATATGGGACAAATAGAAGCATGTTTCCAACAACAACATTGTACTGTGAAAAAAATCATTCTATATTACTCTCTATCACAAACACAAGCACATTGTCAATAAAAACGTTGCAAGGTGAAAGAGATCTAACGCATGTTAAATTTCATTTTAGCATAAAAACAAACACATAATGAAATTGTATGGTAAAATAAATCTAGCATGTGGTAGAATTACTTCTGGAAAAAACACAAGCACATTGCCAACAACAATATTGCAAACAAAATTAAATGAAGCACATGCTAGATTTGTTTCTAATAAAGACATGAGCACATTTCCAATAACAACATTGGAAGGTGAAAGAACTTTAAGCATGCAACATTGCCTTATAGAGGAAATAAAACCTCATGTCAACATTGCAAGGTAAAAGGAAATCTAGCACATGCAACATATCCTTACAGCACAAACATAAGAAAATAACAACATTGTACGGTTAAAGAAACCTAATACATGTTGGATTTACTTCTAGCATAAACACAGGGATATTACCAATAACTTCATTGTAAGGAAAAAGAAATCTAGCACCCACAAGATTTTCTTCTAGCACAAACAAAATCACATTGTCAATAATAACATTGTAAGGTGAAAGAAATCTAACACGCACTATATTTCATTCTATCGTAAACAAAAGCACATAACAACATTGCAAGGTGAAAGAAATGTAGAATTTGTTAGATTTACTTCTATCACAAACACAAGCATATTTTCAACAATGCAAGAACAGAGAAATCTAGTGTGTGCTAAATTTCCTTCTAGCATAGACATAAACACATTTCCAAATTAAAAAAATGCAAAGCGTTAGATTTCCTTCTAGCATAAATAACTAGATTGTCAAAAATAAGATGGCATTGTGAAGAAAATATAACACATACTAGATTTCCTTCTAGTACAAATTCACAAACATATTGCCAACAACAACATTGTTGGGCAAAACAAATCTAACACAGGTTAGATTTTTTCGTATCAAAAACATAAGCACATTGCAAGGTGAAAGAAATCCAATGCATACTAGATTTCCTTCTAATGGAAACATTATCACTTAACAACATTGTAGGGTGAGAAAATTTTAGCTTGTGTTATATTTACTTCTAACAAACATATAAATATTTCTAACAACAACAATGCAAAAAAAAAAAAAATCTAGCACATGTCAGATTTCCTTTTAGCCTAAACACAAAGATGTTACTAATAACAACATTGCAAGGTAAAAGAAATCTAACATGTGCTAGATTTTCTTTTAGTGCAAACACAAGAACATAGCAACATTGTAGAGTGAAAGAAATTTAGCAAGTGCTAGATTTATGTCTACCACAAATACAAGCATGTTTCCAACAACAACATTGTAAAGTATAAGAAATCTAGCATGTGATCAATTTTCTTCCAACAAAATTGAAATAAATCTAACACGTGCTATATTTCCTTCTAGCACATAACAACATTGTAGGACTGAAGAAATCTAGTGCATGATATAGATTTATTTCTATCACAAACACAAGCACATTCCAAGGTGAGGGAAACATAACGTGTGCTAGATTTCCTTCTAGCCAAAACATAAGTGCATTGCCAATAACAAAATTATAGGTGAAAGAAATCTAATGTGTGTAAGATTTCCTTCTAGCATAAACACAAGGAGACAAACACATTATAAGGTGAAAGAATTCTAGTGCATGCTAGATTTACTTCTAGCACAAAAACAAGCATGTTGATAACAACAACATTATAGGGCAAAGGAAATCTAACATGTGCTAGATTTCCTTACAACACAACACAATCACATTATAGGATGAAACAAATCTAGCACGTGCTAGATTTCCTTTTAACACACGCATAAGAACATAACAACATTTTAGTGTAAAATAAATCTAACACATGCTAAATTTACTTCTAACACAAGCTAAAGCATATTTCCAATAACAACATTGTAAAAAAAGAAATCTAACATGTGCTAAATTTCCTTCTAACATTCTCACATGCATATTTCCAATAACAACATTGTAAGGTCAAGGAATCTAGCATATTTCCTTCTAGCACAAACAACCAAATTGCCAACCACAACATGGCATTGTGAAACAAATCTAGCGCATGCTAAATTTCCTTCTAGCTCAAACACAAGCACATTGTCAATAAAAATGTTGCAAGTTGAATTCTGACGCGTGCGAAATTTCCTTCTAGCACATAACAAACATGGTAAGGCGAAAAAAAATCTAGAATGTGCTATATTTACTTTTAGCAAAAACTCAAGCCTATTTCCAACAACAACATTCAAGCAAAAGAAATCTAACACGTGCTAGATTTCATTCTAGCATAAACAAAAGTGCATTGCTAATAACAACATTGTAAGATGAAAAAAATATAATGAGTGATATATTTCCTTCTAGCATAAATAAGCGCACATTGTCAATAACACCATTGCAAGGTGAAGGAAATATAACCCATGCAAAATTTTCCTATAGCAAAAACATAAGCACATAGCAACATGGCAGGGTTAAAGAAATCTAGCTCGTGCTAGATTTACTTTTAGCACAAACACAAGTATATTGCCAAAAGCAATATTGCAGGGCAAAAAGAATTCTATTTTGTGCTAGATTTTATTCTATCATAGATACAAGGAAATCTCAATAGCAACATTGAAAGGTGAAAGAAATCTAACATGTGCTAAATTTTCTTTTAGTAGAAAGACAAGCATATTGCTAGCAACAAAGGTGCATGCCATAGAAAACTAGGACCTATTAAATTTTCTTCTAGAAAAAACACAAACACAATGGCAATAATAACATTATAAGGGGAATGAAATCTAACATGTGCTACATTTCCTTTGAGCACAAACAACGAGATTGTCAACAACAATCTGAAATTAGAAAACTTTCTAGGATTTATGGGTTTTTCTCCATGAAGCTGCATAGAAAATGCAGTAACAAATGTTTTGAACAGGAAACCAACCATGCCAATTTACTCGTATGTAACTCGGGGTTGGGTTCTAGTGGCTTGGTAAAGCACTACCTCGTTAAACACAAGGGTTTGGCCAGATAATGTTGGGCCGCTTTCATGGATATCTAAATCTGATCTTGAAAGGACATTGTAAATATTCTACATTAGTATATATTTTTAACCAACATAATATAAAGTTGGAGCAGACGCTTGTATATTTAACACTGGGTTTGTTGGGTAGCAGTGTGGTGCAGATAATCCCTTGTTAATATGGCTTGTTTGAGTACGCAGAGCTATTGCTTCTCCATTTTGGCTCTGCACATCTCAATTTCCAGAGGTGAATATTTTTTAGCTATGGGAAGGGGTGGATGTAGAGGAAGAAGGGTAAACATGTTGGTATATTGGTCTTACATTATTGTTGCATACAATGGTACTTTGATACCTATAATACTAATGGCCCAAATAATATTCAGCTACTTCAAATAATTAGTAACTATTCGGTGGCATGGCCAACCCCTACAAAAGAAAATGAGAGTTCCCCTATTAGAAGCTCCCTTCTCATTCTCGTTTATGTTGCTTTGAAATTAAGAAGCTCTTTGTGCGTTCTTGTGAGCTTTATGCTTCTTTCACTGGTTGGACTTAAAACTGGCAATTTCTCAAGCAAGTGTTGAGTGATTGAGTTTGGTGAACATGTGACTAAATGGATAAAGGGATGTGTAGTATCACATTCTTATCCCCAACTTGAGAAATTAGACAAGAGGCTTCGATGTCACCCTACCTCTTCATCATCATGGCTGAGGGGCTTGAAAGGTTTGTAAATGCAATGATGGAGAAAGGGAAATCAAAGGACTGAAATCAACTTCAACATACCATGAACCTCCCACCGGAAATTTATTAATATTAACCTAATTGTAGTAAAGGAAAACATCAAAGGAGCAAAGGAATTCAATAGAATCATGACTCTGTTTCTAGAGGCTTTGGGAGGTGTGATAAATGAATAAGAACACACTGATCTTCTTTAATACCAACCACAAAATTCAAGCACACATTAGCATATTCTTAAACATTTAGAGGTCATCACTCCCAAGTTCTGCTTAGGGGTACCCTTTGTCCTAGAAAATTATTAGGAACTTATCAATGTTGGACCTTCAAACTCCTACCTTTAGCCCACTACTACAAAAAAAACTTTTATGGGGGTGTCATTATCTACCTCCAAAAGTGGAGTTGGGGGATGGGGGGTTAGCATTAGGGCCGGTTTTTAAACACCCCCCACAAAAAACAAAAAAATATCGCCTCAAAAAGTCGAGCCTTTTAGGGGTAGTTTTCTAAGAGATACGAACCACCCCCAAAATTGGTTTTTTGGGGATGGCTTGGAACCCCCCTTTAAAAGTGACTTTTGTGGGCACGTTTTTAAACCTCTCTCTCCTCCGAAGGAAAAAATTAATTAAATATTGAGGAAAAAAAAAACAAACAAACATTGCCTATAAAAGTCAAACCTTTTAGGAGCAGTGAGGAGCCCCCTTATAGCAACTTACAAGCTCACTACTTCCTAATGCACTAAAATTCAACGGTTGTCCTTCATTTTTTTCAATGAAATTAAGTAGGTACACCCACAAGGCATGGCTTCCAGTTTCGTTGATGTAATTTTGTCGAGTAATCCAACGAACATGTTGTCATCGGATATTTGATACCCCTTCATTGGATATCATGAAATATCCCCAAATGGGTATTAACAGTAAATAAGTGCAAATAGAATAAAACTACATCAAAATGGAAAACACCATTAAAAATACATGAACTAATGCCAAAATCCAGCGCTGAGCCATTTTATTAAAATGCTTGAAAAGAGTACAATATGGTGCTTAGAAGGATAACACCTGGGCCTGCTCAAGGCAGGCTGAAGAATAACTCTAATCCTAGCAAATCGTCTCCTGAAGTATGCTCTGCATGGCTCTCCCACTGCGTTGCCCAGTCTTGGAATTTGTTTTTGCTGCTTGGTTTCAGACTGTTGGTTGGCCTAGCTCTCATGCTCAGAAAATTTCGAGAATTGGTCAACAGACTCATCTCAATAAACCCACAAAAACCCGCAAAGGAATTGGCCAAATGTTGACCCCAGAATTTCGACCCAATTTCCCCTAGCTCCTCTAGTTGTTGGCTCAGTTCGGATCTCTGTTTGGCACCTCAAATCTGCCCAGAAAATTCTTCCAATTTAATTTTAGCTTCTCCTCAAATAAACCAGAAAAACCCAGAAAGAGTTCGCCCAAAGCTTAACCTCGGAAATTGGCCCTCTTGGGCTTGGCTCAATTAATTGTTGGGGAAATCGAACCACTAGAAGGAACTGCTGGAAAATTCCTCTAGAATGTTGCAATAATCCCTGGTAGGAGGTGGCTAGCCTCCCCTCCAAATATCCTGGTGTCAATTCCCTTCTTTTCAACCTCCCTACACAAACTCCACACTACACTACGTCCTCCACTACGCAGTTTGCTCCTCCTTTGCACAATCCAGAAATGGCTACGATTCCTCCCGATGTTCCTAATGGAAAATCCTCTCACAAAAGGTGGAACTCCTCTCCTGAGTGAGCACTCGAAGTCCCATGAGGCAGAGGTTGAGATCTTTGCTTAAAGATCTCGTGTGCTAAACAACACTACAGACTTGACTCCCCAGCTCAAGCGTGCTTTGTCAAAATGACAAGAAGAAAATAGTTGAATGACCAAATGCCGAATGAGCCTTCCCTTCTTCCTTTTATCCATTAAGGCCCAACGTATGCCTTGGGTCCCACCTTGACCTGCACTGCCTCTCCTTGGCCAATCACGTGCTGCCTTCCTCTAGCCAATCTCACGTTGTCCTTTTCGTGCCTCTTCTACACTGCCACCTAAGGCCAACTCGACCCCACCACTAGAGCCACAATTTTCCCTTACAGACTTTAGGAAAATACTTTATTTGGCCTAATTATTAATTGTGGGTCCCCTACCCACTTTATTTCCACATGTTGTTATGACATCCCCCACTGAGCTGGGATGTCTAATGATAAAGAGCTTATTCTGCAAAGCAAATATAACAAGGACCGCATGGATGGTCAAAATCCCCTTTTCCACCTATCAAAACCCTTGAAAGGGATAAAAATCCACCTTTCCGCTTTAAAAATGCTCATATTTACATATCAGGCCTCTAAGCGCCTTTCGGCTTAAGCCCTTAAGACCCCATTTCTCATATGACCCCGCCCCATGTCCGACGGTTAAAAGTCCTCAAGCCTCCTTCGGCCATCGGACTTCGCTGTTTCCAAAATCCACTTGTTTTCCCTTTTGATTCACCGCTAAGGTCCATCATTTCCGAAGAGATCTTGACGATCGATCTCCGCAGATCCGACGGCCATCGCGCGTCACCTGCCCATCGGCATCACACTTCGCTTCATTCAAAGTTCTAAGTGCCCGAACTCTTTTTCTGCCGATATGCAAAACTCCGACGAAATCTGAACAGTTGATCTCTTGCCGCAGATCCAACGGTCATCGCTTCATCGCACGGCCCTCATCCATCGCACATCGCAGCACTCTAAAGTCCTCGCTCCTGAATTCTTTTCCGTCGATGAGAAAAACCCCGACGCGATTGTGACTGTTGATCTCCCCCTGATCCCAACGGTCCTCGATCCATTGCGCGGCCCCCATCCATCGCTCCATTGCCCCATCACTCCATCGCTCCATCACTCATCAGCACTTGCTTTTCCATCAGCCATTGGCATATCGCACCTCTAAATTTTTCCTTCTCGAACCCTCTTCTCAGCCGATTCCCGATCCTGCGATGCATTCTCTACCGTCCATCTCACAGATCCGACGGCCCGCGTTGATTCACCTCTTCTTCCACCCGCGGGCACTTTCAGCACGAAGGTCAACCATATGAGTGCCCCCGCAGTTGACTCCTCGGGCTATGGGAGATCTTCATCTGACGATCTAGATTTACTAGGGGGCACCCGACCCGCCAATTCGTCCGTACCTCCAGTGCCCCTGCAATACACATATTTTCTTTCATTTTCCATATTTTTCTGCTGGTCCCACCCGACCACGCGGGGCCTTCCCATTGTGTTTCCGTGTGATCCCCACCATTGATCTGTCTCCCCCTTCAGATCCAATGGCCCGTAGGCAGTTTCGCGCTCGTTTCTCCATAGCTACCCAAAACCCATTTTCCACGCGAAACGGGTGGTTTTCAAAGGACACGCGTCACCCACCTAACCGTATCGCGTTCATTACTCTCATTACCGCTTACCGCCTTCCACCTGCGCAAAAACCACTCCGTTTTCCACAAAACCACCTTCTGCACAATTTCACACCAAATCACATTTAAACGCCGTTCTTACCACAAAAACACCTCTGCTGCATTTCTTGCCTCTGCACTGCTCCTCTGCCTTTACCCAAGCCATCTGAAGCAGTCAAACCCCCTCATTGTAGGATTTATTTAATTTGTTTGCTGTCTGTGCAGATTTTCATGGCCTTTTAATGTACACAGCCCATCTCATAGCCAATTACAGTGGCTCGAGGCCGAGGATGACGATCCTCCACACCCAGGAAGTAGAGAAAAAGATGCAGAGGGTTGAATTCACGTCCAAATCAATAGATCATGACCATTGGCCATTCTATGGGACCCTCCAGCACAGAAGGCCAGTTCTCCCACTACTGGCAGTACCGCATTCTCCAGCTCAGAAGGCCAGCTATTCCACGACTAACAGTATTGCCTTCGCCAGCAGCAGTAGGGGCTCCTCCTCATCAAACAGCAATGATAAATCATGATGGGGACTGTGTGGCCTTTTTTACCTTATATTCTCTTCACTTTGTCATTTCGGGTGAAATCTTCGGATTTACTCCCGTAGTTTTTGCCTTCAGTTCAGTCAATTGTTACATTTCAGTTAGAAATGGCTTTAGGCCTGCATTGTAAGATGATGAGAGGTAGTTATTTCTCATCATCATTTCTATTTTGATTTAGACCTGCAACAGCATACCAGCACGCGGAGAAGATATCTTCCCAAAATATCTTCTCACACATAAGAATCAGTGGTTATAAAAACAGGAAGCAAAGACTAAGAAAAGGTTCCAAATTTTCCAAAGGACTCACTAGTTCGACTGTTCTGTATGAATTTTGTATGAACTTTGATAGTAGATGTTTGAAGAGCAATGGGAATTTGGTAATAAAGCTGCTGGAATTGGGAATTAGCTCACCGGATGATTCGATTTTGTAATTCTTCTCCATGTTTTTAATACAAATGTTCATTTCGTTTCTTTCCATACTTCTTGTATCTTCATGCTCTGGAATGCAAGTGCTCCCATGTTTAAATATGAATTTATCATCGCCGATACTCATATTTACTCATCTATAGCGCTTTAAATATGGCTCAGGCAGGATACTTTGTTTCATTTCCTATCTCTTCCACCTTTCTTCTGATATTAACCAAAATGGATTCTTATCTTTGAACCAGCCCAGATATATGGATTCTTATCTCTGCATAGGCCCAGTATATATGGACTTTTCTCCTTGAATAAGCCCAGTTATAATTGATATCTCACTTCATTTTCTGCCATAGTCATCGATCATATATAACTTGATATATGTGTGTTCATTTTAGAAATCGGCCCCCTTTACAGCATTTTGTCTTAAAGTTGTCTGATGCATTTACTTATTGAAGTTTGTACTCAATTTCTGCAATTTTCCTAGTTGTTGTGTTTAACTTTGGGGTCTTGGTTCCACTTTGATTAAAACCATTCATTTGAGTGATATTAGCATGAGAGCCTAACCTTGTCAACTGCAATCAGTTGAGTCATATGCTCCTTGCATTTAAGATGTCCTAGGCACTAGTCTTTATACAACTCAAGGCTATCTCTAGGAGCTACAACATCTTTCTAGCGCCGTTGCCAGGGAAAGAATTTCAAGATCTAAATCCCTGGGCCTCAACAAATATTCATCCACCCTTCAGAATAGGTGAGCAGGAAGGGTTGGGAGTTGTAGATCACTCGCCTTGGCAACTCCACTGTCATTTAAAGGATAAATCCATTTGCAGTCCTGGCTTCCCGAAAGCCACACCTGAGGTCAGATACATCCCAGTCGAAAACACCTTCAGTGTCTAATCCAGAGAAGATTTTGCATAAAAGAGGTTGGAGAGAAATACAATCAGCCTATACAGATATTCCCAGATTCTCCCTAGAAGACTCTCCATCCTCCTCTCAATTAGCTCAAGATCAAGGTCCTGATTCTACTACAAGAACCCTTGATTATACTTCTAGTAGCTTCTCCCTTGAAAATATTAAAGTAAAAGATGAAGTTGAATTTGTAGATACCACGAGCTTTTTTCTGCATCCTACTCCCGAAGCCGAAGAAGTTAAAGAAGTTACAGAGGTCTCCACTTCTCATATTCCAGCAGTTCAATCAATCCCTCAGGCCGTTGTTCAATATATCCCCATTGTCATACATACTTCTCTTCCACCACCTCCTTTTACACATCAGACTTTTCCACCACCCCCACAACCTCCGATGGCTGTTCCTGGCTTCTTATTGAACAAATATGCCCCCCTGGCATTGCCTCAAATCCTGAATGATATGCCTCAGGATTACTTAAAGATCATGCCTTGTTTCAATGGAGAAAATGATACTGAAGCTCAGAAACACCTAGAAGTTTTCTACGCCTTTGCAGAAAATTTTAATGTTGAACATCTGGATGTGGTGTTGAGGTTGTTTGTCCAGTCTCTAGATGGAGAGGCCAGAAAATGGTTCAAGACCTTGGGAGACCGCTCCATTACTAACTGGGAGGAGATGGAAAATTCCTTCATCAAAAAGTGGGGAGAGAAGAAAGACCACGGATATTGTCTTACAGAATTCAACGCACTTAGAAAGAAACAGAATGAAGATGTGTCCGAGTTCATCAAGAGGTTTAACAAAATATATGCAAGTCTCCTAGCCGAAATGAAGCCTCACCAGATCGCTGCTAAAGTGGTGTTTGTAGCATCATTTGAGTAAGAATTCGGATTCTCTTTAAGAGAAAGGAAGTCTACTACTCTGGATGAAGCCCAGACTGATGCATTGGAAGTGGAAGCTAACTTTGCTTCCACAGGAAAATCAAAAGGGAGATCAGACCATGATGCTAGACGTAGAGGGAAAGAAGAAGCATCTACCTCTGGTCAAGATAAGGAGGTAGCAGATTACAAAAAAGAGGAGATGAGTAAAATGATCAAGAACCTTTCGAGTAAGCTGGTGAAGCTTGAGCTCGATGCAAAGAACTCTTCCTCTAAGCTATTTCAAGTTGCTCCGAACAGAGGTTATAATCCTCAATACATAAAACCTCCGTTGCAAATATTACAAAGAGATCGGAAGGAGCAACAAGACCATATACAGCCCCCGATGTATCTAGAAGGGCAGATGGATGGCCCTGCCGAAGACATCCTCAATGGGCAAGATGACCAATATCTTGCATACTCTAATAACGATGAAGTTGAGTCTTCTTTGCAAGAAAGCGAAGGAGTGGACCTTTCCCTGCAAGAAGAAGAAGAAAAAGAATGTGCTGCTGAAGATCCAGAGATCGATGACTAATGTAAACAATTTGTAGACTTCATGCAAGCACAGTTTCATAAAAAATATGATCTCAAGTCCTCAAGAAAGAAAACCCACACACAAGAACAAGAAGAAGAGATGCCTCAGAAGGATACTGTTGCTCAGAAGGTCGTAGATAAAGGTAAGAGACCTATAACTGATCCTTTACATTCAAATGACTCCATTCCTTCCTCTTCTAAGTTGGCCTCTAGTCCAAATATAGATGTTAAGCCTATCCCAAAGGAAGAAAAACCTCCAGCCGATAGTAAAGAGCCAAAGGAAAGTCTTGTAGAGAAGCCTCCTCCTGCGTTTAGCCTTCAGAAAGAGCTAGAAAAAGTTAAAATCCCAATCCCTTTGACTGAACTCCTGAAGCAACCAGTTTATCAAGCTCAAGTGTCATCATTCATGCTTCCTCAAGGAGCTGCACCAATCCCAGACAGTTTAAACCTCCAAGAAGAAAGACCCATGGTCGTGTTTGGTCCTCTAAATTTTTCCTTCCCGAACCCTCTTCTCAGCTGATTGCCAGTCTTGCGATGCATTCTCCGCCGTCCATCTCAAAAATCTGATGGCCCACGTTGATTCACCTCTTCTTCCACCAGCGGGCACTTTCAGCACAAAGGTCAACCATATGAGTGCCCCCGCAATTGACTCCTCGGGCCATGGGAGATCTTCATCCGACGGTCCAGATTTACTCGGGGGCACCCGACCCGCCAATTCGTTTGTACCTTCAGTGCCCCCGCAATACACATTTTCTTTCATTTTCCATATTTTTCTGCTGGTCCCACCCGACCACACGGGGCCTTCCCATTGTGTTTCCGTGTGATCCCCACTGTTGATCTGCCTCCCCCTTCAGATCCAATGGCCCGCAGGCAGTTTCGCGCTTGTTTCTCCATAGCTGCCCAAAACCCATTTTCCAAGCGAAATGGGTGGTTTTCAAAGGACACGCGTCGCCCACCTAACCGTACCGCATTCATTACTCTCATTACCGCTTATTGCCTTCCGCCTGCGCGAAAACCACTTTGTTTTCCACAAAACCACCTTCTGCACAATTTCACACCAATTCACATTTAAACGTCGTTCTTACTACAGAAACACCTCCGCTGCATTTCTTGCCTCTGCATTGCTCCTTCGCCTTTACCCAAGCCATCTGAAGCAATCAAACCCCCTCATTGCAGGATTTATTTAATTTGTTTGCTGTCTGTGCAGATTTTCATTGCCTTTTAATGTACATAGGCCATCTCATAGCCAATTATAGTGGCTCGAGGCCGAGGATGACGATCCTCCATGCCCAGGAAGCAGAGAAACAGATGTAGAGGGTTGATTTCACGTCCAAATCAATGTATCATGACCATTGGCCATTCTATGGGACCCTCCAGCACAAAAGGCCAGTTCTCCCACTACTGGTAGTACCGCATCCTCCAACTCAAAAGGCCAGCTATTCCACGACTAACGATATTGCCTTCGCCAGCAGTAGCAGGGGCTCCTCCTCATCAAACAGTAATGATAAATCATGACGGGGCCTGTGTGGCCTTGTTTACCTTATATTCTCTTCACTTTGTCATTTCGGGTGAAATCTTCGGATTTACTCCCGTAGTTTTTACCTTCAGTTCAGTCAATTGTTACATTTAAGTTAGAAACGGCTTTAGGCCTGCATTGTAAGACGATGAGAGGCAGTTCTTCCTCATCATCATTTCTGTTTTGATTTAGACTTGCAACAGCGTACCAGAACGCGGAGAAGATGTTTTCCCAAAATATCTTCTCACACATAGGAATCAGTGGTTATAAAAACAGGAAGCAAAGACTAAGAAAAGGTTCCAGATTTTCCAAAGGACACACTAGTTCGAGTGTTCTGTATGCATTTTGTATTAACTTTGATAGTAGATGTTTGAAGAGCCCTTAGGGATTCAGTAATAAGAAGCTTTGCTGGAATTGGGGATTCCGCTCTGGATGATTCACAGTTTGTAATTCTTCTCCATGTTTTTAATACAAAATGTTCATTTCGTTTCTTTCCATACTTCTTGTCTCTTCATGCTCTGGAATGCAAGTGCTCCCATGTTTAAATATGAATTTATCATCGTTGATACTCATATCTACTCATCTATAGCGCTTTAAATATGGCTCAGGCAAGATACTTTGTTTCATTTCCTATCTCTTCCACCTTTCTTCTGATATTAACCAAAACGGATTCTTATCTTTGAACCAGCCCAGATATATGGATTCTTATCTCTGCATAGGCCCAGTATATATGGACTTTTCTCCTTGAATAAGCCCAGTTATAATTGATATCTCACTTCATTTTCTACCATAGTCATCGATCATATATAACTTGATATCTGTGTGTTCATTTTAGAAGTCGGCCCCCTTTACAGCATTCTGTCTTAAAGTTGTCTGATGCATTTACTTATTGAAGTTTGTACTCAATTTCTATAGTTTTCCTAGTTGTTGTGTTTAACTTTGGGGTCTTGGTTCCACTTTGATTAAAACCATTCATCTGAGTGATACTAGCATGAGAGCTTAACCTTGTCAACTGCAATCAGTTGAGTCATATGCTCCTTTCATTTAAGATGTCCTAGGCACTGGTATTTATACAACTCAAGGCTTTCTCTAGGAGCTACAACACCACCCAACATTAGGATTTACCAAAATTAATCAAAATTAATATCCCAATTAGCGAACTGCTAATTTGGGGATATTATAGTCCTCCCCGCCAAAAATTACTTATCCTCAAGCAATGGATGAACAAGCATCCTCTCTAGTTGACGCTCCCCACTATCACTACAAAGTTGTGCTAGGGTCCCAGATGTGCCACTGAATCATCCCTGACCTTTGCATCCCTCAGATATGAAGGGATCCCTCAATACCCGGATCCCAAACCATTATGTCCAACAAAAATCTCCCCCTACTCCACTCACCATCATGCCAGGAAAAAGTAGCAAAAGCCCTCTAAACATCATCAGTGAGTAGGGAATCATGATAATGTGGCATTATGCCCAATTCCTCATGAAGTTTCCCTACCAAGTAGTCCATCCCACGCACTCCAAGAGTAAACCGTCGAAGATACCGCCTAATCCCTACAGAGATAGCATCTCGCTCACATGAGCCCCTTTTGTTATCATTCCATTGACCAACCTGCCATACTAATGAAGTCCCCCACTCCATCAGTGACTCGCTAAATCCCAGTGGAAGATCTACATGATCTCTCCATGTAGTATACAGCTCACCCCTAGAGGTTATCGAGCTATGTAGAGTTGTAATGCTCGAGTCCCCTACTAATCTCGTAGAGGTGCCACCATGTTCTCACTGCGCCACTCTAACTATGAGATACCCCCCATCGTGCGCAGATTGTATCCCTCTCTCCTCGGGCCTTGTGGCGAAAAATCTGTGAAGGCAAAGCTCACCCTGCCCGGGCATCTCCATGATGTTGATAACTACCCCTCCACTGCTAATCATGACCCTGAGCAACAACATGATAAGTTTGCCTCGCCATGCAATGGAGGTCTCAGTGCTCCCCCACGTGTCAAACCCAAGGTGGACTGGATCAATGTCTACTCTGTCCCTGCTCATCATAAAGTGGAGTGATCCACCTGCCCAACAGACCCCTGAATCCCCCAACCATACTGGGAGCTCACAACTCCCACTCCCCGCAGGATGCAGCTGCGTAGCGCTGCTACCTGCTAGAACCCATTTGGCCCTCATCTCTCACCCATGTATGTATCCCCTATAGAAATTTTAAATCTTAATTCTTATGCAGAAATTATCACTGTTAACCCGGTTAAGCTTCTCCTACTTATACAAGTTATCAACTGAATAAATTCAAGTTAACATCAAAGCAAAACACATAACAGATCTCTACCAATTCAGATCTAGAATAACCACATGCACACATAGACAAAGTGACATAGTTATTTTTGGACAAACTGTCCTCGAAAAAACCCAAAGTGGGAAAACCGGTCTCTCGCTGTTGGAGGGCTCTATTATTAAGAATATTTCTGAATACACAACTCTGGGTTCCAGATCTGGAAAACCCTACAGAGAAAACTCTAGATTTGCAGCCCCTGGCTGATATAAGACCAACAATAATCATTGATCCGCACCCTCAAACGGGATTTACAGAACTCAGCCAGATCTAGGCCTAGAAACCCCAAATCTGCCCATGAAAGACACTACGTTAGCCTTTGAAGGCCTCCAAATGCTCAGCGCTGCCACTGGAAGGGACTGCATTACCCTAGACTGGGTGACGCAGTCACTACGCTGCCCCTAAGGGTCTCTGCGTAACCCCTGAAGGGCTTCCTGAAAAATCACGTTGTCCTTGTTGTTGTTGCTGTTGCCGTCTACTGCTACTGTCGTCTGTTGTTGTTGCTGTCTATTGTTGTTGTTGCTGCCTTCTTCTGCGCTGTCTTTCTTGATCTCTTCTCTGTCTCCTGTGTATTCTAGACCCCGGGATCAGATCATCCCCTTGGTCTAAATTCCCCTCTCTGCAACTGAAACACTTGAGAATTCTTAGCAAACCCTGCCCTAGAATCTCAACTTAGCTTCAGTGCTCTGCCTCTGTGTCTTTTACAAATGACCCCAAGCCTTTCCTTTATACTTTTCTCGTTAACAAATCAACAGCCAAGATTAAATCTTTAATCAAAGGCTAAGATTAAAATAAAGCTTGATCCGTGTGACTTAAGACAATTTCATCACATGTTTAATTAAATTTACTTTAATTATTTTATTTTCCTAAGTTTTAACTTAGGAAATACATTAAAATAGTTAATTAATTTAATATCTCCTAAACCAGATGAAATTTCCCAAATCAATTTCTGGGTCCTGTAGATCAGGTGAACTCTAGTCCTTCCTCAAAATTTGGGACCTAGAGCACAACTGATGCTACCCCAAATACAAAAAATCTCAACATCCCCTGGGTGGACCCCAAGTATCAGGAGTCTGTCTCACGCATCTGTATTTGCCCTACTCCTGTCAAACCCCGTCGTGATATATGTTATCCCAACTCATGTTGATACACCTGGATACGACTCAAAGTATGGGTAACCTCCTGTAGGCGAAGTTTACCATCCGCCGTCCCTCGAATGTGAGCCTAGGGGCGGAACATATGCTACCATGGAAATCAACCATGCCATCCCTAAGCCTGGACCCGTCAACTCATGCACCTACCAAGTGTCTCAACTAGAGAGTCTCCCCCCGGCTCATGACACGCGGTATCTCATCCAACTGTCTAGGGTGAGCCTACCATGCCCTGCTACCTGAATGGAGAGTGTCAAGGGGCACCAACCAAACACTCTACGACCATAAGCAACACTGGAGGATGATGGGTAGGTATGTCCCAAAGGGTGTGACCAAGAGTCTACCTGAATGCTCAAGAGTAATCCTCCAGATGACACTCTCTCTGCCTCCGATGTGCTGATAACACCCTCGTAGCCATGTCTCCGCTAAACGTGGCATCTCCAGATGCTCAACAAGATCCTCATCGATCATAGGTGAGTTGCATCCCATGGTACACCTACTGATCCGGTCCATATGTCTCTTTGGAGGCAAGGCTCCAAGAGCCCACTGCTCCGCATTATGTGTCATTGCATACCACTAAGTATCACCACACTCCTCGACCTGCCACTGTATGCCACAACCTGCCCCTGTACACTAATGGATACCCCCGGTAACAACTATACCGTCTTGTACCGTCATGTGTTCATCCTGCGTCACCGCACCTATCACTCCCCACATGTACTCAATACGATGGGAAGCACTCCTACTCCACAATGCAGTCTGACATACTACAACACATCCCCGTGCATCTCCATGCCCATCTCCAGACCACTGCCCAATGATGGATGCTCCTACACATCCCAGGGTGTGATGGCCTAAGGTTGTATCCATATGCATCGACCCATACTCGACAGTACCATCACCTCCACTGTTGCATCACCATACTCTCCAACGAATGGATCTCCCTTCCAAATCCTCCCTGAGGGACCCAAGAAGTGTAGGTACTAGTAGCGATGCCAATCCTGCTCTGCTCCTCTGTGTCCTCTGTGCCCCACACAAATGCGAAGAATCTCTAGCTCCATACAAGGCACTATCTGGTGGCCTACCAATGCCCCCTCCTCTGTCAAACTCCTGCCAGAGTATGTTGATCATCCCGTGATCCCATGTACAATCGTCGCACCAAGACAACTCAAGAAGTCTATACCTAAACTAGTTGGAAACTAGTGCTGGTTGAAACTCCCTAGTGAATGTGCACGCTCAACTGCTAGGTCAATTGTACCCTCCAGGTCATAGTCAATTGACATACCTTGGAAGTTATAGGTAGTCCCACCCGGATCCCAATGCTAGTTTGGGCTTTCAGTAACCCCAGTGCCTGGAAGCTCCTGCTGAGCTACACCTTAGTGCATCACCATCTCCATAACCCACTCCCCCGAGAACCAACTCAGAATTTCTCGCCATCCAACCACAAGAGAGGGATCGAATGTGTGAAGTCTTGCACCTCCGACAACCCTAACATTCAGATGTTGCACCCTGTGCAACTCAAGTTGTCTCGTCCTGCTAGCCAAGTCAATGCATGAGATCTGACTAAGTAGCTCTGTCTCTCTCTCTCCAATGGCCAAAGGTGACCCAACCGTGCTGCTAGCCCCATCTATGTATGCCTGAAGGGGGCTGCTCTGACGCTCTAATGTGCCCTCTAGCTGTACCATAAGTTGTTCCGGATGAATCATCACAAATGACTCATCATCCTGAATATCTCCCATAGATTCCCCTGATACCACATGCACACTGGAATACGAAACCGGCCTACTGTCATCAACTTTGCATGACTGCTCATGCTCCCCAGAAGCATCCTCATATGACCCCATGGACTCATCCAAAGAATAGTCCGCATCCTCACATACAGAAGGAATTTCCTCCTACTCTACCTCTGTATCTCTTAGTGCTTCATCAAAGGTGGATACATCTCCTAAAACCTCACCCATCTGCTACGTGTGGTTGTCACCCAAAAACTCGGATATGACTCCGGTCATCACCTCAATGGATGGCTCTACTAGGGTAGGATCTACTCTCTCCACTAAGATGTCAATCGGCACGGTCAAGGAAGTCTCCAACAAGGGTGAGTCCTGCGTCACACAAGGTGTATCTACGAGCTCCCCACAATCCTGTGTGCCCTCATCCTCCTGTGTGCCCTCATTTTTATGGCTTCCCCCTCTGTTATTCGGTCAAGCTGGAAAGAGGTATCCAATTTTTCCACCCAATCCCAAGCCGTGCAATTAATGGATCCATCATACGTGGGAAAAGGTGTCCTCCCAATGGTACGCTGCAACTCTGAACTCTGCGTGCTAGACCCCCCATTGTTCCTTCCTTATTCATCCCGCTTGAGATGGCAGTAATTTCTGAAGGACAAATCCACTCTGAAGTTTTCCCCCATGGACTTCCATTCTCGAAAATAATCTCCTATGGTTATATGATCATGTCGCCTACCTTTCTCACTTGGTACTAGAGGTAAAAATGTAGGCATTGTGATCATGGTTGGCCTACTGAAGGCTGGCGGGTGAGTGGATGGTAAAGGGTGGTCACACTGTTGTGAGACCCCTAAAGTCTCCCCAATTAGGAACTCGTGATGGTTGCTCTTATCCCTATTATGTTGCTTGAGTCCTTCCAACATTTCCTTCTGTTCTTTGGCTAAATCATTTAGGGCCTTTAAGATGCTACCAAATGTTGATTCCCCTTTGCTCCTTGACTCCCCCATATTTTCGACCTCTACTATCTACCGTCCTTGTTCATAAGAAAAGATCCCCACGGCTGAGTCAAGAACGAAGCTTTGATACCACTGTAATATCTCCAAATGGGGGTTAACAGTAAATAAAGTGCAAATAGACAACAACTACAGCAAAATGGAAAAAATCATTAAAAATACATGAACTGGAGGCAAAATCCAGCGTTGAGCCATTTTATTAAAATGCTTGGAAAGAGTACAATATGGTGCTTAGAAGGATAGCACCTAGGCCGGCTCAAGGCAGGCTGAAGAACAACTCTAATCCTAGCAAATCATCTGCTAAAGTATGCTCTACATGGCTCTCCCACTGCGCTGCCTAGTCCTGGAATTTCTTATTGCTGCCTCGTTTCAAACTGTTGGTTGGCCTAGCTCTCGTGCTCAGAAAATTTTGGGAATTGGTCACCGAACTCCTCTCAATAAACCCACAAAAACTCGCAAAGGAATTGGCCAAATGTTAACCCCGGAATTTCGACCCAATTTCCCCTAGCTCCTCTAACTGTTGGTCGAGTTCAAATCTCTGTTTGGCACCTCAAATATGCCCAGAAAATTCTGCCAAATTATTCTTGGCTTCTCCTCAAATAACCCAGAAAAACCCAGAAAGGGTTCGCCCAAAGCTTAACCTCGGGAATCGGCCCTCTTGGGCTTGGCTCAATAAACTATTGGGGAAATCGAACCACTAGAAGGGACTGCTGAAAAATGCCACTGGAATGCTACAATAATCCCTGGTAGGAGGTGGCTAGCCTCCCCTCCAAATCTCCTCGTGTGAATTCCCTTCTCTCCAACCTCCCAACACAAACTCCACACTACACTGTGTCCTTCACTACGCAGTCTGCTCCTCTGCGCAGTCCAAAAATGGCTACACTTCCTCGTGATGTTCCTAATGGAAAATCCCATCACAAAAGGTGGAACTCCTCTCCTGAGCAGGCACTCGAAGTACCTCGAGGCAAAGGTTGAGATCTTCACTTGAAGATCTCGTGTGCTAAACAACACTGTAGACTTGGCTCTCTGGCTCAAGCATGCTCTGTCAAAATGACAAGAAGAAAATCGCTGAATAAATGAATGTCAAATGAGCCTTCCCTTCTTCCTTTATCCATTGAGGCCCAACGTATGCCTTGGGTTCCACATTGACCTGCATTGCCTCTCCTTGGCCAATCATGTGTTGTCTTCCTCTAGCCAATCTCACGTTGTCCTTTTCATGCCTCTTTTACGCTGCCACATAAGGCCAACTCGACCCCACCACTAGAGCCACAATCTTCCCTTAGGGACTTTAGGAAAATACTTTATTTGGCCTAATTATTAATTGTGGGTCCCCTACCCACTTTATTTCCACCCAACATTAGGATTTACCAAAATTAATCAAATTAATATCCCAATTAGCTTACTGCTAATTTGGGGATATTACATATCCTTGTCGAAATTTTCAACACATAATCATTGCATATCCAATGCATGTTTGTCGAAAGTGCGTCAAACATCTAACAAATAGTTTCATCGATTTTCCAACAGAGAACGTTGAATAATCCAATAGAAGTCCATTGAATATATGATGAAACTTTGCATCAAATATTCGACATCTAATGAGGCTATCTGACAGAAAAATCCTCGTTTGATATCCAACAAATATTTACGTTGAATATCTGATGGATCTAGGTTTGTGGATATCTGACGAACTTGTAGATATAAAAAAATTTAAAAAAAATTAACAGTCTAATAGATTTCAAGCTTTGAAGTGTAGAAGCTGCTTACCATGGCCTAGAAATTAATAAGATGAACTCTGCATATATCCAAAAAAATTCAAAGCCATTCTAAATAGGCTAGAGTCTAGGCCACAAGAGCCTAAAGCTAAGAGGATTTGTGGGGTTAGCAAATCATCTAAGAAAGTTTTTCCCAGACTTCTTATGATGCAATGTCATTTGATGCATTAATAAAGGGAGGCATAGCATTTTAGTGGACCATTGCTCTGGGGCATTTGAATCCTTGAAGTAGAGAATTTGTAATGCATGAGTTCCAATCCTACCCTCTGGTTACCTTTTGAGATCAAAAAGCAATTGTTGAATTATTGTTGCAACAAGGGAGACCAATAGCCTACTATTCATAAACTTTAGATGATGCAATGACAAAATAACCGATGGATGACAAAGACATGTATCTTACTGTCCAAACAGTGAAGTATTAGTAAGTTAAATTATTTAGACAAGAGACAGTTATCCTTTTATATCATAAGCCTTTGTAGTTCCTTCAAATCCACTCCAAGGTGCAACAAGGACATCATTTGAACCATATTTCCTTCTTGCAACAATTTACATTGGTCATCAAATACAAGAAAGGTACACACAACCACAATTGAAACTTGATTTTCCTTCAGATTTCCTTTCTCTTCAATGGAAGTTTAATGAAACTAAATCCTTTTGTTAATAAGTAATAAAATTGAATGAAAGTACAACTAATTTGTTAAGGGAGAGATGAGGCTTTGGAGGAGTATCTCTAATCATCGCTACGGTTTACCCCTGCCAAGAGGGCTCCTTTGTCCTTCACAGAAGCAGTAGAATTCTAGCAAATTCATGCTCAGCCTAGTTTTGTTTTCCTGAAAATGCCCCCCACTTTGGCAATGGATATGGTAATGGAATCATTCAGATCCCCATCAACTTCCATTTCCAATAGCTCCAGGCAGTAGTCCAAGGCTAAAAAATTTGTGAAGGAGGAAAGAATTCCAAATTTGGAAATCCAAGAAGAGAAATCCCTTCAGCTTGTTGAACAAACCTTGATTGGAAAGTTTGTGGAGGCTTGGTTGAATCAAAAGACATTGGACAACTATATATAGAATCAATGGAGCTCCCACATATAAGGCAGACATCAGTATTCCATTTGTAGCAAGGGCTTCGTCGCTCTCCATTTTCAGTATAAGGCAGATGAAAATTTTATCTTTATATCTGGGCCCCGGTTTCTAGGTTTTTGGGGATTCTGCTTGAATATATGAACCCTTGAAATTGATCCAGATGAGGAGGTGCCCAGGGTTGTCCTAGCATTTGTGCATGTTCTCCATCTCCCTTCGAATCTCTAAGATGAAAAAAGCTTTGAAGTCATCAATAACAATAAACAACTAGGAAAATTTATAGATAAGGCTGACGAAAAACCTAGAATGTTTCCTTGTGCACCTATATGTGTGCATGTAGATCCTAACGTTGGCCTCAAGAAGCAAAAGAGCTCAAGCTCCACAAATGGACTTGTGCAGACAACAGATTATGATCTGACACCTTTTGAATGTAATGTCAACAATGAATATGGTCATTCACCAAAAGTTGACTAAAGACAGGTCCTTCCCCTTCAAGGGATCTCAAAAGAGAGAGACAATAGTTTCCAAGAAGTCTCTAAGTCAAGGGAAATGAAGGAGATCCCCTCCCCTGTATGCAGTAGTGAAGTAGGAGAATCCCTCTGAGACAAGGAGAAACACTTTCAAAATTCATCAGAGGATCAAAGATTAGGCAAACTAGTACCAGATGAACTGATACTCACATACCAAAGGAGTCAAAAAGAGAAGTCTAGGAGTTGAAGATAAGGCATGGGAATTGAATCAACTTCCATGGAAAATAGTGGGTCAAAGGAAAAAAAACTATTCTGAAATCTGGCTTTGTCCATCAATTGGCAAAGTAGAGGAGGAATATGCAACAAAAATCCCACCCTATCCCATCCAAAATCTGGAATTTTGAACTAGGGAAATCCAAATACATCAGGAAGAAAATTCAACAACGAGGATATCCAAAGAAAAGTGGAACCCCTTTGGTCCTGGACCAAATATCTTTAGATGTTTGTCTTCAGAGGAATTCGCAAGGAACATTTGAAAAATGCTTTATTGCATATGTACATGCTCCTCCACTCACAAGAAGCAAGAACTCCAGGGAAGCTCACAAGAATTATCGTTGATATCTTTTGCATAATTCTGTCTAATCAAATTGTAAAATAGTAATCTTGTGGGTATAGAAGAGAGTCTTTGGAAATATGTCAGAACTTATAATTCCTTTTTGCATTTTGCCCCCCCCCCCCTTTTTTAAGGGATAATTAGTGCTTTGAATGTCAAAAATTTGTTCATCCCTCTTTCTCTTTGCAATATGGGTAAAGTTGCAGCTTTTTTACTTTAATATACAACATAATTGTGACATGAAAAATTGTGCAGTAATGTTGCAAACCTCAATTTAGGACTAATACGCTCATAGAGGTATGTAGAACCTGAATCCTTCAAAGACCTTGGTCCTGAAGTCATATTGTTATATAAAACTAACAACACTTATGTTCCCCAAGGGGACCTGAGAATTAGGTTGATGCAAGAACTCATAACTCCAAAGTTGTTGGACACATTGAGCTAACCATGACATTACAAATTCACATGACACAAAGGTATGCGTACTACCCACAGATGCAGACTGCCATGGATAATTATAAACAAGATCATATGTTATACAGCATATCCAAGCCCACAATCAAAAGTTGGGATTATGCACCTTGTTCCCAACCTAAGGCCTTGGGAAAGGAACTAAACAGAGTTCCTAGGTGTATTCCTAAGACTAGCCTTAGGAATCATTGTAAATCAGTAAGATGTCGACATTTATTGTCAAAAATCTATTGGTAGGACAGCAGGGGGCAAAGTTTATATTCACTAATATATCGTTATGCTTCAACTTGCCTATTTTCGTTATCTGTGACAAACAACGAAATTCATAATTAATTTTTGGTCCATACTTTGGACCCCGATATCTTACCAAATTGAAGAGAAGAATCATTTTTCTTCCAAAAATTGATAGGCAGACTGAGGCATTAAATCAAGGGTTTGCATACTTATTCCCAAGGTAAACCAGTAAAGAAACCAAGGCAAGGGAGTGAAGTACGCCATTTATACAAAATTGTTATAACATGAGAAATTCATGACTCAACATAAATGTCTCCATTTATGAAGTTCTAGGGAACTTCTCTTTAGCAAACCTCCCTTGAATTAGATTTTCAATCAAGAGAGGGAAAAAAAAATAAGAAAAAGATGAATTGATAAAAACATTGAAGTTTGTAGAGAAGAGAACATACGAATGGAGGTTTCCCTTTTGTCAAACTGGGTAAGCAGGAACATGATTTCTCATCGGGGCCTCCTCTAGAGGTTTATGTGGCAGGATGTTGTGGTGGTTCGCTAGTTATTCTGACAAAGACCCTGCAACTCGTATCGTGGCAGAAACTGGAGAGGTGGGGGGCTCTAGATGTTATTCACAAGGATGAATATGAGACAGAGAAAACACAGCTTGAGACCATTTTTCTGAGTGGCCACCATTCAGATTCACATCTGATATGTTTTTGTGTTGGGGTTTTTGCACACTGCATAATGTGAACTTCCTTATGCTTATAAAGACATCTATATGCCACGGTAATTCTCAATATCTTCCAGCAAACTACATATGTCTGTCAGCAACAGTTGCAAGATAATACATGTCAAGTTCGAGCTAATAAATCTTTACATGTTTCCGTATCTATTTGGTGTCAGCACAGTCCCGATTTTGTGTTACAATGTTAGCAGACTTGTCTAATTTGAAACAAAGCATGCATTGCTACACTCACGATTGAACAGAATAAGAGGCATAATTCAACTGTAAATTTTAACCATAGAACATCTTGTATTGGTTTTCAACTCAAAGCTATGGTCCAATAAGAATCCAACAACATCCACCCAGTTAGTTTTCTTTCAGAAGTGGGGTTATACCTGTCAAGGGATACTAACCCCATGTCCACCTTATTCCTGCACTGTACCATGAATTTCACCATTTGGAGATTGTTGGTTCTTGGAAGGTTGGTACTAAACAAGGCCTATGCCAGAACCACAAGAAAGTTTCTATGAGATGCCAGTGCCAAAACCACAAGAAAATTTTTCTGAGATGCCAGTGCCAGAACCATAGGAAAGTTTCTCCGAGATGCCCGTCTCAGAAAAATGGGTCTCTGAGATTGGCTGAACTGTACCTTAGAGAGGTTTGTTGTCTTGTAGTATTAATTGACCTTCTTGTGTCGCATCATTTATGAGGAGGTCGTATTTCCTTGTAGTGCCTAAACCGTGTTGATGGAAGCCACTGGTTCCCACTGCACCCTAGCTCTGAAGTCTCAGTCTTTCCAAGTATTCCCGTATCTCTCTCTTATAGCGCTCTTTAGCCACTAAACCTCACTCTTGATAAGGCTGCAACATATTATTTCATGTCACTTTCTTCAAACTTGAATTCAAAACAAAGAAAGCATGTAACCAAATTGTTGGTAATCACAGTTATAAAAGACTATTTATTTTAACTTTAAATTACTCCATAATCAAATGTTCAAAATGTTCCTATGAAAGTACTACTTTCCATTAACCAGAAGTCAAAATACCTATCATTTACTTAAAGACAGTAGCATGCTAAGATCTTTCTAATACTGATCAAGTAAACTATTGTAAATCCAAATAAACAAAAGAGGCCTTGGACCTATAAATGGCCTTTGTACAGATGCATGCCTCCAGAACCAGCTTAGAACACTAACAACTAGGAGAGACAATGACAACAACTTAACTTATGTCATTGCATTTGACTAGATAATCAAATTGTTGATGGAAAATATAGCGAAGATGTGGCAAAGAGACTAACCTGATGTCTCCACAATTATACTTACTGATTTATCATCCTCTTAAAGCCGATTCCACAAATCACTGATCATCTTGTTGATCACTCTATCCTTATTTGGTTGAATTGACTTGAGCCTGGCTCGTTGCTAAGTAAAGAGAAAATTATAACCAGTTCCGTTTTGTCCTGGGGCATTTGGATCCTTCCCGACATTTATTTTCTCTTTCACTTCTAGCCTTGTCTGTGATCCAGCATAGCGGTTATAGACACTGTCTCCCGACTATTCAAAAATGTGTACACACTTGCACCCTGTGGTCTGGAGCCAGAAGGAGGTACATGGTAGAGGACACCCCTCATTTTTATTGTTCCCACCATTACAGTGACAAAATAGGCATAGTCAAGTTTACCATCAATATAACCAGTTACAATGCTCCCTATTGATGATGCACGGTCAACTGCAGTAGTTATACATCACTACAGTTAAATGAAATGAAAAAATAATCACGAGGATAATATTTAACAAGATAACTTCAATTCATTTGGTTCATACCTCTGAGAGCTTGTGCAGAATCAATTTTCCTTGTTCTGGGATATGCTTCAAGATCCTCTGAAACTGGACGTGTGTAATCAACATGTATGATTTGACTCATGGCTGACATTGAGCTCGGTGATGGAACTGCTGGTGAAGCACACAGGAAATACAACACCGCTTGAGAAAAAGGCTGGTGTGAATCTTACTAGTGCACAAAAGGGAAGAAAGTTTGTTGACTGTAAACATCCTATTGACTTTTAACAATATACCTGGAGGAAGAACCAAGGGTCCCTAGACTTGGAAGAAGTGCACTTGCTCATAATGGTGGAACAAATTACTGTAATATTTGCGTAGAACAAATGAAGCACTTGTTGTAGTTTGAAGAAATTTGAGCACTACTACCATTCCCTTCAATTATGACCTGTCAGATGAGATGGAGCATAACCAGTTAATGCATATACACTAAAAGAAGAGCAACTATGCCATGTACAAAGGAATATTGTGTACATGAGAACACAACTCAAGCCTTAGACTAAAACTGCATGGTAATTCTGTCCCTACACATATTTTCAACCACATATGTACAATGCAAATCCATGAGTTCTGAATGCAAATTTATCATATTTAAAGCAAATTCCAAATGAAATTATACTTTGAGTCAGATGAAGCTTGTCAGGTCAGTAAAAGTGGGATGTTGTACTTGTTATTACCCAAAAAGGATTCAGTTCCCCATGTTTTCCCTTCGTGGAATGGTGGGCCTGTGTGCATGGAAAATATTAAGCTCCATGTAGTAAGCAAATGATTGGCTCACTGCTTTTACATCTTGTCCGTTGGATGAGAATAAATTAATATTCAATCACTGGCTTACTACATGGTGCTTAATATTTTCCTCTCTGCAAGGGGGCTCACAATGGGATGTCACACATCACAACTATGACATGGCATCCCACCTCTTGATAACTGACAGATGCTTGTGAGTGTCACCTCTTGATAACTGGCAGATGCTTGTGAGTGTCAAGAAGCATCTTGTAATAATTCCTCAAGATTACTTCAAAAAAGGCTATGCATCACACTGCAACCTATTACTTGAACCAATATCATATCACTATTGCTCCTGTATCATAGAAATCACTCACTTTTGCACAAGCCCAATAATCAAATTCATTATGTACAATCTCCAACTGTGCTACATGAGGAAAAACATGCATTCGGGCTGCTAAAATACAACTGGCAGTTAAAAAGAGTCCTGATGAAATCCTTTGAAAGAACTTTAGTTAAAAAAAATTGAAATTGTATGAAGTCCCTTTAAGAGTCTGCAATGATGTCTGGCATCACACTGAAACCTATTACTTGAACCAATATCATATCACTATTGCTCCTGTATCATAGAAATCATTCTCTTTTGCACAAGCCCAATAATTAAATTCATTATGTACAATCTCCAACTGTTCTGCAAGAGGAAAAACATGCATTCAGGCTGCTAAAATACAAGTGGCAGTTAAAAAGGGTCCTGATGAATCCTTTGAAAGAACTTTAGTTATAAAAAAATTGAAATTGTATGAAGTCCCTTTAAGAGTCTGCAATGATGTCTGGCATCTCTCTATCAATTATTAAAGAAAAGTTTATGTGGTATGCTTCAAGAACCATTAATTCAAGTTCACTAGCCGTAATAGGCCTTAAGCTTTGAAAAAAACTAGCCAGTTGTAATTTTTCTAGCATGTAGTCCTAGTCTACAGAAAATTGGGACCATGGGTCTAAGCACTGAGTTATTTTCCCTTCTACTGGCCGAGTTTGCTAACACAGTAAGCTGTACTCTTCCAGTATGTTGCTGTTGTGAACAAAATGCAAACAAAAAATCGTTCTGGAAGATTATGAGAGTTGTAGTTGGGGGGAGGGTAAGGGCATTAGGAATGATCTATCCCCAAGGCCACAAACTGGTATTTTCTATGGTCATTTAAGTTGAGCAGCGTATCACTGTACCTATTCTTGAAATCTTAATGTGTATTGACTGCTGGAAGTGATGTTTGGTGATGTACCTCTGCTATAAAGGGTATCGAACCTCCTCATCTCCTTGGATGTGTGGCTGTGAATGTATTGAAGGCACTCCATATTTATTTATGTGTCCTGGTGCTGAATATGTTGCATATATTATCACAGTGGTGTTTTCTCTGTAATGTTGGAGCTTCTTTGATGTTATATCACTTATCTACAGCCATTGTTCTTCCTACCATTTGCTGGTACATTCTACTTCAGATCTCTGTTATTATTAGAGCTGACATATCTGAGGTATGTGTAATCCATTTCTGTAGCTGAAGTTCAAGTTTCAATAAGGACGGAGTCATTTATCTGTGCACACATACCTACAACCAAGCATATCTGGGTATATCTGAGCATTTTTTTAAGGGTGAAACATATATATTGTAGCTGTGTTGAAAGGGCTTCGAGCCTCTCTTTCTTACTGGACACAAATCTGTTAGTGATTGTCTTATTTCCTAGCAGTAACCTATGTGTTTTGAGGGAAGACTATATTATGGAGCCCTGCTGAAGTTTTAATAAGCTGCTGGTAGTATTCTGGGTTGGTATCTTCAACTACAACACATAAAATTTCTTATCTGACTGGTACTCCAAATCCCAACCTTCTTTACTTGCTGAAATATGTATATGTCAAGACGAGTTTCTTGTTAAATGTAACCTGAAGTGAATCTCAGTTGTTTTTCAAGTACTCCTCCTTGTATATTTGGCACTGTTCATGTTATTTGAGTTTGAAATTGTTGGATAGACACCTACAACATATTGCGTGCAAACTGTTTGTGAAAAATCCTCAGTGAACTAAACCATTCAAACTCAGAAAACACAATGATTAATTGAGGTTTTCCTAAGAGGGAATCTTACAAAAACATATTTTTTCAATGTTTAAGGACATAATGCGCACCAAGAGATTTAACTTGAAGCACATGTGACCAACTTTGACCCTTTGTCTTCCTCACTCTAGAAGGAGACTTCTTGGCACTTTGGCTTGAGATATTTCTTGTTTTGTACCCAAAATCCTCTCTCACTGTGACTGTAATATTTCGGCCTACTTCCTGCAATCTGCAGGTCTGCAATCTTGCATGTGTGGAGATAATTTAACCCAAAAAGAGTCCCAAAACAAAGTTAAAGACCTCATTGCTCCTTCCCTTCTCCTCGCTGGTTATAGGGCTTCTTCTTTGACCCCTTCACACTTCTAACTGTAGTTCTGCACTTGTCCAAAAATCTGTCTTCTGAACTAAGGCCGAGCTGCCTATTTATAGTGGTTGAAGCCTGTAATAAGCTGACTTGAAGAGGGTGAACCGACATGTCCCTTTGTGTAGATTATTTTCTCCATTTTGTAGATGACTTCAAGGACAGATCTTGTGCTTGTCTTGGAGGGCTTTCATACTTATTTAATGACTCACACAAATGTGTAACATGCCCAAGAAGGGTCCTCCATACATGACGTAGATGCAATTGATTTTTATGACTAGATGACAAATCCTAAAGGCTCACAATGGGAGCCATCACTAAAAATAAAATTCCTTGCTCATGAAACCCAGAGACAAGCATTACAATAATATTTTTTTTTCTTCTTTACATCATTTACATAAAATCACAATTACACATGTCATTATGAAGACCGAACCTAGTTACACTTTTCAACAAAAGTAAACATTTTTTTTCCAAACTTCTATTAAAAAGACATTTAGTTTTTTGGCTGTGAAATAATATATTTATATTTCATTCAAACCTTTTGAGTTGTGGTCTAATGATTTCAGTATTGATTTTTACAACATGTGATATCACTGGCTGTTGAGTTTTGGAATCGTCTAACAGATTTCCATTACTATTGTTTCATTATTTCTAATTCTCTAAGCACTTTTGATGACATCTTTAATTGCAGGCAATTCCTATCTCGTTCCTCAGACAAGAACTAAGTATTCAATGTTCCTTGTTTTCTCTGAAATAATAGAATCGACCATAGCACTCGGAAGCATGCCACCTTCCCTGGCACCAACTCCAGTGCTTTCAACAGTTTCAGAACCTCCATTGCCACCTGTTACTGAAACTTTTGTTCCACCAACAAATTCTTCATCAAACAATGTGCCAACAACAACCTCTTCACCAACCAATGTGCCAGCAGCAACTCCTCACAGTCAACCCAGCAATGCCAATCAATATAGGCAGTTTTGTCTATCTCTCTTCTAATAGGACTCTTTATATTATTCTTGTAGCATAATTGAAAAGGCATATCGTACACCATTCTTTTGTACCAACATTTTATAAATGCTCCATCATTGATTTGGTTTGTAGAGATTTTGATGACTCCTTGAGAAATTTTGAGCATCTTACCTGCATAGATGCAGTATATAATAATTGATTTTATTCCTTACAAGTTGTGAATATTCAACTCTTTTGTTTACAGAAATTGAGAGATAATGTATTCCAATTTGAAGTACTTATGCAAAACGGGAAGCCATTGTGTGATACAGTGAGTCTAGAATAAAATAACTGCACTTACCTGCGTTTGATTAGAATGTGTATGTGTAGTAGTAGTATGGTTACGAAGCAAAAGCTCGAGGCTTATATATTTGGCATTTATGCATATAAAATAAGGTATTTCCAGCCCACCTTTATTTCTAAACCAATAAATGATATCAATGGCATTTTAGGTTTGTAATGTATGTAGCTAATCTTATGCTCAACTTGTCTAATTTCTGGATACAAGTAGAGGTTTCTAAGACCTACCTATTCACCAAACATTGAGTTTATAATTCTGATGATTGATATAAAGACAATGTGATTGTTTAACCACATAATTATTGCCCCTTCCTCTATAGGCAAGTTCTTTGCATTGAACACGTATTTCTATGGCTAATTTAGGAGGAAGTAAGCTATTTTATAGGAAAGATTTGAAGGCAGGTCCATCAATTATTTTTTTCTCAAATAAAGTATTTCTATTCCTATGGGAATATCCATATAATATCAGATTTCCTTGTTCAAACATAAATAGGGATAAAGGAAAAAATGTTGAATGATTTCTCTTTCCTGACGCTAGTGCATGTGTGAAAAGTGCTCTTAGAAAACTATCCACAAATTGTAAACAAAGATTGAAGTTTAAATGAAAAAATTTATTGCTAATGAACAGTTAAGCAGAAGCAAGCAAAAAAATAGTAAATGGGTTTTTTGCTAGAAAGGTGATGTGGATTATCAAACTCTCCTTTTGCTATGATACAATGTGCCCTTTGTGATCTCAACAAAACGTTGATATGGTCAGTGTGAAAAAGAGGATTGCAAGTGATCAGGGCCAAGAAATAGAAATGACCACAATCCATACAAAAGCCAAACGAACAAATCTAGGTGTTAAATCAAGAAAGTATATTTTTGTTTGGAGTTTATTGGGTTTTTGTTTGGAGTTGATTGGAGTATCAAACAAAATGTAACAATAGTATATTATGGTCAGCAAAGATTAGGTGCATTGTATCCAGTTGAAAATCTAACATTGTTTCTCATACAAATGTGGAGGTTCTTTGGTTTACCCTTTTTTGTTGCGTGGTTTATTGTTAGGAAATATTTCCTCTTATCTGGAACCAATAGAGGCAAGAGAGCATTCAAAATTTAGCACGGATCCATTCCTACGAAAGCAGGAAAAGTATTTTATAGTTATGATCGAATCCAATACTATGTGGTGGGTATTCATATTGTTACAAACCATTCTCTTAACTCTCGTCCACACGTTCAAGCAGCTACTGGGATAATTGGTGATTCAACCTTCATATTGAGTACCTCGAGTGTGTGAATGGGCATGCTCATTATCAAATCCCCCATCTGGTGAGAGACGTACATGGTCAGTCCCCATGCGACAAAAGACATATGTGGTCCCTGAATTTTAAATTGTGGGTCCATGTTAAATTCTGAAGATGTTCTATGCTAGATGAAAAATTACTTTAAACTTCTAGGGCTCAATGAGAGTAAGATGCAGATAGAACATACCAATAGATCAATGGAAGACAAGCCAAAAAAGAGATAAAGAGTGGTGGCGTTACGGCGCTCAGTGGGATGCTTCAACCAGCAAAGTCTTCATAAGGTCAGCCTCCCACATGTGTCACACAACCCCAAGACATCTCATCAAGAATACTCCACCAAGACGCTGCACCAAGAAGCCCTAAACGCAGAACCAAGAACGTTTCTCCATCACCATCCAAGAGAAGAAAATGCCTCCACCAAATGTGTGTGTGAAGTGAACTCCAAGTCTCTCCAATATATAGGCATCTATGGGGGTGTGTGACACATCTCTTATGCATGTGGGATAAATCAGGCCAACCTTGCACATGTGGAATAAATTCAAAATACATGTTCTGCTCATCCGATCAAAATGATCTTTCGATCAATCTTGCACCTCTCTGAAAGAGGAATCCAATAAAAATATTGGCATCGACATCTAAGCATCACAACATGGAGTTTGGACCTAGTTGCCGAAAATTAATAATCCCTCTCGAGTAGGGAGAACTCCATCCACCAGTGCCATCCAAACATCATGCGTCATCCCGCCGTAACTTGCTTCGTTGGCTTCTTTATTTCAAAACAAAAGGTGAGTGACAAAGACATCACTCCCGGCTAACCCGAAGTCAGCTCAGAGGTTCGAAACCTCAAAGGAGTCACATACCAACCCGAAGTTGGTTTAACTGACCCGAAGTCACTTGGAGGTCCGAAACCTCACCAGACTTGATCTCATATCAAGTGGTCACGTGCCATCCTAGACATAGAGAGTACGGCAATCTCTGATGCGCCCATCGGTCTTGCTATGTTCTCTATTCACATTTCCCACCTCATTGACCAAATGAGAGGTACTTCCCATGAGTCCGAAAATCCTTGGGTAGGATGCATACGGAGCACAGATCAGAGAAAGGTAAACCAACTCAATATCATCACGGTGGGGTAGAAGCACACCAACAAGATTCGGCAAGCCTAGCCCTGTAGTTGCTTATAGCTCCAAGAAGCTATCCCCAAAGCCCCCCTGGAGCTCCCAGAGCTCATCATCCAACAAGACCCTCCAAATAGGGTCGTTCCACGATTCCAAGATTCTCACGGAAGGTTAGGAATATGACCTTTTCCAAGGGCTTTGTGAGAATATCCACGACCTGCTCATCAGTTCCTATATGATCGAGCCTTACGGCGACTCGCTGTACCATATACCAGATTAAATAGTACCAGACATCAATCTGCTTGGATTGATCGTGGAACACGAGATTTTCTAACAAGAGAATCCCCCTCTGGTTATCACAAAGGATAATGGTGGAATCTAGCACATGCTCGAACAACTCACTTAAGAGCTTTCGCAACCAAGTGGCTTCACAACAGGCCACACACGCTGCAATGTATTCGGCCTCAGTGGTTCTCAAAAGCTACCAACTTCTGCTTCCTGCTCGAAGCAGACCCAAGTGTGAAGCAGCATCTAGATGTGCTCTTGCGATCCACCACACTGCCTGCCCAGTCGACATCAGTATATGCACGGAGTCTCAAACTCCCGACAGTGTATCTCAGCCCATCGTCTATCGTGCCCCAGACATATCTCATAGAGTTTCTTGGCACCAACCCAATGAATGTTATGAGGATCAACCATGTGTTGACTCAAAGTGTTCACTGCACAATATACGTCCGGACGGATGTTCCCTAAGAACATCAAGGCCCCTACGAGTTAACAATACTCTGTAGGATTTGCTAGCACAGGCCCAGCAGAGCTTTCACTCAACTTCTTAAAGTTGAGTTCCATCTGTGTCGACACGAACTTACAGTCCACCATACCAAATCTTTCCAGCAGCTTCACAATATATTTTCCTTGAGAGAGGAAAATATCGCCAGGTCTCTGCGAGACCTCCAGGCCTAGGAAGTAATGTATCAGTCCTAGGTCCTTCATCTCGAACTCGGAAGCGAGCTCCCTCTTCCAATGATGAATGAGGGTCAGCACCTGTCAGGAAGAGATCGTCCACATAGAGAACCAAAATGAGAGGCTTTTCTCTATCAATCTTGAAGTAAAGGGGTTGGATCAACATTACTTCGAGTGAAGCTCAACTTCATCAAGTAGCTATCTATCCTCTCGTACTAAGCCCTAGGGGCTTGCTTCAACCCATAGAGGGATTTCTTCAACCTGCATGCATGAGAGTCTCTATCTTGGACTTCGAACCCCAGAGGTTGCTCCTCATACACCTCTTCCTATATCGAACCATGCAGAAAAACAATCTTCACATCTATCTGATGCAGACTCTATCCTCGCGTAGCACCAAGGGAAATAATAAATCGGATGGTAGTATATAGGATCATAGGTGCAATTATATCATCATATTCTACGCCTTCGTTTAGAGAGAAGCTTCGGGCAACAAATCTTGCCTTGTACTTTTCAGCACTCCCATCAGATCCATGCTTGATCTTATAGAGCCATTTCGAGGTGACAATAGCTTTATCCTCCGGTCTCGGGACCATATCCCAGACATCATCCTTCGTAATGGACTCGTACTCTTTGTGTATAGCATCCTTCTAGACTTGATGCTTTACGGCTTCTTCAAATGATCCAGGTTCACATTGTACTCATGGTTGCTAGATACCCTTGGTATCTATATGGCTTCTTGCTTTCCCGGAATGTCCCCCTTTGGAGCCATATGACTCTCGGCATCCTTGAGAGTGTCTTTGAGCCGTGAGGGTCTCTTCTTCTTTCTTCCAGCAACGTTATTTGCTCAGGAGCATATACGGTTGTGGTCTCCCTCTTAATGCCAGCTCCTCTGCAAAGGTGCGATTATCAGTCCTTAGAATCTTGATCTTCTTCTTCAAGAAATATATTCAAACGGGCAGCATATCAGATAAATCAGAATGTATCAATAGCTAGACATCAAATTGTGATACTTGAGGGAAAAATAAAGTCCCCCTTTTTATGCTTTCCTACGGCACAACTCTAATATATGCCTTCATGATTATTTTGAATTTGGGCGTCCCAGACACCAACTTCCTTTCCTTAGAAAGGGCTTTGCAATCATAAACCTAAATCTTACTCACCCACTATCAAGGCCATACAAGAATCATAGCCATATACTGCCATATATGTGTTATACATCTTGACAGGTATCATACATTGTCATATCATTGATTTTAGTGTTGCCAAAATGGCAAAATATTATCATACGCATCACTATCATATTTATCACAGCCATACAGAACGGAGGATATCAAACTTCATGGTTATGTATATTTTTCCATATGCCTCTGAAGATACCACGGATCAAGATCATATAGATTATGCCATATGTCACTGTCCATATCTTCCTACACAACAAGAAAAAATATAGTGACTTACTTGCTGAAGATGCACTCCACTTACATCCCTTTAGTCTCTTGTCCTTTCTGTCCACTTCCCTTGAACACCTGGCAGCTCCTTGGTCACGTATACACACACAGAATATGCTTCTCCAAAACCTCTGCCTCAGCTGTTCACAATGTCCTCCACTGCTTCAGATACACTTACACAACCAGCTCTTCAAGCTGCCTTCTATCAATGACAAAGCTCCACCAAGGTTACTGAACATAGGCCTATATTAGTTTTCCCTCTACAAGTGTTGTTCCACATCAAAAGCACTGTTCATAGGGTCTTCAACAAACTTCCTGCATACGATAACTCAGTTGCTACTGAGTCACTGATCTTAGGCTCCACAGATCTGCCTTTTAACAGTGGATTGCTTCTCCAAGTCTCACTGTACATAGGCACCAATCATCTAGCATCTCACAGTCACTTTACTTGCTCCAAGGTGACTGTACATAGCCTTCAACACATTCTCATTACTCACCTTAGTAGGAAAGACCTTAAGCTTCCTTCCCCCTTTTTTTTTGCATATGTCTCACATTCCAGCCCTTAATTCCCTGAGCATGTACATGATTAAGCTCGGCCCTCGCTCTAGCTGTTCCGCAGGCCTTATGGCCTCTCTATCCAGCAAATACAAGGGTCTCGAGCCTCCTTTAGTGCATAGACATCAGCACGGCCCTAACACATAAATATACCACTGTTCTATGCCCAGAATCACATCTCAAATGATGCAACCTCCTCTCCTTTACATCCACGATGACCTTGTTATGAGAGGAGGCACCTATAGTTCCACATTACAGTAGTTTTGACCCTCAAAACACCACCTACAGGCCTAAGGCCTAGTCATCACAGGTGGGTCCCTTTGTCAGCCTGTTTCAAGAGGATTTGCTACGATTTTCTTTCCCATAATTAACAAGCCTTCACATCAGTACAACAAATCCGAGCTGTGATACCTCCACAAATATTCTTACCACAAATGACTGTCCATAACAATAAGCTACAGGACTACACAAAATTGCAACTCCGTGCCTCTGGAAACTAGTGATCCGAGTCTCTGCACATAGGTCACTGTTTGAGGTGGTTGTGCCTTCAACAAGATCAAGCTTGAGATGGCTATCTTTATCCCTGTCTGATTTGTACATAAAAATATTGACCAGAGGTCCGGGACTGCTAACAGGTTTGTTCTTTGCAGTGGTAACAAATCCAAGCTCCTATAGGATTGAGTCTCCTCAGTTCTACAATTTTACAGATGATATCTGTCCACAGATGGTTATTCCAAGGTTATGATTTATAGGTGTGCCTTGAAAATCGTTTCTTCAAACATTGGGGGAAAACCACCCGGTCCGGACCTTAGAACAGCTCCTTATCCGTTTGGGATGGTGGCTCTGACTGGATTTATAGGACCAATTTCCTAATAATGAAAAATACTGGTGATGGGATGTTTTTGAAAGTGAATAATGGAACTAACTAACTGAGCTAATCTGTCTAACTTAATCTATGACTTGCAAATAATTCTAAAACTAACCCGGGTATTAAATATGAATACGACTTAAAGATTGTTTTAATTAACAAATAATCATGAAAATGTATTATTTACATAAAATAAAGATGCAATATCATATAATGATAACTCTATTTAAGAAATTAAACAGAGTTATAATAGCACATCGCATTTATAAATTTATATCGTTTACACACACTATGAAAGATGATATCCTTCTATCTTCAGAAATGATATGATAAAAAAATATTTGAGAAACAAGTATATATAAGTCATAGAAAATTTCAATGAGAATATTTCATCACATAAAGAAAATAAAACGAAATCGATAGAAATACCAGATACATTTGATATCTTCCTGATGCAATTTGATATTCTGATCATGCGCTTTAACTTAGAACAATCTTCAAGGTACATAAATGCAACTCTCAAAAATAATTCACCATGAAATCACAGGAATCTTGTGCTTTAACTTAGAACAATCTTCAAGGTATAGAAATGAAACTCTCAAAAATAATTCAACATGAAATCACAAGATATGATCCTTTATAAAAATAAGATAGTCAAGGAGTACAAAAATGTATTGTCCAAGCCCAAAAATATTACAAATTCAGGACCCTTTCTAAAATGCTTGAAAGGGGTTTAAATAGAAAATTCATAAAACAAATTAACTACAACTTATGCTAGAAATGAACATCAGAGATCCGAGAATAGACTTGCGATATCCAATAAAACAGATTCATTGAATTTCTTCAATCCCCAATGTGCTAAGCTGGTAGATTTTAAGCATATCCTTAACTTCGGTTGGATGACTCAGCCTTGAATGCAACTGACTGGTCTATGTGGCATCAAAGACCTCTGGAATGATGAAATTGATGGCATTAGAAAGGAATTTGATTGCCATCTGATCACTATGTGGTTTAATCAAATATGTCCATAGGACATCCCATGTATTTTTTTGTATTTTACTGATTTTTTTATTCCGATTGATTGATTCCTACTTCCACCTAGTATCAGTTTCTTTTACCCTTGCCAGCTTTCCTGGAGTGCAATCTGAAATTAAATTAGCTGCATATAAACTATCATTAACCAATTGTGTCAGATTGTTCATTATGGTTCTTGCTCTTGATGTAGCATGGTCTTCTTTAATCAGCGGTGTTTCCCATTCAGCAAATAAAATCTCTTTATGCTTTTCTTCAATTCTGGGAATATTTTCAATCTTTCCTTGTTCTGAGTCCTGCCATGAAATAAATACTGAAATCTTTTCATCTACATTTTCGAATTTGATTCTTATGTTAATTGCTTCATCGATGAGATATGATGTTATTTCACATAGAGTTTCAGCTTGTGCAATTTTTTGACAGAGATCATCCAACTGTTGAGATAACAACTTGTTTCCAGAGCTTCTGTTTTGAATTGGTCAATTTTAGGACATTCCTTGAATTTATCCAATTTCGCTTGAAATATTTTACTTTGGTCTTCTTTGGCCACCTTTTCATTTTGCAGCAATGTCTACAATTTGGATACCTCTTGAGACAACTATTGTTGTTTATTTAAAGCCTGTTGATCAAGCTTCTTCTTTTCAATACTCAATTGTTCTTCTAGTTGTTTGACTTTGAGACTTTCTTCTTCTAATTGTTGCTCTAACTGTAATATCTTTTGTTGATCACCTGTTGTTCTTTCTTCTAATAATGTTATCTGTAAGTATTTTTTTTTTACCAATTGAGTGACTTCAATAGCTTTATCTATAGTAGTTGCACTATAGGCACCTGCATATTATGATAGTTTGGTGAGATCCTCTGAAGGATTTACTTCAGTGTTTTTCCAAACAACATTCATTAATTCAACTTGTGAAGTTGCAAGTGGTCCTTGATCAATCCTCCTTCTCTTTCTTTGTTTTCTGACAATAGCTCTATGCTTAAGGTTCTAAAAGATATCCAGAGGAGGTGTGTTTTCAACTCTCAGCACAATTTCTTCATATGGATTTTCAAGAATGATCTCAACATCCTGATTGTTCAGATTATCAACTTGAGGATTGTTTTGTTCTCCTATTTGCTAAGCGAATTGTTCATATTGTTTTAGCAAATGGGGAGTAATAATCATTTCAGCAGAATTTCCCTCTTTCTGTGAGGTCTTTTCTCTTTCAAGTTGATCATCGGGCTTATTACCTATATCTTCTTTTTCAGACTACACATCAGGCTTGCTACTTGTATTTTCCTTCTCTGGCTGCACATCAGGCTTGCTGCCTGTATTCTCCTTCTCTGACTGCATATCAGGCTTGCTACCTGTATTCTCCTTCTCTGACTACATATTAATTTTGTTGGTTTTCACTTCTTTCTCTGTTTTGTTGGCCGTATCTTCCTTTTTCTTTTGTTCTATTTCAATACTTTTATTTGCTTGTAAAGGAATCCTCAGCTGGTCAAGGGGAACTTTAAGTAATCTCTGGCTTCTAAACTGCATAAATTTATTCATATCTTCTGCTTGAAACTTAGATTTAGCTAGATCATAAACTTGGGAAAATTTCTCAATTGAGACAAATAAATCATCAAAGTCATCAACCTCATGCTCAAACTTAGCAATTTGGACCAAACTTGTGAAATCAAAAGCTACTTTATTTGGATCATATTACCTGCCTGGAACAGTTGCAAGCTTAAGATCTCTTAGCTTAAGGACTTCTTTTTTAGCATGCTTAAAATCATTTAGGGTATAGGTTCCACAATGGAAAGGAAATTTACGCCACATCAATTTTTTGGAATTCTTTAAACACATGGACATCCCTCTTTCTGTCAACTGGTAAGAAATTTGTTGAGCTAAAAGTTTATCAGGTACATATAGAGGTAAGACATGAGGCTCAACAATGCTTCCAAATACTCTAATATATGTGAACTTCTCTTCACCGAACCAATTTCCAATTTGAGATATGTCAAGTTTTTCCTTATCAGAGAGCCGAGGAGGGGGTTGGTTAAAAATGGTCTGGTAAATAGGCAACATGTAGCCATGGAAAATTCTGTATACATGGTTCTTGAAATGGGATTTCCACAAATGTTTATGGTAGATGTGTATAGGGATAGGATCTTGAGGAGTCCATTTCCAACCCAAAATAGGAAATTCAGAATTAAAACACAAGGCATCTAAAATATAAGCATAGAAATGAAATGGGGAAACATTTATAGTATGCTTATTTCTTCTATAATACAGAATCTTATTTGCTATTTTGTCTGATAGAATAACTGACCAATCCATAACAACAGAACCTACAGCGACCTCAATCAGGGGTACCATTTGAACAGAAAACCTTGTAGAATTATCACTCCCAAAAATTTTGCACATCATGGCAGCAGCATAGCAATACGGAGGTGCGAGAGACTCTACAGAATACATACCTGAGGTATCATGCTTATATTTTTCTAGAGATTGTCTCCATTGTCTAATAGGGTCTGATTCTATCTCATTTCTTGAAGAGAAATCCTCTATGAAAGCTTTGTTGTAGGTGTTCTGAGGTTCTGGCAGATGATACATTGCCTTTATATCTTCCGCTCTAAAAGACCCGAACATCTTTCCCCCAACTGTTACGAATGTTCTGTTTGTGATGGTGGTGTTGTCTATCACCCATCCTATTATGTCATAATATGGGAATACATTCGCCCGAGCTGCAATTCTATGAAGAAAATAATTTGCGAGTTCTTTAAGGGGATTGTCATCTGAATCTGATTCTTCATCTGGCACCGTTTCCTTTACCTCTGTAACTGTAGGGTTTTATTTTTCAAGCAAATAATAGACTTATTCCCAGGAAAGCTTCCTGAAACCCTGGCATGTAGTATCTGTAACTAGCTTTATCTTCGCTACCTTTCCTTTTGGCATTGTGGTAACTATTGCGATGGCAGCAGCTCGCGATTTCTTAAGCTTTTTTGACATTTTCTGGTATTGTCTCGACGGTTCTGCAAATAAGTGAAATTGTTGTTCTACAGACCTGTGAATGAGAAAATTATCTTAGAAGTGGGAAGAAATCAAGTCATAATAAACACCTTAAGTAAAAAGGAAATCATTTAAAGAAAAATATTGCGAAAGATTATATTCGTGATGCTAAATTGATTAACTTCGTATTGAAATTGAATGCCTTAATGAAAAGTCACATTCACGCATTCATAATAGAATTGATTACCATAATTCGTTTGATTTTCGAATTAATGATGCTCATACAACCAAAGATCGGAAATATTGAAATCTTAATGTAAAAATGTCATTTTGAAGCTTTCTGATTGCGATAGGCCAATAAATGATATATGTGAAGTGCAAATAGAAATTAGTAAAGACGGATGATTCATCGCATCGGAGTTTTCGAAAGGAAAAAGCAAAAAAAAACATCTCATGTTTTCCCGATTTACGATTTTCGATAAAGTCATTCGCATCGGATATTTTCAAATGAATTGAGTTATACATGATTTTCGCCAAAATGCGATTGTGATGATAGTGGGGTCCATCGCATCGGATATTTTATAAAAAAATTAGTCATGATGTTGCTTTTTCGAAATGCAATTGTGATTATGACATCGCATCGGAGTTTATCAAATAAACCTGAATATAAATTATTTGAAATGCAATTGCGATAAGTCACATCGCATCGGAGTTTTGCAAAGAAAATATGAAAACATAACACTCTACTGATTTGCGATTGAGATTTACTTTATTGCATCGGACTTTTTAACATGAAGACTTGTATACTTTGTGCCGATGCGATATAAGCTTTATAGTTGATCGGGTTGGAATAAATTTAATTTTACATTTGTTTATTTACACTTGAGATATGCGATATGCGATACATTCTTGTTAATCAATGAATCTTTTTATTGTTTTATTTTATGATGATCGGATTTCCTCAAAGTTTTATTTCTATCTAAAAAGAAAGAGGACCCATTTCTAAATGAAATTTATTCTAAAATTTTCAAATGGGGAGGGTTGTTGTACAATACAACAATTGACGATTTACTGGAAGAAACAGTTATCTCTGAAAAATAAAATGAACATTATACTTTTAGTAAGTAGAAAGTTTTAAAGATAATGAAAAATATCTTAGAAAAACTTAAATAAAAATCTAACTCTGAAAAATAAATAAAAATCACTTACAACCTCTTTTTAATTCCTTAAAAATAAAAACATGTTTTTGGTTTTATTAAGCTTTGATTGGTTAATAAAGATAAAGTAGGGGGTCTCTCCGCTCTTAGCTTTGTGATTTACTCTATTGTCATAGGTAGTTCCACTGTTGCCTGCAAACGTTCATAGTCTCGACAGGGTTACCTTTTAACCATTAATCTTTCATTATTCCATCCATCTAAGAGCATGACACTTTAAAAGATAAATTCATAAGATATACCATCTTGTGTTTTCTCTTTTCTTTTAATTTAAAAGCCATTATTCTAGTTTGGTAGCCAGTTGATAACAATGCCATTCACTAGTTGTAGCTAAACTGAACAAGCTGGCTCGTGATGAGACCCCTTATCTCATGATTATAAGCCATTACCCTGTTTTGGTATGCAGTGGTGGTAATGTCAGCTTAATTACTTCTTATGATCATGGTAAGAAGGCTCGTGCTGAGACCTCTTATCTCTTAATATTAGACAGATAATTTCTTAGAATTACATTCTAAAAAATCACAACCTGAATGGATGGGGTGAATGATTTTTCTCTTTAAGAGTGAATGGATGACAATTTTTAGAGTTTTGAGTGCCAAAATTGGAAAAGTCTTTAATTTTTATGGATAACCATATCTCTGCTGAACAAAATTTAAAATGATTTACAATATTCAAGTTTTCAGAAGATTTTGCAAACGTTTAAACAGATTTTTCAAAGTTTAATATTTTATTTTAACTAACCAAAACTGTAATCATTTCCTTAAAAATTATTATTTACATAAATAAGTATTTATAATATTTTCTTAAAGATATTTTCAAATAGTAAAAGGTCAATTAAAGACTATTAACAACCTTATTTGTTAACGAACAAACTTGCATAATGGAATATGTACAGGTAAGAAGGGGTTACCTTCTTAAGAAAAGAATTTTTTCAAAATAAGCCAATTCACAAGAAGAGGTTCTCTCTTTCCTGTTAAATATTTCAATATGAATGTTGATGAGCCTATATTTTCGACAATCTGAAATGGTCCAAGCCACATCTTTTTAAATTTTGTATGCTTACCCTTATATTCATGTGCTTTGTCCCATTTTAGAACAAGATCACCAATTTGCAAAGTTTTGGATCCGGTAGAACTTGAATCAAAAGAAGATTTTATGAATTGTTGATGTTTGGTATGAACACTTTTATTTTTCTCTCTATCTTCTTCTAATTTAAGGATTTGATCAAATCTTAATTGAATAGATGATGAAAGATTCTCTTCAATAAATTGAACTAGGGCCAGAGATGGAAGTACTAATTTTGATGGTATTACATCTTCTTTTCCATAGACCAGATTAAAAGGTGAAGTACCTATTGAAGCCTTGTGAGTTAAGCGATCAGCCCATAGTGCAAAAATTAAAGACTTATGCCAATTCTTTTGACTTTGATCAATTATTTTTTTGATGATTTTAATGAGATTTTTATTGGTTGACTCAACTAAACCATTACCTTGTGGATAATAATTTGTGGAATATTTCAATTTGAAACCTCTTTTGATTGCAAATTCCATTATACTATTTCCAGAAAAATAATATGCATTGTCAAAAACAAGGGCATTAGGTACACCAAACCTGGTAATAATGAATTGATCAATCAATTCAATGATTGCATCAGAATTGGCTACCTTTAAAGGAATTGCTTCTACCCACTTTGTAAAGTAATCCATTTTTGTGAGGATGTATCTGTGTTGTTTGGAAGAATTTGGAACAATTTCTCCAATAATATCAAGTCCCCATTGTTCAAATGGTTGCTCAATATTTACTGGTTGTAAAGGAAAGGCTGGTTTCCTTTGTCTCCCACTAGCAGTTTGACAAGTCTCGCATTTCCTTACATAGTCCTGTGCATCTTTAAACAAGGTTGTTAGATGATCCAAAAATAAATTTTATCATAGGTTATAGTGTTTGAATAAAATAATTATTAATTTAAGATATTAAATTAATAATTATTATTCTAGAATATTTAATAAATCTTTGAGATATTTAGAATTAGAAATTTTTTATTAAAAATTAGGACTCTAGAAAAGATTCGTTTCCTAGGCTCTAAGTTAGGAGTGAAGTTAGTAAAGTGGTTAGAAGCTCATTTATTGTAAATGGACACTTGTTTATTTTCCAAGTGATCCATAACTAGATTAAGTTAGAGCATAGAGCTTATAAATAGGTTAGTTTCCTATTTTCAATGTAATGTGTAATGAGAGAATGTGAGAGTGAGTTTACGTGTGTAAACTCCTGTAATTTGCCCTGTAATATTTTTGCTTGATCAATAAAGTTGTGTGTCTGAGGACACTTCTGCACTGTCAAAGGTAGGCCAATAGTAACCAGCATGGATTATTTTGTGGGCTGTAGTGTCTCCTCCAAAATGTCCACCTGCTACTCCATCATGTAATTCCTGCAACACCTTGTGTGCTTCAGTTTTTTCAAGACATCTTAATAGAATGGAATCATAATTTCTTCTAAATAACACATCATCAATGATTTCAAAGTGTTTGGCTTTTAATCTTAAAGCACACTTATTTTTATAGCTGAGACTAGAAGGAGCATACCCATTTTTCAAATAAAAGATCAAATCAGCATATTGAGATTCAGAATCTATAATACTTATCTGATTTACTTAAACAATATTATCTTGATCTTGATGTTCTGGTATGTTGGAAGCTCCTGCTAACAATCTGCAAAAACCTTGTCCTCTAACAATTTTAGCTGGCTTAATATCAATATCATACTCTTGTAAAGTTGTTATCCAATTAGCTCTCTTTTCTCCTACTTCCTTTTGTATTAACAATTGTCTCACCATAGAGAATGGGACAATTATTTTTGTATGTTGTTTTAGGAGAAATGGTCTAAAATGTTTGATTGATTTAAACACAGCAAAGGCTTGTTTTTCTACATCATAGAAATTAAGTTTGGCTCCTTGTAGATTAGAGCTAAAGAAAGAGTTTGGTGCTTTAGCCTGTTGATCATTGGGTTGTGTCAAAACAGCAACATAGGATGTTTCAGTAGCCAAAGTATACGGAATGAAATGTTTAGAAAAATCAGGAGTATTCAATGTAGGTGAATTAATGATTGTCTATTTGATTGAATCAAAGGCTTCTTTTTCTTTATGTAACCATTTGAAAGCTAAATTTTTCTTAATCATATTTTGCAAAGGTAAAACTATTTGAGAAAAATCAGGAATAAATCTCTTCACAAAATTGATCTGTCTCAAAAAGGATTGCATGGATTTCTTGTTATGTGGTAAGGAAATATCAGAAATTTCTTTCACTCTATCAGGGTCAATATATATGCCATCTTTAGACACAACAAATCCTAAGAGTTTCCCTTCATTGAGAGCAAAGAAATATTTCTTTGGATTTAAAGAAATTCCAAACCTTCTACATCGTTCAAATATCCGTTTCAAATCATGCAGATGATTATCCCTTTTCTATGAAAAGACGGTTATGTCATCAAGATAGATAACAACTGATCTATTAATCAACCCTTTAAATGCTATATCCATGGCTCTCTGGAAAGTAGCTCCTGCATTGATCAAACCAAAAGGCATTTTTTGGTAGGCATAAGTTCCCCACTTGGTTCTGAAGGTAGTTTTCATCCTATCATCTGAATGTACCAATATTTGGTTATAACCTTAAAAACCATCAAGAAAAGGCATTAGTTCAAAACTAGCTACTTTTTGAAGTATTTGTTCCATTGTTGGTAATGAGAAGTTATCTTTTTGGCATGCCTTGTTTAGATTTCTAAAATCAATATAGATTCTAATATCTCCATTATTTTTCCTGACAGGCACCATGTTTGAGACCCAACTAGAATGTCTTACAGGAAAAATAATTTTCGCCTTCAAAAGTTTATTCAATTCTGTCTTGATTTGAATTTCCAGATTGGGATGAATTTTTCTTAACTTATGTTGCACTGGTTTTACATAGAGAAGCATTGGAATTGTATGTTGAATGACAGAAGTATGATAAGTTTTCAAATCTTCATAATTCCAAGCAAAGACATTTTTGTACTTATTCAGAAGCTTGATGAAAGCGATCCTTTCCTCTAAAGTTAACTCGAGTGCTAAATTAACATTTTGTGGTTTAGACTCAGTACCAAGATTTACTAATTCAAACTTCAAAGTAGAACTTTGAAGTTTGGCATTGGTAACCTTTTTGAATCTATCTTTGATATCATATAGGTATTCAAGTTTAACTATAGATTTGGGAATAGGATTTTCATTGTCTTTTGATGTGTTTTGAAGATCATGATCACTTTCATCAATTATTTGGTCATCATAAGATTTTTCTGAAGTCAATAAATTTAAGATGTCTTCATCATGGTAGAATACTCTCCAATTGGTGACATTATCAGGTACAGAAGGTCGGAAAATTAATTCAACTGAAAACCTATCTGGACTATAATCTTCAGCTGGGAGAAGTTTTGAAGCAACATTAGCTAATAGATCAGTTGTTGAATTCTGAGTTCTAGGGATAGGAGAGATGTTGAATGCTAAAAATTGAGTGGTAAGATCTTGAACAAGGGATTTATAATGTTTAAGATGATCTAAAAGGCAATGGATAGTGTTTCTTACTTGTCTGATAACAATTTTGGAATCACCATACACTTTCAGGTATTTAACATTCAACCCTATTGCTTTATAAAGCCCTTGGATCAAGGCTTCATATTCTGCAGCGTTATTTGTACACTCAAACTCTATTATGCATGACAACATAGTTTTCTCCCCTTATGGATCAACTAAAATGCATCTTGTTCATGCGCCATCATTGAATTTTGATCCATCAAATTAAAAAGACCAAAATAAATACTTATCTACAGGTTTATTTACATATTGATCAAGAATATTAACGCATCTTGAGGAATCGGTTTGTGAAAAAAATTTAATTTGTGAAGTAAAAGTATTTACAGAAAAAAAAAAGTGATTCAGGTGCTGTGAAATTTCCAAGGAATGATTCAGCAGAATAACCTCTGAGAATGTTATTATTAAAAGCCACAGATTCATTTTCTTGTTCAAATTCTATTACAGTATGCATCATGTGTTTTTCTCGCTTGACCTTGATTTGATTGGGTTTCCCTTTGTGGGGAATCCACATATGAGAATAATCAGTGGCAATATAACCATTAAGCTTCGTAGACCAATCCCTACTTAATATTAATCCATAAAACTCAGGAATATCTGCAATTATAATATCAATTCTCTAGACTATCCTGGGATCAAAGGTTAACCTAATAGTGACTGAATTAATTTCTCCCACAACTTGCACTTTAGCTCGATCTAATTTAACAATATGTATTGTATATTTTTGGGGTTCAATGTTTAATTTTGAGCAGACTGAAGTAGGCATTATATTTGATGATGCTCCTGAATCAATCAAGCAATTATGTAAATTATTGTTATAGATCTCATAAGTCAAGAGAAAAAGAGGTGTCTGAGAATTAGACCTATCTCCAATAAGAATAGTATCAGTAGCATCTACTTTATCTAGTGGCTTACCTAATCCTTTAGCTGCTTTGGCAATTACACCATTTGGTAGAGGAGAAATACGAGTTGCATTTAATTCTTTCAACAACAGCTTTTTTTGATGCTTGAGCTTGTTGAGTTCATGTAATGAGATATTTTCTCTAGTCTTCATCATGTCTTCAATAATATTATAATCCATAGAATCAGACACTACCAGAGTCTTAGATGTTGTTGTAGGAGGATTAGAAGATTATGGTTGATTTTGAGTAGGCAAAGGAGAAGTTTTCTTCACAGGGGTTTTATCTTTGATATTCAGAGTTGAACTTTTCTTCTTGGGGATTGTTTGAATAGGTTTCGCTGTAGATTTAATTCTTGTACTTACTGGCAGGGCTTCTTGTTCTTTTTCACTATCTGAGTTAGGCAAAATGAAATCCCACATCCCATGTAATTCAGCCATTTCCTCTTCTTCTTCTTCTTCTTCTTCTTCTTCTGATAATGGTGGTGTATCTTCTTCTTCATCTTCCTCTAAATCTGACTTTGCATTGGATATTGAATTGGGTAGTTTAGTTTTAGTTTTATAATTTCTTTTGAAGTTCCTAAAGTGCCTATTGGTGGAAGTTTTTGCTACTTGTTTTTTTAATTTTGAACATTTCATTAGACATAGTCTTCAATCCTTTCTGTAAGCCTTCCATGTCATAAGGATCCCTAGGTGTTTTCTTCTTTGAATCATCCTTGAAACTAACTTTTTTGGATTTTCTTTCCTCATTAGCATTTTTTTTTCCAAAGCAATGATCTGTCGCTCAATGGCAATTTCTTCTTTCATATTTTCAGCTAAAGTAGGTTTAGAAACTCTATCTACAAAGATAGCTATATTTGAAGGCAAAGCTATTATATACCATTCACTTCGGACTTGCTCAATGGGTTTTGATGTTGTAGGAATTTTATTCAAAAGTTTGTTGAATCGGGAATTGAAATCTTTGATAGGTTCTTTGGATTCTACTCTCAAATTGGAGAGATCATTGATTAAAGTCACTATTGATCTATCATCTCCAAATTTGGATAAGAAATGTTCTTGGAACATATTCGAACTTGTAATAGATCCTGATGGTAATGAAAAATACCAAGATCCTGCTACCCCTTGCAAAGTATAAGGGAATAATCTGACCACAACATCTTCATGTTCTATTGCATTTAAATTTACAGATAACATAAAGTTATTAATATGTTCTTCTGCTTGTATGCCAAGGTCAGGACTAAATTTTGGTAGCCATTTTTCAAGATGATCTGGTAATGCATGTAGAGGTGTAGGCATTGCAATAGCTCCTGGACTATTCCATGGTCTTTGTGCCATTGTTGTGATAATGGTTGAGGGACTTGAAGAGACAACAGGTGATTGAATAGATGTTGTTTGGATAACTATATTCTTCTGGGTTTGAGTTTGGGAATCAGATGAGTGAGTTTGTGATGAGGAAATAATATCACCACCTAATTCCGACAATGTTTTTCTGGTTTTAACTCGACTAGGTAAAGGAAATTCCTTTGGAGGAATACCAAGTTTTTCGCTTTGTGACCTAGTAAGAGGTTTTGAAGATACGAATTGTGAAGTAACACTACCTTTGGATAATTCAGACTCTTCTAAAGATAATGAGAACCCTTGGAGTTTATGAATTAAATATTTCACTTCAGGGGACTCAGGCGGTTGATTTTCTGATAGATCTAAAGCTTTGTTAGTGGGTGTATTGATGTTCTTCTCAATTTCTTCTCTAGAGATTTGAGATGTTGAAGAAATTGAAGAAGGTGATGAGGGCGAATTGCTCCTGGAATGGCCTGTAGATTTAGATTTACTTGCCATTCATAGCTTAGGCCCTCCTTCTAGCGCCAAAAATGTTGAAGCCTCGAAAATCGTTGCTTCAAACATTGGGGGAAAACCACCCAGTCTGGACCTTAAAACAACTCCTTATCCGTTTGGGATGGTGGCTCCGACTAGATTTATAGGACCAATTTCCTAATAATGAAAAATATTGGTGATGGGGTGTTTGTGAAACTGAATAATGGAACTAACTAACTGAGCTAATTTGTCTAACTTAATCTATTACTTGCAAATAATTCTAAAACTAACCTGGGTATTAAATATGAATACGACTTAAAGATTGTTTAAATTAACAAATAATCATGAAGATGTATTATTTACTTAAAAGAAACATGCAGTATCATATAATGATAACTCTGTTTAAGAAATTAAACAGAGTTATAATAGCACATCACATTCATAAATTTATATCGTTTACACACACTATGAAAGATGATATCCTTCTATCTTCAGAAATGATATGATAAAGAAATATTTGAGAAACAAGTATATATAAGCGATAGCAAATTTTAATGAGAATATTTCATCACATAAAGAAAATAAAACGAAATCGATAGAAATACCAGATACATTTGATATCTTCCTGATGCAATTTGATATTCTGATCATGTGCTTTAGCTTAGAACAATATTCAAGGTACAGAAATGCAACTCCCAAAAACAATTCACCATGAAATCACATGAATCTTGTGCTTTAACTTAGAACAATCTTTAAGGTACAGAAATGCAACTTTCAAAAATAATTCACCATGAAATCACCAGATATGATCCTTTATAAAAATAAGATAGTCAAGGAGTACAGAAATGTATTGTTCAAGCCCAAAAATATTCCAAATTCAGGACCCTTTCTAAAATGATTGAAAGGGGTTTAAATATAAAATTCAGAAAACAAATTAACTACAACTTATGCTAGAAATGATCATCGGAGATCCGAGAATAGACTTGCGATATCCAATAAAACAGATTCATTGAATTTCTTCAATCCCTAATGTGCTAAGCTGGCAGATTTTAAGCAAATCCTTAACTTCGGTTGGATGACTCAGCCTTGAATGCAACTGATTGGTGTATGTGGCATCGGAGAGCTCTGGAATGATGAAATTGATGGCATTAGAAAGGCATTTGATTTCCATCTGCTCACTGTGTGGTTTAATCAAATATTTCCATAGGACATCCCATGTAATTTCTTGTATTTTACTGATTTTTTTATTCTGATTGATTGATTCCTGCTTCCACCTAGTATCAGTTTCTTTTACCCTTGACAGCTTTCCAGGAGTACAATCTGAAATTAAATTAGCTGCATATAGACTATCATTAACCAATTGTGTCAGATTTTTCATTATGGTTCTTGTTCTTGATGTAGCACAGTCTTCTTTAATCAGCTGTGCTTCCCATTCAGCAAATAAAATCTCTTTATGCTTTTCTTCAATTTTGGGAAGATTTGCAATCTTTCCTTGTTCTGAGTCCTGCAATGAAATAAATTCTAAAATCTTTTCATCTACATTTTCAAATTCTATTCTTATGTTGACTGCTTCATCGATGAGAGATGATGTTATTTCACATAGAGTTTCAGCTTGTGCAATTTTTTGACAGAGATCATCCAACTGTTAATATAACAACTTTTTTTTTTCCAGAGCTTCTGTTTTGAATTAGTCAATTTTAGGATAATTCTTGAATTTATCCAATCTCGTTTGAAATATTTTACTTTGCTCTTCTTTGGCTACCTTTTCATTTTGCAGCAATGTCTGTAATTTGGATACCTCTTGAGACAACTGTTGTTGTTTATTTAAAGCTTGCTGATCAAGCTTCTTCTTTTCAATACTCAATTGTTCTTCTAATTGTTTAACTCTGAGTCTTTCTTCTTCTAACTGTTGCTCTAACTGTAATATCTTTTTTTGATCACTTTTTGTTCTTTCTTCTAATAATTCTATCTGTAAGTCTTTTTGTTTTACAAATTGGGTGACTTCAGTAGCTTTATCTATAGTAGTTGCAATATAGGCACCTGCATATTGTGATAGTTTGGTAAGATCCTCTGAAGGATTTACTTCAGTGTTTTTCCAAACAACATTCATTAATTCAACTTGTGAAGTTGCAAGTGGTCCTTGACCAATCCTCCTTATCTTTCTTTATTTTCTGACAACAGCTCTATGCTTAGGGCTGTAAACGATATCCAGAGGAGGTATGTATTCAACTCTCATCACAATTTCTTCAGATGGATTTTCAGGGATTATCTCAACATCCTGATTGTTCAGATTATCAACTTGAGGATTATTTTGTTCTCCTATTTGCTGAGTGAATTGTTCATACTGTTTTAGCAAATGGGGAGTAATAATCATTTCAGCAGAATTTCCCTCTTTCTGTGAGGTCTTTTCTCTTTCAAGTTGATCGTCAGGCTTATTACTTGTATCTTCTTTTTCAGATTGCACATCAGGCTTGCTACTTGTATTTTCCTTCTCTGGCTGCACATCAGGCTTGCTACCTGTATTCTTCTTCTCTGACTGCATATCAGGCTTGCGACCTATATTTTCCTTCTCTGAATGCATATTAATTTTGTTGGTTGTCACTTCTTTCTCTGTTTTTTTGGCTGCATCTTCCTTTTTATTTTTTTCTATTTCAATACTTTTATTTGCTTGTAAAGGAATCCTCAGCTGGTCAAGGGGAACTTTAAGTAATCTCTGGCTTCTGAACTACATAAATTTATTCATATCTTTTGCTTGAAACTTAGATTTAGCTAGATCATAAACTTGGGAAAATTTCTCAATTGAGATAAATAAATCATCAAAGTCATGAGCCTCATACTCAAACTTAGCAATTTTGACCAAAGTTGTGAAATCAAAAGCTACTTTATTTGGATCATATTGTCTGCCTAGAACAGTTGCAAGCTTAAGATCTCTTATCGTAAGGAATTCTTTTTCAGCATGCTTCAAATCATTTAGGGTATAGGTTCCACAATGGAAAGGAAAGGTAGGCCACATCAATTTTTTGGAATTCTTTAAACACCTGGACATCCCTCTTTATGTCAACCGGTGGGAAATATCTTGAGCTAAAAGTTTATCAGGGACATATAGAGGTAAGACATGAGGCTCAACAATGCTTCCAAATACTCTAATATAGGTGAACTTCTCTTCACCAAACCAATTTCCGATTTGAGATATGTCAAGTTTTTCCTTATCAGAGAGCCAAGGAGGGGGTTGGTTAAAAATGGTCTGGTAAATAGGCAACATGTAGCCATGGCAAATTATGTATACATGGTTCTTGAAATGGGATTTCCACAAATGCTTATGGTAGATGTGTATAGGGATAAGATCTTGAGGAGTCCATTTCCAACCCAGAATAGGAAATTCATAATTAAAACACAAGGCATCTAAAATATAAGCATAGAAATGAAATGGGGGAACATTTCTAGTATGTTTATTTCTTCTATAATCCAGAATCTTATTTGCTATTTTTTCCGATAGAATAACTGACCAATCCATAACAACATAACCTATAGTGGCCTCAATTAGGGGTACCATTTGAATAGAAAACATTGTAGAACTATCACTCCCAAAAAGTCTACACATCATGGCAGCAGCATGGTAATACGGAGGTGCGAGAGACTCTACAGAATACATACCTGAGGTCTCATGCTTATGTTTGTTTGGAGCTTGTCTCCATTGCCTAATAGGGTTTGATTATATCTCATTACTCGAAGCTAAATCCTCTATGAAAGCTTTGTACTAGGTGTTCTGAGGTTCTGGCAGATGATACATTTCCTTTATATCTTCCACTCTAAAAGACCCAAACATCTTTCCCCCAACTGTTACGAATGTTATGTTTGTGATGGTGGTGTTGTCTATCACCCATCGTATTATTTCATAATATGGGAATACATTCGCCCGAGCTGCAATTCTATGAAGAAAAGAATTTGCGAGTTCTTTAAGGGGATTTTCATCTGAATCTGATTCTTCATCTAGCACCGTTGCCTTTTCCTTTGTAACTGTAGGGTTTTATTTTTCAAGAAAATTATAGACTTATTCCAAGGAAAGCTTCCCGAGACCTTGGAACACAGTATCCGTAACTAGCTTTATCTTGGCTGGCTTTTCTTTTGGCATTGTGGTAACTTTTGCGACGACAGCAGCTCGCAATTTCTTAAGATTTTTTGACATTTTCTGGTATTGTCTCGACAGTTCTACAAATAAGTGAAATTGTTGTTCTACAGACCTGTAAATGAGAAAATTCTCTTAGAAACAGGAAGAAATCAAGTCAGAATAAACACCTTAAGTAAAACGGAAATCATTTAAAGAAAAATATTGCGAAAGATTTTATTCGTGATGCTAAATTGATTAACTCCGTATTAAAATTAAATGCCTTAAAGAAAAGTCACATGCACGCATTCATAATAGAATTGATTACCATAATTCATTTGATTTTCAAATTAATGATGCTCGTACAATCAGAGATCGGCAATATTGAAATCTTAATGTAAAAATGTCCTTTTGAAGCTTTCCGATTGCGATAGGCCGATAAATTATATATGTGAAGTGCAAATAGTGATTAGTAAATACTGATGATTCATCACATCGGAGTTTTCGAAAGGAAAAAACAAAAAAAACATCTCATGTTTTCCCGATTTGTGATTTTCAATAAAGTCATTCACATCGAATATTTTCAAAGGAATTGAGTAATACATGATTTTTGCCGAAATGCGATTGCGATGATAGTGGGGTCCATCGCATCGGATCTTTTATAAAACAAGTAATCATGATGTTGCTTTTTTGAAATGCGATTGTGATTATGACATCGCATCGAATTTTATCAAATAAACCCGAATATAAATTATTTGAAATGCGATTGCGATAAGTCACATCGCATTGAAGTTTTTCAAAGAAAATATGAAGACATAACACTCTACCGATTTGCGATTGCGATTTACTTTATCGTATCAGACTTTTTAACATGAAGACTTTTATACTTTGTGTCGATGTGATATAAGCTTTATAGTTGATCGGGTCGGAATAAATTTAGTTACATTTGTTTATTTATGTAGGTTTTAACCCTGAACAGAAATTATCTACACACGAATCTTATAACAGAAAATAAACAATAGCAAGAGCATAAAACATAAAACAGATAAACACAGAGATTTTCCCCTGGATCCCAAATCGGGACGACCAGCTTGATTTTTTCATTATATTCCTTTTAGTGTTACAACACATATATATACATGCCGGAGCATACATAAACCCCAATCCATTAACCCTGGATTAGAACATAACCGTAGTTCCCTTGACCGGATCTACAAAAAATACCAGGGGCCGAAAACCATCGTACCCCAATACCATGTGCAAAACCATGGACGCGGACTACCCGCCGGAAATTAAGGAACAAAATACCCAACAATTTACACTTGAGATATGCGATATGGGATACATGCTTTTTAATCAATGAATCCTTTTATTGTTTTATTTTATGATGATCGGATTTCCTCAAAGTTTTATTTCTATCTAAAAAGAAAGGGGACCCATTTCTAAATGAAATTTATTCCAAAATTTTCAAATGGGGAGGGTTGTTGTACAGTACAACAAGGTGCTAAGTTTGAGTTTATTAAAAGATCTGAGTTCTTGAGTTGTTGACTGTTCACAAGTTTTGTATGCAAGTCCGAGATTCTCCAATAGTCTGAAATACACAGTGACCGCACTCCTAAAGATGTCACTGTTCTCCACTGTCCGAAATACAGTGATCGCAGTGCTGAAGGTATAGCTGTTTTCCACTTTCCACACTACATAGTCCTGAAGGTGTTCCGAAATGTTTACACAGTCATCAATACAAGCCTTCCGTGTCTGCAGTCCTCCAAAGTAAAGCACCTCTTCCTCCACGTTGCCCCTTTATAGGGCTTTCCAACTAGATGCTGCCCTTAAAGGACCTTACACTGCTAGCTATTGTCTACAGCCTAGAACAACATTTAGCCATGGTTGCGGTCCTCCCTTAGACATCACCCAAACTACCTAAAAATAGCCTTGGCTTATGCCTCTCTTCCTCAGCCACCTGCCCAGCAAACTCAGCCCTTAAACAACACCCAAAATAGATCTTAAACCAGTCGATGTCTCCTACAGCACTCGGCCTCCACTACAAAAATGCCCACATTATCCCTAGGCCTCCTTCATGTTGTCTTAAGGCTCCTTCTAGCTATGGTTAGGCTTCTCCAATTTCAGAGATCACTTGAGGATATATTGCCCATACTTCAGATTTGAAGGGAAGGGATCTCCACGCTAAAGTTTAGGGCACCAACCAACCCCAACAAACTTGAAAAAGAGGTATCCTAACTCGACCTTCCCAGCAAGGCTGCTCGATCAGCTGAAGACAGTCCTTATCTCACTGCCCTAGATTCTCAACTAGATGGACCTTGTCATCTCCTAGCTCTGATACCATGTTAAATTCTGAAGATGTTCTATGCTAGATGCAAATTTACTTTAAACTTCGAGAGTAAGATGCAGATAGAACATACCAATAGATCAATGGAAGACAAGCCAAAACAAAGATAAAAGGTGGTGGCATTACAGCGATCAGCAGGATGCTTCAACCAGCAAAGTCTTCACAAGGTCAGCCTCCCACATGTGTCGCACAACCCCAAGACATCTCATCAAGAATACTCCACCAAAACGCTGCACCAAGAAGCCCTAAACGCAGAACCGCGAACATTTCTCCATCGCCATCCAAGAGAGAAGAAAATTCCTCCACCAAATGTGTGTGTGAAATGAACTCCAATTCTCTCCAATATATAGGCATGTGGGGGTGTGTGACACATCTCTTATGCATGTGGGATAAATCAGGCCGACCTTGCACATGTGGAATAAATTCAAAATACATGTTATGCTCATGCGATCAAGATGATCTTTAGATCGATCTTGCACCTCTCTGAAAGAGGAATCCAATAAAAATATTGGCATCATCATCTGAGCATCACAACATGGAGTTTGGACCTAGTTTCCCAAAATTAACAGTCCATCATCTCAAATTCATTTCAAAGTGGGATTAGGGATAAAGTTAGAGACCTACTCAATCCATCATTGGAAGCTTCACACTAAAGAAAAGTTGAACATAGAAGATTATCCAAGTAAGAGGTAGAAAGCGTCTAAATTTTGGATCAATTCTAGTGGTGATAGTAAATTATTTCCCTGCCATCAATTGGATGGCCAGCTCTTGTTACCACCCTTAACTAGGATTTAATTAGTTGCATCTCATCTTGCATCAATGCATTGTAGGTTGGTTGCATAACGTTTTCATAGCCAAATTCTTATAGATAGACCACTGGGTAGGTTTGTGAAAGGAAATTAGTTGACAGTGTGATGTTAAGCTTATTCTGCGCATTGTCAAAGAATAAGAACAAAAAAGGTGAAAAACAGAATCCATTGTACACCAACAAGGGAGAAACCATTTAATGCTAGTATGCTAACTAGTGTGGAAGGCGAGACTCTTTAGGGATGTGATTTAACCGTACAACACTGAAAACATTATTGTTCTTTTCACAGCCCAATAACGAATGCATAAAATGGCATATTTCTGCTTATGGCTTCAGTCCATTATGTTTAATCACAAATCAAGGGGGCACACTATGATGTTCATTCTTGAAAATTGCCAGTGCTCAAAATTCTAGGGTTCAAGACGTCAAAGAGCCCCGCCACAAAAAATTGCACAAAGAAAAAAAATAAAACTAATATTTACCGTTTTTTTCCTTCAGATGGAGGAAGTAGAGGTTGTTTCTTGAGCATAGGAGAAAAACAATGATTATGGCATAGGTTGCGCTCTGGCTCCTCGTGCTTCCGATTTTTTTTATTGCTATCATTGTAACATTTAGAAGCTTCACATGCTGGACGAGCCCCGAGTTCGAGTAGCTGGCCATTAGGTCCTTCTTGGGCATTGTCATACCCATCGCCTTGTTTTGCTTCTTGGTGTGTTTTCATGCTAGAGGCTTGTAATTGCAATGGCCATGGCTAATTGCAATGGGAATGGCATTTCCATATCTTTGGAAATTGGGGATTTTTTCACAGCAATGCACACATTGAGTGTATGGTTGGACAGAATAGAGTCAGTCATGATTATTTGTGATTATTTGTGATGAAAATTGTGAATTGTGTTTTTCATTTGTTGTTTATTTTTTATGTTTCAATTTTATTAATTTCATTTTCAATGTTACATTATATGAGATTTTTATAAGTTTATATATAAAGTGTTTATAAAAATGTTACATAATATGAGATTTTTTATAATTTCTATTTTTAATTTTTATAATTTATATATTTATTCAGAAAATGTATATTTATTTTCTGTATAGGGATGTTTTCATAATCATTTCTATAATTTCATAATAATTAAAAATTAAATTAATTTAGTGTATGAAAAAATAAAATTGTATTTTTAAATATTTTTTAATTTTAATTTTAAAATATTGAAATAAGGTTTTAGTGGGAAATGAACTTTGGTTAAGATTAATAAGATTCTTATTTTTATTATTTGTTTTAAAATCTCTTAAATATTAGAATAAAAAATTATAAATTATGAGAGATATATGGAAGTGAATTTTGGATCATATTTGTATGTAAGGATGTATCTATCACTTATTCAATGATTGATTTATTGTCAATTCTAAAAGAGAAAACATTTATTGGCAAGCCTAAAAGAGAAAATGGAGGTGAGATTCAATTAGACGTGTGTATGCACATGGGAGTTGTTATGCACGCCACATGTTATGACCACTATCTGTAATTGTCCCGATGACTACCTTTTGACCACTATCTCTAAGTGTCTCTATGACTACCTTAAGGTAACAAATAAAACTTCCATAATTATGGAATCTTAGTCAATAGTGAAAAAATCATCATTCTTTTTTATTATTTCCAAATCATTTTGTTTTAAAACATGTGTAAATCTATCTTAACTCTAGATCTATCACGTGCAAAGAGGAATCAAATACTTCAATATGAAAACCTTAAGGTATTTAAGGCAATGTCATTAGGACTCTTATATAAGTCGAAGTCATACTTGGCTTTTTCACTTAAAAAAAGTACCTGTAAAGAGTTGGTTTTGAATGATATGGGAAACAAGTTTGGGGATAAGAATAATTCTTCAAATTATGGATTTAACTCTAAAAGTGATCATTCTTCCAACATTGCAAACCAATAATGAACCTCGACAAATATGAGATATAAATATATATTTTAATAAGAAAGACCCAATGACTAAGCAAGAACCAAAACGTCACGTATTAACCATGGACATAGTGAAAACTCCATGGGGCTGCCTACTCCTTAAGCCTAATCAATACATACTACAACATAGCTCCGAAGAATTGAACCTGGGTGGGTGGGTGGCAAGCCACAATCCCAACCACTTGAGCTAAGAACTATTGGCTCAACAAAGATGAGATATTTACAAATAATTGTCTCTATAATAATGGATTCTAACTATAAAGGGGATAAGTTTCCATTTAGTAAATGAAATTCCAAAGCTAAAGATGCTATAAAAATATTTTTCTACTAAACTAAATACATAAAATTTTGCACCCTTGTCTCTACCCTTGGAAAAGCCATGAAATCTAAACATCAATGCTTTGTCAGTAAATTGCACAATATCCCTAAGGATCCTCTCCTCGAGTCTCCTCTTATCCACACATGGCTCTCACTTTAATTATAAAAGGCTTGATAAGTGGATCGTTGAGATTTCATTCTTACCCAAATCAATGGCCATTTGGGTTTATAATATCATAATCAAAGGTAAGCTCACCCACTACTTCTATGATTGAGAGTTTTATGGCTTTTTATGTGAAACAAAGGAGGATATGGACCTAATATTCATAAAATGTCTTACTTCTTTAGCACCAAAAGAATGTACTTGAATAGGTGGACTTCTGACTTAAGCTTGAAGCTAGTTCTCCATTTTATTATTTTTTAGGTCCATTTACCACACTTACCTCTCCATTATTGGAAAGAAGATCCACTTGAGAGTACTTTCAATACTTTTGGGAGATGCATATACAATTCTGGACCCAAAGATAATGTTCACTTGTGCTGAGATATACATTGAGGTTGATTTAAAGGAAGGATTGTCAAAGGTAATCCTCGATAATTGGAAACTTATTCAAATATAATATTATGAACCATTTCCTTTCATGTGAAAAACCTAGCACTAGTGCAAACACTTTGCAAATAATTACAAGAAAAATATCCCACAAACTTAAATAACCTCCTAACAAGGAAGATCAATGGAAAATGGTTTAAAAAAAATCATTGAAGGCAACAAATAAACTCAAGTCCTAGAACCATTCAACGAAAAAAACCCCAGAACCATACATTTTAACAACATCCTTTTGCGCCATCAAGGAAAATTGGTAGTGTACTCTAGTTCCAAGTATTGTTGGGATGGCTCTAATTTCCACCACCATCTCCTAATGCGATGATCAATGTAACACTGAAGCAGATAAATATTTATGTTATTTGAATGGTATATTGTGGGGGAAATCACACATAAGGTTTGATTTTCATCCCTACGATGGACACCTTGAATTATGTGTTGCCATCCAAGTAAGGATTTATCTCAATTAGAACATATGATTTTAACTCCTTGAGTATTCACTCAGGAAATATACTCTACCCAACAATGTCAACAATTGTTCTAATATCAAACTTAGTCTAGTACTTTTGTAATTGTAAGGTGTTTGGGTTACAACACCACCTATATCACAAAATAAAATGTCAAGCCTAGTGATGGGAGCTTAGTACCCCACTATGGCGAAGTACACCATATCCTTGTTTATCCACTTAGACAATACTTGAGTAGTCTTTCACTACTCCAATTACCATCATGGCTTAGTGACAAATTCATTTCTCTTGAGGTATAAATTATCTTTCCTAAAAAGTAATCTTTCGTTTCCTTTTCCCCAATAGCCAATAAAATAATTTTTTTTCCTCTAGCACCTCTTCCTAATGTCACCTTCTATCTTTCCCAACCCATTTCCAAGAATTATTCCTCCACAAGAATGATCCTTGAAAACCCTGTCATATAGTGACATAGATACATACACTACCCATCCAATCTGATAGTTGAACCATGCTATGATACAACTCTATAACACCCTCTTCCCAGATGTACCCAAGTAACTGGCCAACCGGGTAAACATGCAACGAGAGGCTACTAATATGAGATTCAAACTCCTAGATGGCCTCAAGGAAAAGGAACCAACAAAAATAAGACACACATGCCTTACACAACATCAAAATCATCTCTAGGAGGTAACGCAAACTCCCAAACCCCTGAACCCTAAGGAGGAACTAATTTTTTACCCTTTTGAGCCTTGGCCGCAAGCATGCCAAGGCAAGGTAGTGGTTGTAAGCCTATATCCGCAGGCATGCCAAGGAAAGGTAGCGGAATTGTGTCTAAAACATTGGATAGAGGAGCTGAAAGAATATAAAATGCTTCCCTTCTATACATGTTAGGGGATTTGGAGGAGCATGAACGATAATTTTTTTGACCAAATCATTCCTTATTTAAGGCACACAATTTTGAAGATGTTTGTCCTTTTTTAGAAGATTGGGCCTCAGAGGGGTTAAAAATCATTTCCCCCTAAGGGAACAGGGTCCTAGAATGTTGGGTTACCTCTTGGGGATGTCAATGATGCAATGTAATGTTGTTTTTGGTGTTTCCGTCGGTTCCACTTTCTTGAGGTCATCTAGGACATTGAATCTCATATTAGTAACTTCTTGTCACATGTTTACCCTGGTCGGCTGGATACTTGGGTAGATGTGGGAAGAGGGTGTTACGAATCCACTATTTAAAGCAATGCCATTATGACTCTTATGTAAGTCGAAGTCATACTTGGTTTTTTCACTTGTAAAAGATACCTGAAAAGAGTTGGTTTTGAATGATATGGGAAACAAGTCTCGGTATAAGAATAATTCTTCAAACTATGGATTTAACTCTATAATTAATAATTCTTCAGATATTGCAAACCAATAATGGACCTTTATATATATATATATATATATATATATATATAAGAAATACCCAATGACTAAGCAAGAGCTGAAACATCACGTATTAACCACAGAAAGAGTGAAAAATCCACGAGGTTGCCTACTTCTTAATCCAAATCAATACATACTACAACATATCTCCGAAGAATTGAACCTGGAGATCATTCTTTGTTATTATTTCCAAATCCTTTTGTCTTAAAACACATGTAAATGTATCTTAACTCTACATCTATCACATGCAAAGAGGAATCAAATACCTCAATATGCAAACCATTCCTTGAGCTTTTGCAATATAGAAAATTTTACACTTCAAGGTTTTAATCAAACCATCTAATGCACGATAGATACTAGATTACGATGGATCTATGTTGGTCCACTATTTAAAGCAATGTCATTAGGACTCTTATATAATTCAAAGACATACTTGGCTTTTTCATTTAAACAAAATACCCGCAAAGATTTTGTTTCAAATGATATGGGAAACAAGTATGGGAATAAGAATAATTCTTCAGATTATGACTCTAAAAGATATAATTCTTCAAACATTGCAAACCAATAATGGACCTCGGCATATATGAGATATATTTTTTTTTTAATAAGAAAGACCCAATGACTAAGCAAACAAAGTGAAAACTCTATGGGGCCACCTACTCCTTAAGCCAAATCAATACTGACTATGACATACCTCTAAAGAATTGAACCTGGGTGGGTGGGGTGGCAAGCCACAATCCGAACTACTTGAGCTAAGAACCACTGGCTCGAAAAAGATGAGATATTTACAAATAAATGCCTCTATAGTAAGGGATTCTTACTATAAAGGGGATAAGTTTCCATTTAGTAAATGAAATTCCAAAGCTAAAGATGCTAGAAAAATAATTTTCTACTAAACTAAATACACAATATTTTGTACTGTCCAAACCTAGAGGCCTTGACATTTTGCACCCTTATCTCTACCCTTGGGAAAGCCATGAAATCTAAAAATTCATGCTTTGTCAAGAAATTGGATGATATCCCTAAGGATCCTCTCCTAAGGTCTCCTCTTATCTACAGATGGCTCTCACTTTAATTAGAAGAGGTTTGATAAGTGGATCATTGAGATTTGGTTCTTACCCAAATCAATGGCCATTTGGGTTTAGAAGCTCACCCACTACTTCTATGATTGAGAGTTTTATGGCTTTCTATGTGAAACAAAGGATGATAGGGACCTAACATTCATAAATGGGCCTACTTCCTTAGCACCAAAGAAATGTACTTGAATAGATGGACTTCTGACTTCAGCTTGAAGCTAGTTTTCCATTCCATTATTTTTTTAGGTCCATTTACGACACTTACCTCTCCATTATTGGAAAGAAGATCCACTTGAGAGTACTCACAATAATTTTGGGAGATGCATATACAATTTCAGACCCAAAGATAAGATGTACATTGAGGTTGATTTAGAGGAAGGAATATCAAAGGTAATCCTTGATAATTGGAAATTTTTTCAAATATAAGATTATGAACCATTGCCTTTCATGTGCAAAACCTAGCACAAATGCAAACACTTTGCAAAGAATTACAAGAAAAATATCCCACGGACTTAAATAACCTCCTAACAAGGAAGATTAAAGGAAAGTGGTACATATCAAACTTGCACCTATGATATCTCCCCTTGTATTGGTGTTGGATTATGGTGATCCTAGGTAGATAACTTTCTTTATGTGGGCTTTAGATATGTAAATTTATTATGGTAGGACTAGCATACCAAGGGAATATCAGGTAAACCTTTAATATTGCCTTGGTTTTTTATTGCAATTGCACATGGTGATAACTAAAACAACCATGAGGAAATACTATACATTAGGAGTAGCATACAAATTTTAGGCACTCGTAACCCTTATCTTAGCCACATTACAAGATACTTTTCCAAAAATATGTTTGATATCTCCTCCCAATAGTAGTTCTTAATTAAAAGGATCCAAAAAACCCTATATTAATTTCACATATATCTTCTCAATTCTAAATGTACAACTACCTTTAGAAGGGTGATGCTAAAAAATGAGACCAAAATTATAGGAAATACCAGTGGCCAAATCCATCTCTTATTTTATTGTCATTTGCCCATACCTAACCAATGAGGGCACAAGAACACCTATTTCTATAAAAGCACCTATAATAATTTTATGGGTTTGACTAATATCCCTTTAGTTAGTGTGTGCGCAATAGCCTAGATCCTAAAGTGATTTCCCTACAATCATATTCCACTAGGTGTATTTTCTCTTAAAAAACTATGCATGGATAGATGTCCCATTTATGGCCAAATTCCACCAAAATGGTTCTCCCTACCTACCTAGTACGTATATTACATTTATTTCACGATAGGACTACCCTACAACCCACCAAATGTCTATCATATCCTTGAAGCCAACAACTTAGCTCTAGATCTTAGGATATTTTTCCACCTCTAATGTTTATAAAACAAGAGATATAAAATTTCTAAATCATGTGGGAGCCAAAGTATCACCTTTCCTATGTTGACTCCATCTTAAACATCATGGAAAATGTCCATAGATGAGTTATTCTTACTAAACCAAACATTTCATTGAAAATAATCATCCATACCATAACATTACTACTTCCCTTTTCACCACACAAAACTTATTTTTAAGTTACCATAATTCATCTTTAATATCACATAATTAGCTTTAAAAATCAACCAAAACACTAGAAAATTTGGCCTAATTTCCGATGCCCACTTCATCGATATTCCGACAAATAGTCGTCGCAAGAGCGACAGTTTGAGGACGGGAAAAACATGGTTTGCCATTACATCGCAATTCCGACGCACTGACAAAGTGTCGCACTACCGACACTTTTTTCGTCGCTTCCAAACAAGCGTCGCTCTTCTGACATTTCCCAAACCGTCACGCTTCCAACGTTTGTAAAATGTCGCAATTCCGACGAAATGTGGTCCGAAGTTTTGAACTTTGTTCTTCCGACGTTTTTATATTGTCGCTCTTCTGACGTTTTCAAGTTGTCGCAATTCCGACGCCGTACAAAAGTGTCGCAAGACCGACGCATTGCAAAAGTGTCGCAAGACCGACGCGTCCCAGAAGCGTCGCAATACCGACGCATTCCAAAAGCGTTGCAATACCGACCCTAGGAAGAAATGTCGCAATATCGATGGATTTCACAAGACCGACGAAAATGGAAATCGTTCAAGACGTCGGAAGATCGACGCTTACAAAGCGTCGGTATACTGACGGTGGGTTCAATTTAAAAAAAAAAATGAAACTTTAAAACAAGACAGTAAATCTCCAATATTTGTTATGAATTGTGGGCGTTCCAATGACCTTGAAATATTAATATAATAAACCACCCCGCAGCGCTTCGACTATAAACAATCATATAAACATGGCTCTGTATTTCAAAAAATAGGTTTAAAATAGAAACAGGGCAACATTTTTTTTTCCAATTGTTATGAACATAATTTGATCGTGAAATATTAATATAATAAACCACCCCACAATGCTTCGACTATAAACAATAATTTTTTTTTCACAAGAGAAAAAACGTTGTTTTGAATATATTATATGAAGAAAAACAGTCCATGAAGTCATTACATTTTCACATCTGAAGATTGGAACCCAAATATCCATCCAGAAAAGTGGAAGTCCCACCCCAGACAATGATAGAAAAATACCCCATGTCACATACAGGGACATGATATAAAACCCAGTAACGGTCCACATGGAGATTATCGATAATATGAGAAAGCATCCAAATATGCCCGAGGCATCTATAAGAAAGTGAAATAGCAGTATGTAGAATAGTAAAGCAACAGATAGAGTACCGACGTCCATTGTTCCAAATACAAATTAAAGTACCCAAAATCCTTGAAAAGAGAAAAACGCTAATCATGTGAGGAGTGTGATATGTCCAAAATATAAAAAGACCATCAGACCATATCAATAAACCAGCATCGCTAGTTTTGAAGGCAGAGTGATAACCTGTCAACACATAAAATAGTATCATAAAGCGGATACAGGAAATGTGCAAAGACATGTACTGTTGATATACGCCTCACACAAAAAGCATCCATGATAGAGAAAAAATATTTATAAACCCAGGGTCGATTGTTTGTTCTAGCTTGCTTGTTCCCGGAAATAAAAACCATCTGCAGAAACCCAGGCTCGCTTGTAAGATCAGGCTCGCTTGATTCCAAAATTGGTAACCATTTGTTGCATCTGAGATGTAAGGTTCAGGATCGCTTGTTTCCATTAGTAGCCCGCTACAGCATCCACCCTGTTCATAGCAAAAAGGTTCTTGTAGATATACAGAGAAAGAGTATAATACGTAGACCATATAAACATGGCTCTGTATTTCAAAAAACAGGTTTAAAATAGAAACAGGGCAGCATTTTTTTTTCCAATTGTTATGAACATAATTCGACCGTGAAATATTAATATAATAAACCACACCGCAGTGCTTCGACTATAAACATTCATATAAACATGGCTCTGTATTTCAAAAAACAGGTTTAAAATAGAAACAGGGCAACATTTTTTTTTTCCAATTGTTATGAACATAATTCGACCGTGAAATATTAATATAATAAACCACCCCGCAGCGCTTCAACTATAAACAATCATATAAACATGGCTCTGTATTTCAAAAAATAGGTTTAAAATAGAAACAGGGAAACATTTTTTTTTTCTAAGTAAAGTTAATCTATTAACAATGGGAATAAAATTACAGCATGACCGAAGTCAAAAACATTGCCCAGACTTATGGCAAATTTGTCATCAAAAAATCAAAAAAGAAGACTGCCCTCATATAGGGAAACCAATCTTGAACGTTTACAGAATTCAAAAATATTACAGAGGTCCAGCACAGTAATATAAGCAAAAACATGCCCAATTAAGTGGGCCGCAAAGCAAGAAAACCAAATTAACCAAAGAGAAGCAACTACTCCTCTGGTGGTTCTTCAACGATTCGGCACCATCCTTCGGAAGGTCCAAGATCGCCAAATTCGGACCCGAAAAAGATTAGGGCGGAATTCATTTGGTTTTCACGTCATAAAATTGGCCGAGATCAGCAAGCTATTTTGGAACGCAAATTTGGTTTGAATTATGGTTTATCGTCGTTTGAAGTCTGGCGAGCTCCACGGCTAAAGGGTTTGTTTGATGTTTTGACAAAGGTTTTGTTATATGTTTTATATAGCGCGCGGCGGAATAGTTTTATTGTTTGTTAAGGTCCCACACAGTGATCAAATTTGAAGGGCAGGTCCGAATTTCAATTAGCAGGGCATATATCTATGTCACCCTTCCATAATGAAAAGCTTTAAAAAAAAACTTTTCAATTGACCACAATAAATTATTTTTACATTTCATTTTCAGAAAGACAAAACCATCAATCTTTATATTAATAAAATACTATTACATATACAACAATGAAGAAGGCTCCATCTTTCATTGCTTAAATATCTCATTGGCAATGTCAACATAAGTCTTGAAGACACTATTATAAGAATTTGGATACATACCACCGAGATATAGGAGATTCTTATGTGTCAAATTGTGTAATGCAATTTTGACTTTGTCTCACAAGGAGCAGCAGCATGGAGGTCTGGATTTTTCTTATAGAAATTTTTTATTATTATTTGAAACATTGTTGATAGATATGAATACAACAATGAAATTATGAGCATGGTGGACAATTAGTCAAGCTCATGATGCCAAACCATGATGATGTAAGTTTGGAATTTAACATTTTTACATGTTAAAGACAAATAGTCAAAATCACTGACAACTTAGTATGCCATGATTAATAATCATTCCCTGTTCACTTTTGTTAATAGGTTTATGTCACACGATGATCTCTCTTCTCTGGCATTTACTTGTATTGAAGATCACTATTCTAGGAATAAGGAGTTATTTTCTTCAAAAATAACCCTAGCCAAACATTGACAATGCATCAAGGATATCTTTCTATGCTTCATAAGTACATATGTTCTACTTCTAAATCATGTCTTGGAAGTGGTTGTTTTGCTAGAAATTATTCACCAGTTGGTTTCATACCAAAGTCTTTTTCTCATTTTTAGCATCCAATACATGAAAAATATAATGGTTTAAAAAAACATAAATATTTGAAATTTTGCAAGAATTGTCTGGCACACTTTGAATATGAATTTTGAAGTCAAGTGCATGATGCTGTATAGGATCAAGTGTCATTTTGAATACCAAATGTTTCAGAAGAAACTTCTCAACATGCTACCCTGCAGTAAGGATTAAATGACAATATTGCATCAACTATTTCCATAATAAAAGTGCACCTCCGCCATAAGACTAAACAACTACAAATGTTGTAGATCTAACAAGACCACACAATCAAATGTATTCCACAAGGCCAATACTGTATGAAAAATGAAAAGGAGTTTGCAACCAAAAATACCTTAGGAAACTAATTCAATTAGATACACCAAACCATTAGAAAAAAGGAAAACCATCCTACTCAAAAGGCAAGCGTTTACCTCCTTTGACAAAATTTTGAGTTTCGAAACAAGGGCCTTTATTGTCTTGTCAATGCCCCTAGTAATTTGAACAGGGTTTGCACCTGCTGCAACAACCTAAACAAAAAGGTTTCATTTCAAATTATTTTCCACAAATTTAAGATACAACCATTGTCAGTTTTGTATTTCCTAACAAGCTCATAAATTTTGATAAAAGAACCAAAATTTTTTAATACCTGATAGCAATTTTTTCACTCAAAAACTATCTTAGACTCAATAAGCCCAACCCAAAACTAAAAAACCAAACACCATAAGACCCTACAAAAATGAATAGATGATCTTAATCCAGTAATATCGACAAAAAGTTACCTTTACAACATCACTTATTAAACCCTGTGCAAGAACAACAGATGTTGTGGTTCCATCCTCAGCTAAATCATTTGTCTTTGCCGCAGCTTGCCTTACCAAATTGGCCCCAATATTTTCAACTGGGTCCTCTAATTCAACCAAGAAAAAGGCCAAAACCATAGCATTGAGATACATTTCATTACACTGTCAATAACAATAAAATTTGACTCAGCCATAACCCTTTCCTTTTATTTTTGTGAAAAGCTTTATGCATTACTCTAATGTGGCTAGTCCATAAGCCAAGTAGACCACTAGGTAACAAATATGTTTCCTTTCACCTTTGAGTTTTCAAATTATGCCTACCAAATCTAAGACATTTAAGAGGGGGAACTAATACAATGTTAAAAATAAAACCAGAGCACACATCTACAAATTACCTCCTTAGCTACTGTCACACCATCATTAACTATTTTCGGAGAACCATGCTTGCTCTCCAAGACAACATTTTTCCCTTCGCCCCAAGGGTGACTCCAACAAGATCAGCAAGTTTGTTCACACCACCTGCAAGACAAATTGACAATGCTTTCAGTAAGTGTGCAATTGAATGCAAGACCATATGCCAAAAAAACCCTCCATGAAAAATTAAAATAACACATTAAAATCAAATATAAGTGGACAAGGAAAGATCCACCGCAGTGAAGTTTCACGTGCAGGTGACCTTCCTTTAACATAATTTTTTCTCTGACCTGCAATTTTTTTGTCACTGAGCCATCCTTGTTGAAGTACAACTCCTTTTCCATAGCTCTTGTATTAACTACCTTCTCTCTATCGCGTAATCTCAGAGTCCCTCTTCTGCTTGAGCGATTAAAGGAAATGGTGAAAAAACTGAAAGAGAAGACAATTGTCTGCCATAATTATCAAACATTGCACCCAACTTCTTCCCCTTTCCATTGTTACCCAATGAGGTAGATGTGGCAATTTTTGTCATACTGCCCAAAGCAGAGGCCATCTTCTCTTATCCTGAATATAGAATTACAAGATCTTCATATTAGCATGAACCTTAAAAAACATGACTCCCATTGCTAAAAACCACTTTTAAGTTGTAACAGGCAAACTAAACAACTATCGCAACTTTTGGCAACTTCTGGAGCATTAAGAGAGAAACAAACAAAGAGAAATACAACCACAATCCTCATTTTAATGAGACCGGACTATATATTTGCATTAAGATAATAGAAAGAAATCACAACTATACTAAGGCTAGCACAAAACAATCTTTAACCAGTGTCTCTCGCGGCCTTTAGGTTTCCATGCTAGAGGTTGCATATTTTTAATTTAAATTCTTGACCTCTTCTGCCCATCTATGAATGCATCCAATGGGATATCTACATCAAATGCTCCTTTATATCCCCAAAAACAAATTCCCTACTACAAGAGCACCAATATTGATGGATCACCCCACACCATCCCACCCACTAGAAACGGTGAAAAAGGAAACCCGAGAAAACTTCTGAAATATCTCAAGATGACTATATGGGTGGTTCTTATGAATCAATCAACCATTCAGATCATGCTCATCAATCCAAACCATGAGTATTATGTGACGATATTCAAGCAGGCACTGAATCATATTTCTGAAGCTATGTTAGAGAAACCCTAAACTCTCACTGAAAAAATAAAAATATACTCAGCAACAAAGATGATCACACTCTGGGTAGCCCTAGAGGCTATTTGGGGGTGATGATTCCAATAGGTCTCAATGAACTGTTGCCCTCACCGGGGAATACTATTGCAGTGGAATTTGATACTATTTTGGATGTTGAATTCCACAATCCTAATCGAAACCAGTACCTTCAGCTCCAGTACCTGTTCACAAAAGAGGGTGCCATAGTCATTCATGCATGTAGAGAGGGTGAATTGCAGGCATTGCAATAGGAGGTGTTGTTGTTGTTGCATTGGCCACTAGATTGTTTGTCTGGTTTTGTTACAAGCGCAGAGTATTGAAAAGGACAGACAAATTTAGTTCAAATATTGTGAAATTACCTCGAAAATTCACCTACAAAGAGCTCAACAATGCTACGAAAGACTTTTTTTTAGTGTGATTGATAATCGATAATTGCAAGCAAGGGTAATCCCCTTGTGCCCAAATTTTTGAGCATTTTCTAAAACCTGATGACAGAGTCATTGTAATGAACAAGCGCCTAGGTCCATATTATGTCCAAATCTACCAAGCACCAAGATCTTTAAAAAAAATCCACAGTATCTGCAAACTAAGAAGAAGAGGCAGAAATTGTATTCTGCTTACCTGTTCGAATAGTGGTTGGGGTTTACGTCACGGCAAAAATTTGACAGTGCTCGTGTAGCATTTCTTATCATTGAAATTCTAGCAGTATCATTCAACTGGGAAAGCACCTGCCTCAGAGCTCCATGACTGAGGGCAGGATCCCTAAATGTTGCATAGTCTCAAGCAATATTTCCCAAAGCCCAAATAGCCTTACACGAACACCAGTTGAACTCAAAGTTGGGTACTAGTTTTTTAAATCAAATTCCAAAATTACAGACATATAAAGATAGTTGGGAAGAATAATTTTATGCCTCTAAAATAAACGTGCTACCTGTTCTCGAACATTATCATTCCTAGAGGTAAGAAGTTCCACAAATATAGGCAATGCCCCATAATCAATCACAACCTTTGTATTCTTAGAGGTTCCTGAGACTATATTAGTCAAAGCCAAAATCTGCTTCAAACTGCATTATCAATCACAAGGTATCACCATCAAAGCTATAATTTTAAGATAACAATTTATCTACCATTGAAACTATAATTTTAAAATAGATACACCTAGTGATATAGACACCTAGTGAGAGTAGAGGTTAGGAAATTATAATAAGAATTATTACAAGATATCACTCACAATGCAGTTGATTGTTCATTGTTTGCTGTAACTATAATTTTAAAGAAGACACACTTAGTGATATAGACACCACCAAGTGAGAGCAGAGGTTATGAAATTATAATGAGAATTATTTCAAGATATCATATTACTCATAATACAGTTAATTGTTTATTGTTTGGTGTAATAATTGTTTATTATTTATAAACACAATCAAACATATTATGAGGGACGGTGATGAAATTGACAACGGTCTCATAACAAACCATAACAGGCACATCCCCTGGCAAGATAGACTCTGAATAAGAAAGAAAGCAAAACAAAGTGATTACTTACAGGATCATAGGCTTCCTGAAGAACAAGATCCAGAGCAGCATCTGTAACCCCTAAAGCAACACCTCTCTCTGCAAGATGAATCGCTACATCTTTCATATGTAGGCTAGCAAATTTTATGAGCTCATCACAAGAAAGAGGATCAAATACAACTATCTCATCAATTCTATTCAATAGCTCTGGCCTGAAATGTCTTCTAACCTGCAAAAATATTCAAAGCCATGTCAAAGCACTACAACCAACTTCGTGATAAAATTATATGAAAAATATGCATACACAGAGTCCAAGAGAATGAAATGGCAGGTGTATTGGCAGTTGCCGAAATGCAGCAACTAAAACGGTAGGTGTATTGGCAGTTGCAGAAATGCAGCTACTAAAATGGAAGGTCTGTCGATGGTTGCAGGTGTGTGGATTTTTGTTGGTATTTTCAGTCTGATTCCATGGAAATATACCAGAAACCAGTGGTATGTCAAACCTAGAAGGTAACCCAAGAGACTGTGACCGTCAGATTAAACAAGTAACATGTGTCGTGCCTAGATAAGAAGTGTTGACGAAAAAAAAGTGATCTCTTTCATAACAGAAGGCCTATCGGCCTAAATATCTAGGACATGTGCCACACTCCATGATAAAGACAAATGGTGTGTGGATTTGAGTTTTTCAGGGGGTCAAGTGGGCCGAAAATAGGTGAAATGTGGCACCACTCAGAGATTGACATGTGCCAATTGGTACAAGTGGTATACAATTGGCATGCTCAAACAACGAGGTGATGCAGGAATGACATGAGGGAGAAAATATTAGAAAAGCCCCAAATCTGGAGAACTAAATCTCATCACCAACCTGAGATTGAAAACTTTACATGATGTAACCTATGAAATCGTAAATGGAGAAATCATAGTAACAATAAAGTAACCTATGTAACAATAAAGTTAGATTCATCTTGGGAGTGGTAATGGGAGAAATCATAGTGAACAACAGGAAACATGCAAAGTTGCTTACAATCAAATAGATGAAAAAACACATAAACAAAACCTAGATAATAATCATGAATAAGCTTAATATTGAATTATGAACTGTAAAGGAACTTACAAAATGTGACATTACGAACCTGGTCAAGCGCACAAGCAAAATATCCTGGACATGACCCTGGTTGACAAGTTGTATTGCTCACGATGCAAGAGGATTTGTACCTGCACTACCAAGTCAATCAAAATCCATCATTATCTATACAATAAATACAAGTAATTGATGTAGTATTTTTTACTCTAAGATGCATTCTTATGATAATGTTAGAACATATGTTGAAAATGTCAAAACATACCCGAATAAGCTCCTCTTCGTTTCAAGAACAATTTATTGGAGTCGCATGAACTTGGAACAAGCCTCCCACGATCTGAAAGAGTAGCAACTAAGTCAACAGTGACTTTTTTGTTGCTACGCTGGATCGAGGGAGGTTTGCTCCAAGATTAAATCACTGCAATAAATTATTCTCTACTAAACAAGGCCAACCACGTGAAGGTGGAAGCTCTTATGGACCCTCCCCCCCCCCTCACATCACTCTCAATTCCCCAATACCTAATCTATATTTCATTTTTTACTTTCATGAGCATAAAAAAAAATATTCAATAACTAATAAAAAAACAATTCAACAAAAAGTACGCAAGGAAACATTGCAATTAATGCTTGACATAAAAATAGTATGATAAATGAGTTTTTTATATAACGCAAAAAACGTTCTAAGTATGGTAACGTTTGTCTTATAATAATACAATATTTTACATTATCAAATTTTATTTTTCTTCTTCCTATTTCTAAAGCTCCTAATTACATCATCAATATCATTGTGCTCTGCTCTTGTTTCGTGCCTTTCGACACGCACTACTGACCTAGTTGAGTAATCACGATGTCTGGTCTCATCCAGTGATGAGGCATCGCCTACAAAAACAGATAATATTAAATTTTAATTGTCAGTTTTTAAACATCATTGAACTAGTTCGGTAATATTAATAAAAAAAATTGCAATGAGATTATTTACCTGGCGCACCAGTTGCCGTTGTTGGGACTATTGCCCTGTCTTCCTCTCTGGTGGTAAGATCCTCAAAGGAAACATTCTCTGTCATTTAAACAAAAAAAGTTATAAGGACAACCATAAAGGTATAATTAGAAAAAATTGTAAGTGGAAATTAATTACCGTCACGACCCTCACTGATAGTAGCATTGTCGACCTGGTCCCCACTACAATGATCAGGTTGCATGTGAGGATCATCTACATCTGGCTCTAAAACTAGGTTATTTGCCTCATCGGTAGTGCTGCTCCCCTTATTTAAACAAAGTTGTTAGACATTAAATTTATGGATGAAAACAAACATATTGAAAGGTTAATGTTTTACCTTTATCAGGCATTTTGGATCTTGGGACCTGCCCCAAGCTTTTGCGACGTTCAACTATAGCTTGATAGCCAAAATGGAAAGCGATATTTTTATCTTCCTCTCTAGTTTCTGTTCTGAAGTCATCACCCTACATTACATATGATTGTGTATTTTTAATCATATTTGATAGGATTACAAAAATGTTGGAAGGCAATACAATTAATTATAAGATGTTTAGCTACTTAATTACAATTCTTGCAGCTAATTTCAAGTAGCCGCCCTGGCCTAGCTTGTGATGGCCCTTTTTTCAATCCTAGCTTTGGTTTCCTTTGAGGTGTCAGGCAACCTAGCATCAAAATATTGAAGTCAGATATGATGTAGCACACTTTTATTTTAGACATAGAGAAAATTAAAGCTATTGAATTAAAGTTGTAATTTACCTTGCGGGTCCAGTTGGCATTTTTCCTTCTTTCTTTGCCCTTTTCTCTTTTACATCATGGATTAGTGCTCTCCACTCACTCTCTGGAACTGTCAGAGGATGCTCGTATCTAGGGTTAAATTGTAATTACGTCCTATAGGTTTCCCTGGTATATTTCAAATATTTGCCGGCTACCCGAGCCACCGCTGTTCTGTCAAATGTGTCGACCCCAAAAAGGGCTTCTAGATAATCTAGAAGTTATTTTTTCAGGTTGGAATCCCGGGAATTTCACCTTGTGCGTATGGTTGGACCAAAAATTACCAACGCATGGCTCTCCAAAAACCTGTAGAACTCATTGTTTCCTACACACAAAAAATATATATATTATCATTAATTTAAAAATAAAAATCATGATAAATATGTTTTAGATAGAGTACATGAAATAGTTAAAATATTAAAATTTACCTGGGATTTGTATGTACTTTATAGGGACACCTTCATCGTTCACCAACAACGTGCCATTAATGGTCCCTGTGGAGCTGACACGTGTAGCTCCAGGAAACGCAATAATGTAGTTGGCCATATCAGTCTCATCACTGCCAACACGTTCAACGGTTGGCTGGGTGTCTGCTTGGGCAGGGTGTGTTTCTTGGCTGGCACCTAAAGGAGTGGAAGGTGTACGAGAGGGTTGCTGGGAAATCTCTTGCCCTTGTGTCCCACTACCACCAACACCGGGTTTAGCAAGTGCCAGAAAACGCTACATACAAAATAACTTTTTGTTAGTTTAGTCAATGTAAAAATTAAAAATCAAACTGTCACAATTCATCTCATGCAGAACAAAAAAAATATCCTTTTGACTTTTTATTATTACCTGATATGTTTATAGCTGGGTCATAAGTTGTTTTATCCTCTCTTCTGTTTCAGGTGTTTGAGGCGTGTCTATCAAAGTATTAAATTTCGACTTTGCATCTCATGCCTTTTTTCGCAACAAGAGCGCTGGAGATAGGGATGAAGAAAGCTCTTCCTCATAGAGGGAATCATCAGGCGTACCATGGCTAGGTGTCTGCAATTTGAACAAAATTAATATTATTTCAATTATGTAAATAACTAAAATACCTAAAGATAGAGCAATGCTGGCACTTTACATGTTCTTCCGCTGGCCTCCTTCCATGATCATCATGTCTCGGGGTTGTTCCTGTACTGCCCTGATCAGTCTGCCACATTGCAATAAAATTATAAATGTAAAAACTTGAAAACAATATCTAACTTGAAAACACAAAATGAAAACTGAAATAATTTCTAATAAGACATCGGAAGACAGAGTTAGAGTTTCAAATATGTCTTGCATTGAATTCAGTCCTGGAAACATGTCATTGCACATTAAGGCACCCAAACAAGAGATGAGTTGACAATGAAGACCTTATTGAATATATTGTTGGAGCAACTTCTAGTAAACTTTTTGTGAAGACCTTGAGGACATTTTTGGAGCAACATTGTTGAAGCTGATGGTATAGCATTGTTGGAGACAATCTTGAAGGGCCTTGAAGTGAAGCTTTTGGAGCAACTATTGAAAAATACTTAGAGCATTTAAGTAAGGTACTTTCTATCTTCCATCACCTTTTTCCTTTCAATATCCTTTAAACGATTTTGTTGATATTTAATGTTTGAAATCACGTTATAATTCCTTGATTATATGTGTTTGAGGACTTTCCCTTTGAAATTACCCAAAAATACCCTGGCAATTTTATCTTCAGGATGCATGTCTGACCCTATTGTTCAATATTTTGATTGATAGTAGTAAACATAGAGAGTTAGGGGGCTCTTTACTTGGTTTGTTTGGGCCATTAGATCCCTAACATCTACTAGGGAGAACCCCCCTTGAGTTGGAGGAGAGCTAGCCCGAAGTGAAAAGAGGTTGGTGAGGTGACAATGGGGCTATTGAATTACACATGGTATCACAATTTAGCTTTAGGACTTTATCTTGAGAAGTGCGAGATTTTGCTATATCAATTCTCAAATTGTTTACAACACTATTGTTAAGAACTAATAAGAAGTGATGTTGAGGGATTTTTGGGTATAAGAAACAATACCATTTAAAAACTAGGGTTCTCAGTACTTGGCATTCCTTCACCTGGGCCTAGGGGCACACTAGAATAATTTCACACTAAACCATGCAAACTTAAAAGTAACTTAACAAATCCATAAAGTAATAATAATCATAATTCATAATTTCCTATTGTACGATATGATGCAAATTATTCAAACATGAAGCAATGAAGACATGCAATGTCTGAATTTCAAGATTGATGAACCAATACAAGAAGTTAGAAACTACAACTTTGATTCAATACTCTGTGTCCTAACTCTAGGAAGGAATCTAGTTTGTAGTACAGAACATGTATCATGTATTATCAATTCTTAATTAACAACAACTAAAGGTCATCTAACTCATCAATTCCTTCCCATTTTGTGTTTTTATGTTATATTCCTTATAAAAGTGTCAAATTTCTCTCAAAGTAAGCAACCACTGAATAAAATAAAAAATAGTTGAGATATGATTGAGAAATGTTCATTTATTTCTTAAAAGGATCTTCACAATTTCTTTGGTTGTTTTTCATCTCAAGAAACAAGAAATGACCTAAGAAACTATCGTGATGTAATATAAGAAACAACACGGTGCAATGGCCATTTTCAAAGCCAAATGATGTCCATTGAGTACATGGCCTTTATTTGGTTCCTGTTTCATAGGAGTTTCGGGTAGAAATGGAACTTTGTTGTACCATTTCTAGTAGTAAAAAGGGAAAACCTTCTTTTTCCATGGGAAATAATTTACCTTTCCTTTTCAAGATAATCTAAATCACAAAAAATATGAACTATACTGCACACATTCTTGGATAATGTGAAAGTGGAAAAGGAATACCCTACACAAGTGATGCACACATGTACATTTGAACACTCATAGATTTTTGTAGTTGAAATGCAATGCTTGTTTTTGTTTAAATGTAGGGTTTTTAAAGCAGGGATAAATAATGGCTGCCAATTTAATAAGCGTTTCTTTGGGAAAAATTTAAATCTTGTATTGGGTGATGAAGATAATAGAGGGTATTGAATCTTGATTCTTGACATTTTGTTTAACTTGAATAACTCAAATGATTACAAATATTAGTGGATGAGTTCTTTTTTTCAAGTATGTCACTCAAAACTCTTATGTCAAAGCATTGTATGATGGCTAGCATTTGCTTGTTTCCCTTTCTTCAGTTCAATGTAAAAGGTATATTAATATATTGGAGCACGAATGATAACTACAATTGTTTGCTCTGCAGTATATCTAGCCCCAAGATTATGAAAAGTTTTCTCAAGTGGAGCTATTGGTTATAGATGACGCAGCTGCAATTCCATTGCCTATTGTAAAGGCTCTGGTTGGGCCATATTTAGTGTTTATGTGCTCTACTGTAAATGGGTAATAACTATAAATGAGACAACCACAATCACAGATTTTGTAACCATTCGGTTTCCATGGATAGTGATGATGATATTAACCCTATATATCAGTGACCTATATCTATATGAGAATTATCTCAACATTGACCTTGATATGGTTGTATGGATGTGACCTTTGGTATGTCATCAGAAAATCCCCAAATATCAGAAAATCCCCAAATCTGGAGAACTAAAGCTCATCACTTTCAATCTGGAGTACTACCCTTGTGATAAATTTGATGACTTTCGATCTCCCATTCTCTACCACTTTGCACTTCACCTTCAATATATATCAAACCAAGGGAAATTCGTAATTGGGTGTTGAGATGGATGAGTTTGTCGAACTAAAATCCATAGCTTAAACTTCATGAAACTGGTGGAGTCAAATTCATGCAAGCACAAACACATCTTACACATCCTCTTTGAAACTCATTCGAAAGAAAATTGGAAGACATCTAGAGAGAACCCTATAGCCTAACACAATCCAATGGAATTGACCAAAAAAACCCAAATAGAGTCAACCCTACTATAGGAGGAAGGGCCTACAGTAAGAACTTACCATTTTTCAAGCGCTGAGGGCAAATGTTGTTCTGCAAGAGCTGAGGGCGAATACTGAGGGTGAATGTTGTTCTGCAAGAGCTGAGGATGAACGCTGAGGGCGAATGCGGGGTGAATGCTATTCTACAAGAGCTGAGGGCGAATGCTGAGGGCGAATGTTGTTCTGCAAGAGATGAGGGCGAACGCTGAGGGTGAATGTTGTTCTGCAAGAGCTGAGGGCGAATGTTGTTCTGCAAGAACTGAGGGCGAATGTTGTTCTACAAGAGCTGAGGGTGAATGCTAAGGGAAAATGTTGTTCTGCAAGAGCTGAGGGCGAATGTTGTTCTGCAAGAGCTGAGGGCGAATGCGCGCGTGATATCAGACGTTAATGTAGTTTTTAATAAAATCATTTTTATGTAGCGCGCATATAAGTGTCGTTATACCGACGGCGGCCAAAGCGTCGCTATTGCGACGGATGACTCCAAACGTCGCAATTATGACACTTAGACATTGTGTCGCACTTGTGACGTTTGGAGGCAACCATCACAATAGCGACACTTTGGGGCATAGTGTCGCAATTGCGACGTCTTCCTCCAAATGTCGTAATTGCGACACTTTGTCTAAGTGTCGGTATTGTGACACTTTTCTCTAAACATCGGTATAGAGACAGTTTCGGGAAGGATTGAAAAAATTTGGGGAAATTTCTGACATTTGGTCAAAAGCGTCGGAACCAAGTGTCGGAATTTCCCCCAAATGTACTAGTAAAATCATCTAAAATAATAGTTTATGAAATATAAATTCAAAAATGTTATATAATTAATAATTATTTATATTCAAGAATACCACTTATTAACCAAAATGAAAGATTTACACATTTCATTTAATGGAATTTAACACACATTTCATTTCAAAATGTCAAAAAATTTCAAATATCAAAAGTTTTAATTTCCCTCGTTCATTTGCCTTAGGTTGCATGGTTTGTCGCACGTTTGGAGGAAGGATGCGGGAAGTCAAGAAATTGATCCTAAGAGTGCCTATTGCAGGTCTATGATACATTTGGTTGAAGTTAATAAATTGGATTCTGATTGCCTCCAGGCTGATGATTTATTTCCTTCTACAGAAATAATCTGCACAAGATTCCACACATTGTTGGGCGACGGCCCATCCAGGCCCTCCATTTCTCTTCACAAATTCAAAATACATATAGACAAGCGCAATGAGGCACTCAAGAGCCTATATGTTTATGATTCCATGGAGGCCGACAAAGCCAAAGGCATGGACGATAATGGCTACACCAATGAAGACAACAAGTGCCTTTTCGACCGCAAAATCAACGAAGAAAATAAGCAAAAAATAGGGAAGAAATGAGCTTACTTCCACAAGAAAATCAAATGTCGTAGGTCACTAGCCAGATGATCTGGAATAGATGGATTGTGCTAATCCATTTGTACCTAAAAATGCCAGAAACCCAAAAAAGACTTCGGATTGGCATGGAATCCAGGCTTCCAAGAGTCCCAATGTAAAGAAATTGGATAAAGAGGAAATGAACGTGGACTCAGACCAGCAAGATTAAGGCTCCGTGCCAGAGGAGAAGCTTTGGGCTAATAAACCCACTCAAAAGGTAGCTAATTGCATTTCATTTTTATTGTTTAATTATATATTTATTATTTAATAATAAGAATCATTACAAAAAACATGCCCATGAGGGACTTCCATTGGTTTAGGTGCTAGATCTAAATGACAAATCTAGATAATTTTTTCTCTGTAAGGATTTGACTTCTAATGCGAGTTAGACCATAGGAGTAATATCTCTCTTTTAATGTGAGTTAGATCGTTTGCAGTACTCTGTAACCATGCTTGTTTGTAGTCTAAAGGTTCTAACAAAGCTATAAATAACTTATTTTTGAGTATTATAATGATTAATAAATGTTATTTTGAACACAAAATCCACCAATTTTCACTATGTACTCATTGTGAGCGATCTTGGTGTTTATTATCATGAATAATCATTCGAGGTCTCAAAAACATTTACGTTGTAAGAACGAAGAAAATTTAGTAACAGATGATAAACACATCAAAATTGCAAATCTTTTTACGTGGCCAAAACAAATGATACCATAGAAAATACAAATGAAAAATATCACAATGGGAATCTCTATGATGATTCCGAACAATTTCAGCAAGCATATACATTGCAAATAACAAATTAGTAAGAAAAAATATACTCAAGAATCACTCGATGCTAAATGTTTTGAACTACACAATCTCCACAACAGAACTAGTGAGCCAAATGCAGCTCATGCCCAAAGAGTTGTAGCAATTAAAGAATAAAGGTCTTTTTGTGGACCTAGATTCTATCCTCTTCATGAATGATGTATCCCGCATCTATATGGCTCACTTCTATTCTGCATGCATGTCTTGATGTAGCATAAACCAAAAACATGTTCCCTATGAACACATCATTGCATGATAACTCTGCTGACCATTCATCAAAGCAAGTTTAGTTGACAGGGATCTAAGTTCTTTTTAAATATCTTGTTGATTGTTTTAGAGGTTAGCTTACTGTCATCAGCCATCAAGAATGCACCAACGAGAGCACTGTAACTCACAATTCTTGGCTAGTACCTTTAACTGTTTATTCTGAATAATGTAAATGAGTGACTGTTAATTTTCCCATGAATTCAAAATTACAGAAATCAATCTCTAGAACAAGAACTCTCATTTTTAGAAGCCTCGACTCAATACAATTTACCTCCTTAGACTCATTTTCAGAAGCCTCAACTCAATACATTTTACCTCCTTTGAAATTATCTTATCATTTTGTTGTTTTTTCTGTTGTACCCAGTTTAAAATTTTAAACAATTGATAAAGCATTATTCGAATAATGTTTGATCTGCAGAAAACCCACATTGAATAAGTCTTTGTTCTAGGAAAGCACAATAAATCATAAGATTCATCTAACATGAACATATACCCAGATAGAATATCTTTTTTTTATTTTTCAAAGCTTGAATTTATTTGCCACTTTTTTGTGTATCGAATCTCTCAGCCCATGGTTGATTGTGCCCTGAAGATATCTCATGAGATTCTTGGCACCAATCCAGTGAATGTGATGAGGCTCGACCATGTATTGACACAACGTGTTCACTGCATGTCTAGATGTGAGTTCACTAAGAGCATGAAGCCCCCCACAATTTTATGATACTCGGTGGGATTTCCCAACTTGGGCCCAACAAAAATTCCACACAACATCTTAAAGTTGAGTTCCATTGGAGTAGTCACGTACTTGCAGTCCACCATCCCAAATATCTCCAGCAGCTTTACAACATATTTTCCTTAAGAAAGGAAAATCTCACATGGTTTTTGCCAAACCTCCAAGCCTAGGAAATAGTTCATCAGTCCTAGGTCCTTCATCTCGAACTCGGAATCTATCTCCCTCTTACATTGATGAATGAGAGGGTCAACCCCTGTCAGGAAGAGATCGTCCACATAGAGAACCAGAATGAGAGGCTTGTCATTATCAACCTTAAAATAAAGGTTTGGATCAACATCACTTCGAGTGAAGCCCAACTTCATCAAGTAGCTATCAATCCTCTCATACCAAGCCCTGGGGGCTTGCTTCAACCCATAGAGGGCTTTCTTCAACCTGCATACATATGTGTCTCTATCTCGAACTTTGAACCCCAAAGGTTGTTCCATACAGACCTCTTCCTTGAGTGAACCATGTAAAAAGGTAGTCTTCACATCCATCTGATGGAGACTCCATCCTTGTGTTGCAGTAAGGGCATTGATTCATCAAATAGTGGTGCAGCGGGAAAAAGGTGAAAATATTTCATCATAATCTATGCCTTCCTTCTGCGAGAAGCCTTGGACAACAAATCTCGACTTGAAATTTTCAACACTTCCATCGACTCCATGCTTGATCTTGTAGAGCCATTTTGAGGTGACAACAGATTTGTCCTTCGGTCTAGGGACCACATCCCAAACATCATTCTTCATGATAGACTCATATTCCTCGTGCATAGCATCCTTCCAAACTCAATGCTTCATGACATCTTCAAATGTTCTAGGCTCAGATTATACAATAGTGCTCATGGCTACTAGGTACCCTTGGTACCTATTCGGCTTCTTGCTTTCACAGAATGTTCCCCTTGGAGTAATGTTCCTCAACATCTTCGAGATTTTCTCTAAGACATGAGGGTGTTATTTTATTTGAAGAAGGTGGATCTATAGGATCCATCAGTCCTTCAACTTTGGGCATTGGTTCATCCTTCTGTTCTTCCTGCCTTCCAACTTCTTCTTCTTTGTCTTCCTTTGTGATAGGAAGATCCTTGACTTTCCTGAGGGTAGCATCTTCGCCAAAGGTGACATCATGGCATATCTCCACCACTCCTTGACCAAGCACATAGATTCTATATGCCTTAGAGGTTTCACTATAGCCCACAAACATTCCCTTCTTCCTAGACTCATCCAACTCACTTCTCTTTTCTTTCAGCACATGAAAATAAATGGGACTTCCAAAAAGTCTAAAATGAGAGACATCGGGTTTCTTACCAGAGAAGACTTGTTCAGGAGTTTTGGATTCCAATGCGGAATGTGGGCATCTATTTTGAACATACACAACGATGTTGGTAGCTTCTCCCCATAGGAACTTCAGAAGACCTCGGTCATAAAGCATGGTATAGGCAACTTCCAAAATGGTTCTATTATTCCTTTCAGCAACACTATTTTGTTCAGGAGTATACACAGTAGTGGTCTCCCTCTTAATGCTAGCTTCCTTGCAATATTCATTGAATTCATTCGACTCATACTCGGTTCCATTATCGGTCCTCAAAATTTTGATATTCTTCCATGTTTGATTTTCGACCAAGGCCTTGAAGGTAGGAAACCACTTGAATGGTTCATCCTTCTTTTTCAAAAAATATATCCAAGTCTTGTGGGGGAAGTCATCTATAAAAGTGATATAATATAAGCATCCTTCCAAGGATGTTATGGGCAGTATACCAGATATATCAGAATGTATCAATTGCAAAATTTCAGATGTCTTCGTGACTATTGAGGGGAATGGTCCCCTTGTATGCTTTCTTTCGGCACAACCCTGACATACACCTTCATGATCATATTTGAAATCAAGCATCCTATCACCACCTTCCTTGCTTCGAGAAGGGCTTAGTAATGAAGGTGTGCAAACCTCTGGTGCCATAGCTCGAATTGAAGATTTGTGTCACATGTCATGGCCCCCAAAGGACTTCCTCCAACTTGATAGGTTGTGTAGCTATATATCCTCTCGTACCAAGCCCTGGGGGCTTGATTCAACCCATAGAGGGCTTTCTTTAACCTGCATACATGGGTGTCTCTATCTCGGACTTTGAACCACAAAGGTTGCTCCACATACACCTCTTCCTTTATAGAACCATGCAGAAAAGTGGTCTTCACATCCATCTGATGGAGATTCCATCCTTGCATTGCAGCAAGGTCAATAATATATCAGATGGTGGTATAGCGGGCCACATGTGCCAATATATCATCATAATCTATGTCTTCTTTTTGAGAGAAGCCTTGGGCAACAAATCTTTCCTTGTACTTTTCAACATTTCCATCAGATCCATGCTTGATCTTATAGAGCCATTTCGAGGTGACAACAGATTTGTCCACCGGTCTTGGGACCACTTCCCAGACATCATTTTTCATAATGGACTCATATTCTTCATGCATATCATCCTTCCAAACTTTATGCTTTACGGCAACTTCAAATGATCCAAGCTCAGATTGTACTATCGTACTCATGGCTGCTAGATACCCTTGGTATCTCTTCGGCTTATTGCTTTCACGGAATGTCCCCCTTGGGGCAATATGTCTCTTAGCATCTGCGACAGTATCCCTGAGCCATGTGGGTCTTCTCTTATTTGAAGGAGGTGGATTAATAGTATCCATAGGTCCTTCAACATCGGGCATCAGTTCATCCTTTGACTCTTCCTGCTTCCCTGCTTCTTCATCTTCTTTGTTTTCCTTGGAGCTAGGAATATTTCTCACTTTCTTGAGGGCAGCATCTTCATCAAAGGTGACATCGTGGCATATCTCCACTTCTCTTTGACTAGACACATAGATTCTATATGCCTTCAAAGTTTCATGGTATCCCACAAACATTCCCTTCTTTCCAGAAGCATCCAGCTTGCTTATTTTTTCTTTCGGCACATGAAAGTAAACAGGACAACCAAAAAACTCTAAAATGAGAAACATCAGGCTTCTTACCAGAGAAGACTTCTTCGGGAGTTTTGGAGTCCAGAGCAGAATGTGGGCATATATTTTTAACATTCACAATAGTGTTCGCAGCTTATCCCCATAGAAACTTCGAAAGACCTTGGTCACATAGCATGGTGCGGGTAGTTTCCACAATGGTCTTGTTCTTTCTTTCAGCAACACCATTTTTCTCAGGAGTGTACATAGTTGTGGTCTCCCTCTTAATGCCAGTTTGTCTAAAAAAGTCATTAAACTCATTTGACTCATACTCGGTCCCATTGTCGGTCCTCAAAACGTTGATTCTCTTCTCGTTTTGATTTTCCACCAAGGCCTTGAATGTTATCTCAATATTCTTAGTGACAAATGGGTCGAATGTTACCTTAGCGGTAGTGCCAAAGCCTTGTTCTAGTGGAAATGTCGTAAATACCTATGTATTTTGCAATCTCTACTCTATTCCTTTTTCTTCCATGCCCTTTCAGACGATTTGTTGGTGATGCGGTAGGCTTTGTGAGGTGGTTGCTTGTTATTTTAGACTTCTCACTCAGATTACATTTGGGTTATTTTGGCAGATGTTGCTTAGGGTATCAAGACCTTTACCCAGTTATATTCTCTCGTGTTCTTTGTGAGTGTCACTAGCCTTGCAAAAGGACTATTTTTGTCGGGGTTTTGATTTTCTCTATCATTACTATTGAAGTTGGAGCTAGCATTTACTGTGGAGGTGAGATTTTAGCATGATTTGCAGTGGTCGGTCATAAGATCGATTCGATTTATTCAGAGTATCCCTAATCTAGTTGATGTGTAATACAAAGTTTTTCTTTAGTCAATTTGATTCATGAGTGGCACAAGGCCTTTACTTGCTACCTATAAATTACTTAAATTAACGAATGAAGTTTTTTTGATCTCTAGATACATTTTAGTCTTTCGGTTGTAATTAGGCTTTCAACAAAATCGAAATAACGTAAGTTCTCTATCGCAAGAATCTTGTTATAGCCCTGAAACATTGTTGAATCCCACTTCTCGATTGTTTCTTTTGAATATTGGATGATTATGTCCATGTATCTTGTGTCTTGTAGGTGTTTCTGAGTTTCAGGTAATAAATGATGCACTTATGATAATATGTTTGATATGATCCACTTTCACAAAAATGACATGAGGGTCTGAAATTTTGGATGCTCTATACACAAAAATTTGTAAAACTTCCTGTAATAGATTTCACATGGTTAATCCACAGAAATAATTTTATATACCTACTGTTGAAATGAAATATCCATACACTTGCATTGTATACAAAAATTTTTAGTATCCTTAAATTGGAATGGAGGGGTTAATCACAAGTTAAAAAATTACAATTAGAGCATTTGATGGTTATTCCACTTAGGACTACGCAACTTGTCTTACTGTTGGAAGAACCATTTATTATTTCTCCCTAAGGTGATAGAGGGTAGATTCTCCATGCTATATTTGTTTGTAGTATTAAGGCCTGTGTGGGGCTGTTGCTGTTAAGGAACTGGCTTCACACAATTAAAATTGTTAGCCCTAATATTGGCTCTATATTTTATGTATGCAAAATGATACATTCAAATTGGACACACCCCAATAGCTATTCTAGAACCCTTCGCTAGAAAGCTTGAATGGGTTATCTTCCCTTCTTTTCTGGAGTAATGACACGTGAGCAAGTCATGAGGCATAATTGCCAGAGAATTTTTTATGACTACTGGGACAACATTATTCCATGATCTCAAACATAGGGAAGTGAATAGTTAGATGTCACTGGAAGAACCTATCATTGGAAGCCTCCCTTTTTCCTACATGTAGCCATTTTGAAGACAGAGGTTGTTGTAAATTTGAGGTAGCCAATGATTTTTTATGTTTTGGAAAGCAAACAAGGGTGTTATGGAAAATGTGATTCCCTATCTAAAATTGATGAAACCTAAACACTGATAAGCAGACACATAACGGTGATATTTCTGGAAATGAACAACATTGAGGGGTTGAAGGGATATTCTTTCATTTCCTTAACTTTTTGAATAATCCAGTTTCCAACTTGCAGCTAGATAAAATTTCATATATTCCAACTCTCCCATCCTTAATGACTATGATAACAAAAAAAAAAGATGCCCCTTTGATTTACCATTTTTAAGTATGAAGACAAAGATCCATGCACTGAGCTTCAGAAAGCATCTAAAAGACCTAATTCTGTGAAGAGTTCACTTCAATCTGCAAGTGTCCATATTGAAGATACGATGTGTGGACATTTGTACCGAGCAAATAAATAGGAGGTTAGATCTCACTCTAAGTTAATAAACAGGACGTTAGATCTCACTCTAAGTTATCATCTCCAAGTATCTCATTTGTTAGTTGAAGGTGTGACTATCAACCTACAATCAAAACTAAAAAAGGTCATTGTTCTATCTATGGAAAATACATATACAAAATCATGCCTCCAATCCAATAATAAAGTATTACAAGATGAGTTTCATAAATACTTGTTGGTAATTGTGGCACTGTTAGAGTGCTTTCTTGTAGCAGAAATTCATACTCATAACCCAATTCCTATAGTATATCTCTCAATGGATATGATAATAATTAGTAGAAGCCACAAGCAGATCAAGCCTATACTATTCTTTAAGAGACTTAATCATATCCCGAGATAGATTTTGAGCTCAAGTGCTTGTTAACTTACGGAGTTGATTACAAGGTCTAAATATTCTATTGCAACAGTAGGCGTAAATTCCTTAAATTAGATTGTTACATTCCAAGATGAACTAAAAATGATGAAGGGTCAATTGTGGAAGACTTATTGGAATAAATTGTTTCCAATATTGTATCAACTACGTGCAAATAGAATTTCATGTTTGAAGAGGCTAGTTAGGGATTAAAGGATCTTAATATTCTCACAAGCCCTGGCTACAAGGTTGATATTGGCACTTCGTCTCAAGCACAAGTTTGTGGCACGAAGTTCTAATCAGGAAGTGAACCTATCCTCCAATAAAAAAATGAATTCGATGTACTATGATGGTGGCAACTAGTGACTCTTCTTTTTGGTGCAATCAGATCACATTCAGTCAACAAACACAGAATGAGAATTCTATTAGAATTATTGGTGACACTTAGATTGGTTTTGACTTTGATTTCCACATGGATGTAGGTCTAAAATCTCTCATGAATGATGCAAGTATATATATCAAAGATATACTTTGGCACTTAGGATGCCCTTTATCACTCCTAGAAACAAGTTGGTCATTAAACAATCTAGCGGAATTGAATAACCCATGCAACAATATCCATCTAACAAGAGTTGGTATAAAAATGTTAGAGAACGTAGACAAATTAAAAATGAGTATAGTCATTGACAAGTGAATACATGGTTGACTTGGGAGCCTCACCGTTATTACTCATTGACCTTACATCATTGCCCCATAAATTATTTAACATGCAAGTAATGATTAGATCCCTAAGGATGAGAATTTGAAAGCATTATTTCAAATTGGGCAATAGTTTCAACTCCCAATTTTAATTAATTAAATAGCACTGTACAACAAGATATGAACAAAATTAAGTTGTTCTCAACAACCAACCTGTTTAAAATCATAGGGCCAATTATATATAATCTAACTTTCATAATTGTACAAACTTTTGGAAGATGAAGAGACAAACAAAAGAAGTTCATCTGTAGTGACGGTTGGTATTTTGTGCCACACAATTTGTTGAGCTCCCCAACCACTCCAGTGAGCCTACACTGATTTGGAATGGCTGCATGCAGTAAAGGTTAATGCAGTAGTTTATAACATGACTGAACTCTGAGACTGTGTGATCACTTTGTTGTAATGCTAGAACCACTTGACTAAGAATATTACTGTGTTTGTGTCACAATTCTAATTTTCCACTTTTATCCACACCAATGTTTCCCATTGCGATTCACATTTTGTGTTGATGATTCTTTTTTATTTTTCACCTTTGGTACAATGAGTGAATTTGCATGCCCATACTTGATGAATTTTGTGCTAAACTTGTCTCACAAGTTTGGTCGATTTGTGACTCACTCTAAGATCAAACAACCTCACTTAAGAATTTTTTATGTCAACCACTCTCCTACAAGTTGGGGAGTGTTAGAAATGACAATAAAATTATTGTGTGGAATTTTTGAGCTTGTGAGGATTGATGAAACTATTGGGGTGGAATTTTTCTTGTATTACACATGCAGACTAGGTACACAATTGAGGGGACATTGCCACATTATCATCTTGGGAGTTTGGAAAATGCTGCTACCTTGGAATTATTTGTTAGAGATGTTATGACTTGTATGCACAAGGTTGTTGGTCAAGTCAAAGATGATAAGTTGAGTCTCTAGGTGCTAGCAACATTATCCTTGATAGTGTAATCTTTGTAATTTATTAACCATTGAAGCAATTAGTGTTTGACATAGTGAAATTTGATCATTTTACTTCTTATATATACACATAGAAAGAAGAAGTGAGCCAAGTTCTAATATGTCTGTAGTTTCTATAAGAGAAACTTGTTCTGTACCTAAAAAGAATCACAAATACCTATCTACTTTGTTGATAGGTTGCATGACCTTAAAATACATTGGCATCAATGCTAATAAAAATCATTAAGGTTGGGTATGTTTATTGCAGTGTACAATACATGATAAGCTCTTCTTGGAAAGTAGAAGCGATGTGGAATAGTTTCAATGCACATATCAGTTTTTCCTCCTCTCGAACATGGTATCAGAGCCTAGTTTATTAAGATCTAGGAGATTTGCATGTTTGTATTAAAGTGTATGTACTTTGATTCTAGAAGAGATTGAGAGTTTCTTGTTGTTGTTGACATTGCTAAGCAAGGGGGGGGGGGGGTTGGGGCGGGATATCACATTGACTTCAAGCATTCGATTTCTGAACCTCAAGTTGGTGTTAAATTTTAGGGTTACTACAAAATTATTTTTTCTCTTATTAGGAGAGCACTATATATCCAAGCTCCTTGATGATGCTTTGTGGGCATATGGATGTCTCAAATGGGGTGGATGCTTGATATTATAGTGCTGCCTTGGTCTTCTTACCTATGGGGTTTATGCCCTAGTCAATTTCTTGACTAACCCATTGGGTTTGGACAATGGGGTAGTTAGTTGCTAGATTAGAAGAGGTGCCTACCTAGGAGGAGCATCGGGCACTTAGTCCTTGGAGCTTGGGACATAAATTCACTTCTCAACAACAGCAACAACAAACCATAATTCACTACTCAACAACCTCAATATGCTAGGTAATCCAAGAGAAAAGATACCAAGCATATGCTACCAAATTTCATCCCTTCAGGCACACTTTTCCAAGCATAAACCAGATTAAAATTTATTTTACTTATTGCAGATTTACAACAGCAAATCTGCCACATTATCTTCAAAATGTTTGTAAATCACTTCATAATTTTGGAACTTAATATGTCAAATTAGTATGAAAAGTGTAAAAAATGGTTCAACCAATAAAACAATGAAAGGCTAAAAAATAAAATCTGAAACTACACGAATATTGGACAGATGGAAAATTCATATGTGTATAAGGATGAAGTACATGTATATACCACAACTTTATTATCACAAAGTGATCACAATCTTTCAAGGTCCAAAGAAGGGATAGCTGTTCAAAAATAGATTCAAGAGAACTGTAGGCATATAATGCCAAATCACAGGTAGAAAAGTGGAAGAAACTGTAGCAAATTTTGTTACCAAGATAGACATGGTGAGAGAGAGATTATAGGAAGTGAAAGGTCATTGGAAAAATAAAGAGTCGTAAGAATTGGAATATTTAGTGTTAAAAGCTCTATTATATGTTCACGAGCTTCCAAATCCATTTTCTTTTGCTCTATCTTTGGAATAAAATTGTTAGTGTCTCATTTCATAGTATTTTTGTCTTATTGAATGATCTAGAATGGAATTCAACAACAAATGATTCATGGAATAGATGAATGCTTTGCTGGCCAAGAGCAATATTTTTTCACGTAGCCCAGTGAGTGACATCAACAAGAAGAAATACTTTGTTGTTATAAATCACAAGTACAATGGCTCAAGAAGGAGAACACAACTCGAAATTCTTCCACAACTCAATGATTCGACATTGGAATTGCAATAGAATTACTCATATCAAGAACAATCAAAGTAATAAGCTAACTTCTCAACATACTGAGCACAAACCAACAATTTTTTTCTGGTCTCTCCTCTCAAAACTCAAATAGGACAATTTCACTGCCATTCACATGATCACCAAACACATCCCGTAATTAGTCTTGAAAGAACAGGCCGCCAGTCCCATGAGACCCATCACTTTAATAGATGTCAAATTGAATGTCATGGATATGTCTGCCAGAAAATCTCCAAGTTCTAACGTTTTCACCACAAATTTCTTCCACCACATTTGGTTCACCATTAAAAACGAGGCCTAGGCATTGAAAGAAAAGTTACACCAAATCTAAGGTGCGTTTCCAACCATAAATGCTACCTTCATCACCCTAATTCCAAAAGAGGACAAAGCACTCAATCCCTCAAAATTCCAAGCTATAGGTCTCTACTATGTTATTTACAAAATGAGATGAGAGGGGTGCACTAGCTGTTGTTGTAGTACAATGGTTGTTGCCTGTAGATCTAGTCACCTCTTAAGGTTTCCATCACACACCGCTACTAGATCTAACACTCGTGGGTTTTTACAATCAAGGGCCCTATACCTTGGCTCATTGAGGTTTTTTACTTTTCAACTTCCACTAGATATACTCCCTTCAACCACCGAAAAATTGTGACATGCATATTTTTTCACTAGTGTGGCTGATTACAATCAAACTGCAAGATGTAGAATTTTGGCTCCATTTCCACATTGCGGTCATAATAGTGATTTTGTGCAGTATTGTAGGTGTTATGCCCTCAACAGGTTGTCCTTCCATACATATCAAAGCCCTATCTTGCAAGGCAATTTTTTCCTTGCCTAGGAACTAGATTGAAGTCTGCCATCAGAGGCCAAATTTTTATGCCATTTCTGAATTGGTATCGTATCAATGATCTTTATTTCACTCCAACATCCTCTCTCTCACCTAATTCTCTTCTTGTTGATCCCTGCATGCTCAGTAGCAGAATAACACTTTGAGTGCTATTATTCATTAAGTTTCGTACCTTTTGAATTGGAATTGGGTTAGGTAGCTACATAGCAACTTTGTGTTTTCTTCTAAGTCTGGGTACTTGTATATGATTTTTGGCACATATGCAAGTCCTGAAAGAAAGAGAATGTGAAAGAATAAACCCCTGGGATTAATACCCATTTCATTTTAAGGGATTCTCTTATGTTGATGTCATAATGTCAGTGAGGACATTTGTAGATAGCTTGACACAAAGACAGTGTCAGCAAGGACAATTGTTAGTGTGCATCTTGATGTGAATTTGTGGCTTCTTCAGCACAAGCATACACCAAAGTGATGTTTCGGCTACATATGCTTGAAATCCATAAATGTGGTACAAACTTCAAATATATTTATGAAATAATTCCCATGACATCATATAAACACTAGAACCATAACTCTGTTCCTTGGACCTGGATCCAACAATATCCATCCACCAAAGCTTGAATAGGTTTCAAATATGAAAAATATGACATCCTCTTGCCTGAAAAAGACTCAAACATTATGTATAGTTGAAATTATTATATTCAGACACTTTCAACACAACATTTGGTACCATACGAGGAAAATTGGAAAGGTGATTGCATCAAAGAATGGCCAGGGCTTTGAGGTTATATTGCAGCTTGCCGCATCTGTGTAATTCCCTACAAAAATGCCTATGCATTTATAAGAGGCGGAATCTGGTTTTGAATATGCATATATGCCTAGGAAGTCTTATGAGCTTTCATTTGGGGACTCATCTGAGAAAAGCTGGAAGGTTCAATAATTGCTACTCTAGGAGATGTTACTTCAGAGGCAAACATGTTTTCAATATTCGTTGGAGCAATAATATTGATCCCATGGCTCTTGTATTTTCTAGACGCTTGCACCACCAGATATAACAGCAGCAACATTCATCCTAGCTTGTGTGGAGATTAGAGAAAAATCATTAAGGAGTTGCCCTTTAATAGTCTGAAATTCGAGGAGAATCCTCCACAGGCATGTCTCTGGCATTGAGTTCTCCTCTAAGACGATTGGTTTGAACATTGCTACCAGGAAGGTGTAAGGTTGATACACTAGGCTGTGGCCAGCATCCATATCCATTTATAGAGGATGTCGATGGAGACATAGCCAGAGTAAGATCACAGCCTTGTTGAGGATTTGATAGGAAGGATGACATCACTGAAACTGAAGAGGGAGAACCAGGAGCAAGAGGACTCATGATAGAGGTCATGTCAAGAGATGATGATGCCCCAACAGACCCAGTAGAGACAATGAGAGGGCATAGTTGTTCAGATGTGTGAGCAAAGAAGTAAACTCTACCTGAACAATTGGTCCCATCTTTTCACAACTGTAACCCATATTGAGCTGGATGTAACCAACACTCAAAAACACCGTGTGCATATTCACAAACATGGGAGCAATTGCTGGATGTCCTGAGACTTCCTATGCATATGTATTGGAAACTGTAGTTTCCATGTGTGTATGTGTCACTCCCTTGCCAATAAGAGCAGCACGAAACTCAAGATTATGAATTGTAAAAACAATGCGGGCATTCGCAACGCTGTAATGTTTATAGTTCTCCTGAAAGAACCATGCAATTGTTGCACTACTCCAATCATGGCAGTGCATAATATCCGGATGCAACCCACTTTGAAGCAGAAACTCAAGGGTTGCATGGCAAAAGAATCCAAAACGTTTTCCATCATCCTTACGGTCATAGATGCAACCAACCCAAAACATTCCATTGCCTGGTTCTAGAAGGTACATAGACAATCCTTCAACATTTCCATGTCAGACTTTAATTTTGGTACCTCCCCAAGAAAATTCTTGCCTAAATTGCAAATCATGAACCTTTCTGTAATCAAGACAATCGTATTTCAAACAAATGATCTCAGCATTATGTCCCAATTCTTGAACTGCACGAGAAATACTTGTAAGCACATCTTCCAGACGTATGACCTTTGCAATAGGTGCCATTTTGACAGCTATATGCACAATGTGCATTGGTGGCTCCCTCAGAATTCCTTCAACCACAGAAACATGGTAGTCCATACCATTTATATTGTCATACAATCCACCATGTTCATTGCCTCTTTTAGAGAAAACAAAATCCATCATATATGCTTCTAGTTGCACCCTAAATGAGGTTGTAATGATTCTCAAGGTAATCTGTAGTTGTGGCTAGTACTCATCCAAAACAAACTTGAATTATATGGATGAAGTTTCCTTCACATAGGACAAAGGGGTTGAAATGTTTGCCTTAGTGGAATGTGGGGGCCACCTCCCCAACTAATATGCACTCCTTGAGGAGGGAGAAATCATTTGGCCAAGGGAATCGGTTTGAATTTCCTAGTGAGGGGCCCACATGGAGGAAATGAACAAAAAATAAAAATAGGAGAGAGGAAGCAACATTTGAGGCCTTTTGATAATTTGAAAATTGAAGTGTTGCTCTAGTTGTTTAGCAGAGTTACATAGTGTTGTTCAACACAATATTTTCCCAAGGAGGAAGCTCAACCTTTCTTCGGTGGACTTTGAGTACCACCCTAGAAAGGATTCTTCATCAATTTCAGGAGTTGGAGAGAGGGCCACACATGTGGTACAATTTTTGGGCCAACTGAGACATAGTTCAGGTTGCCACGCAGAGAGTTGAGGAAGCGCTGGAGTTGGGAGTTGCAAAATTGTGAAAGTAATTTTTGGTCAATTCTAGGAAAAAGGAGGAAGATTTGCAAGGGTAGAATTCAACATACAACATCAAATTGATTTTTTGAAGGAGAAACTAGATAATCTTACCCAGAAATTGCGCAATCATTGTGGAGGCACAATTGCGGGGTGGCTTGTGAAGGGATTTTGAGAGCCGGGTTTCTTGGGGTTGGTTTGGGGTGTAATCAAGAAAAAATTTCCAGCCATTTTGGTACATTCATTCCAGCATCAGTCACAATTTTAGTTTTTCTGCACTCAGAGGGTCAATGAATCTGAGGCCATTTTTGGAGCATCAAAACCAGGGCAAACCCTTGTTAGGTTTTTCTAAGTTTTTGAGAAGGATTCCATGACTAATTTATCAGAATTTTCTGAGCAGTTAGGATGGGGCAAATTTGGGTATCAATAAAACCAACAGTGCAAAAATCACAAGGCCAGTGTAGATTTTTAGTGGGAAAATTCCAGCAATAGTTTGGCATTGATAAAACATCCACCTGAGGCTTGTAGCTTTTCTTGTGAAAGCCAAGGTGCACAATTTTATTTATTTATTTATTTATTTTTATTTTTTATTTTTTTTATTTTTTTATTTTTTCAGCAAGATCTTATAATAAAATTTTCCCATTTTGGTGTGTTTGGAGCATCTCTATTTTATGGGCGTTTGCTGAAAAAAAATTGTGTCGGGTTTATTGCATGTTTTTATTATCACTGTTCATTTTTCCATTAAAAACACCTTGAATGGTTTGATCAACATATCAAGTCAGATTTGAAACAAAAGTAAAGTAATGCTTGCAGATCAAAGGACATTCTTTAAGGCACACAAGAAGAGCCTAGGAGACACCTTCATCGAATGATAAAATGATAACATACTTTGAGCGTATTTTGAGTTGACAGTAGAGTGCATTCATGATGACATTAATTAAGCATTCTTCAAGCCTTTGTTAAAACAACAATCACTCTTGAAGCATAGTTGAAGACCAACACTTGAAGAGCTCAGGAGGCCATATAGAGAGTTGAGGAGGAAGAGCTGGAGTTGGGAGCTACAACATTTTCGAAGTAATTTTTGGTCAATTCTAGTAAAAAGGAGGAAGATTTGCGAGGATAGAATTCAACATACAACATCAAACTAATTTTCTGAAGGAGAAACTACGTCATCCTACCCAAAAACTACACAGTCATTGTGGATGCACAATTGTGGGGTGGCGTGTGAAGGGATTTTGAGAGCTGGGTTTCTTGGGGTTGGTTTGGGGTGCAATTGGGAAGAATTTTCCAGCCATTTTGGAACATTCATTCCAACATCAGTCACAGTTCTAGTTTTTCTGCACTTAGAGGAGGGTCAAGGAATCTGGGGCCATTTTTGGAGAATCAAAACCAGGGCAAATCCTTTCTGGGTTTTTCTGGGTTTTTGACAAGGATTCCATGACTAATTTATCATAATTTTCTGAGCAGTTAGGAGGGAGAAAATCTGGGTATCAACACAACCAACAGTGCAAAAATCACAAGGCCAGTGTAGATTTTTAGTGGGAAAATTCCAGCAACAATTTGGCATTGATAAAACATCCACCTGAGGCTTGTAGCTTGCCTTGTGAAAGCCAAGGTGCATTTTTTTTTTTAAATATATTGTACTCCAACAAGTTCTTATAATAAAATTTTCCTATTTTAGTGTGTTTCGAGTATTTATGTTTTATGGGTGTTTGCTGAAAAAAAATTGTGTTGGGTTTATTGCATGTTTTTGTTATCACTGTTAAATTTTCCATTAGGAATATTACACCTTGAGAGGTTTGATCAACATATCAAGTCATATTTGAAACAAAAGTAAAGTAATCCTTACAAATCGAAGGACATTCTTTAAAGCACACAAGAAGAGCTTAGGAGACACCTTCATCGAATGATAAAATGATAACATACTTTGAAGCATATTTTGAGTTGACAGTAGAGTGCATTCATGATGACATTAATTGAGCATTATTCAAGCCTTTGTTGAAACAACAATCACTCTTGAAGCATAGTTGAAGACCAACACTTGAAGAGTTCAGGAGGCCACATAGAGAGTTGAGGAGGAAGAGCTGGAGTTGGGATCTACAACATTTTCGAAGTAGTTTTTGGTCAATTCTAGGAAAAATGAGGAATATTTGCAAGGGTAGAATTCAACATACAACATCAAACTGATTTTTCGGAGGAGAAACTACATCATCCTACCCAAAAACTACACAATCATTGTGGATGCACAACTATGGGATGGCTTGTGAAGGGATTTTGAGAGCTAGGTTTCTTGGGGTTGGTTTGGGGTGCAATCGAGAAGAATTTTCGAGCCATTTTAGGACATTCATTCCAACATCAGTCACAGTTCTAGTTTTTCTCCACTTAGAGGAGGGTCAAGGAATCCAGGGCCAGTTTTGGAGCATCAAAACCAGGGAAAATCCTTTCTGGGTTTTTCTGGGTTTTTGACAAGGATTCTATGACTAATTTATCAAAATTTTCTGATCAGTTAGGAGGGGGTAAATCTCGGTATCAACACAACCAACAGTGCAAAAATCACAAGGCCAGTGTAGATTTTTAGTGGGAAAATTCCAGCAACAATTTGGCATTGATAAAACATCCACCTGAGGTTTGTAGCTTGCCTTGTGAAAGCCAAGGTGCAATTTTTTTTTTAATAATATATTGTACTCCAGCAAGTTCTTATAATAAAATTTTCCCATTTTGGTGTGTTTGGAGCATTTCTGTTTTATGGGCATTTGCTGAAAAAAAATTGTGTTGGGTTTATTGCATGTTTTTGTTATCATTGTTAATTTTTCCATTAGGAATATTACACCTTGAGAGGTTTGATCAACATACCAAGTCAGATTTGAAACAAAGGTAAAGTAATCCTTGCAAATTGAAGGACATTCTTTAAAGCACATAAGAAGAGCATAAGAGACACCTTCATCGAATGATAAAATGATAACATGCTTTGAACATATTTTGAGTTGATAGTAGATTGAATTCATGATAACATTAATTGAGCATTCTTCAAGCCTTTGTTGAAACAACAGTCACTCTTAAAGCATAGTTGAATACCAACACTTGAAGTGTTCAGGAGGCCATGCAGAGAGTTGAGGAGGAAGAGCTGGAGTTGGGAGTTGCAACATTGTCGAAGTAATTTTTGGTCAATTCTAGGAAAAATGAGGAAGATTTGCAAGGGTAGAATTCAGCATACAACATCAAACTAATTTTCCAGAGAAGAAATTACATCATCTTACCCAAAAACTTCACAATCATTGTGGATGCACAATTGCAGAGTGGCTTGTGAAGGGATTTTGAGAGTTGGGTTTCTTGGGGTTGGTTTGGGGTGCAATCGAGAAGAATTTTCCAGCCATTTTGGGACATTCATTCCAACATCAGTCACAATTCTAGTTTTTCTGCACTGAAAGGAGGGTCAAGGAATTTGGGGCCATTTTTGGAGCATCAAAACTAAGGCAAATGCTTTATGGGTTTTTCTGGGTTTTTTACAAAGATTCCATGACTAATTTATTAGAATTTTTCTGAGCAGTTAGGATGGGGCAAACCAGAGTATCAACACAACCAACAGTGCAAAAATCACAAGGCCAATGCATATTTTTAGTGGGAAATTTCCAGCGACAATTTGGTATTGATAAAACATCCACCTAAGGCTTGTAGCTTGCCTTGTGAAAGCCAGGATGCACATTTTATTTTTATTTTTTATTTTTTATTGTACTCCAACAAGATGTTATAAAAAATTGCCCATTTTGGTGTGTTTGGCGCATTTATGTTTTATGGACGTTTGATGAAAAAAAAATTGTGTTGGGTTTATTGCATGTTTTTGTTATCACTGATAATTTTTCCATTAGGAATATTACATCTTAAGAGGCTTGATCAACATATCATGTCAGATTTGAAACAAAAGTAAAGCAATCCTTGCAAATCGAAGGAAATTCTTTAAAATACACATAAAGAGCCTTGGAGACACCTTCATCGAATGATAAAATGATACATATTTTGAGCATATTTTGAGTTGACAGTAGAGTGCATTCATGATGACATTAATTGAGCATTATTCAAGCCTTTGTTGAAACAACAGTCACTCTTGAAGCATAGTTGAAGACCAACACTTGAAGAGATGTTTTGTTGATGCAATCACCCTTGGAGTATAGTTGAAGACCAGAACTTAAGACTTGTTTTGTTGGAGTAGTCATCCTTGGAGCATAGTTGAAGATCAACACTTGATGACATGTTTTGTTGGTGCAACCATAAAGGTTTGGCTGAAGCGGACATGATGTTTTTGTAGAGGTAGATTTGAGAGCACTTTCGAGACCTATCTTCGATACATTTTTTAGAAGTATTTGAATTTTTTGATGAAGGCTTGAAGTAGTATTGAAGTCACCTTAAGGGATTGAAGCAAACTGAGAGGGTTGGATCCCTAGAGGATTGGAGTCATCATACAAGGTTGGAGCTTGGATTTGTAGTTGAATATTAGAGTCCTCGTTCAGGGTTGAAGCCTTTAAGGAGTTAAAGACTTTGTTTTTGAAGTTGGAGCTTGGTTTTTTAGAGTCCTCAAATTCATTAATAAAATTATTTTCTTATTGCACACCTTGTGTTTTGGTTTAACTAATGATTTTAACTGGCATAATATAAAAATTGTATAGAAATATTGATTCAGCCCCCCTCTCAATATTTCCAACACTAGCACACCTTACATTTTTTCCACCTTGCAATATTTTTATTGACATGCTATAAGGAATTTTCACAATGCAATTTTATTGTTGGTAATCTGGTTGTTTATGATAGAAGGAAATCTAACATGTGTTAGAGTTCCTTGACCTTGGAATGTTCTTACTATCAATGTGATTGTGTTTGTGTTAAGACGAAATATAGGATGCACTAGATTTATTTTGGCATGCAATGTTGTTGTTGGTAGTATGCTTGTATTTGTGCTACATGTAAAAATAACACTCATTAAATTTCTTTCACCTTGCAATGTTGTTATTGGAAATATGCTTATGTTTGGGCTAGAAACTATGCTAGATTTCTTTTGCTCTGCAATATTGTTGTTGTCTATTTGGTTGTTTATGATAGAAGGAAATCTAGCATGTGTTAGATTTCCTTCACCTTGGCAATGTTATTGGGAACGTGTTTGTGTTTGGACTAGAAGTTGTGCTAGATTTCTTTTGCTCTACAATATTGTAGTTGTCAATTTGGTTGTTTATTATAGAAGGAAATCTAACATGTGTTAGATTTCCTTCACCTTGGCAATGTGCTTGTGTTTGTGTTCGATGGAAATATAACATGCGCTAGGTTTCTTTTGGCATGAAATGTTGTTGTTGGTAGTATGCTTGTATTTGTGCTACATGTAAAGATAACATGCATTAATTTTCTTTTATCTTGCGATGTTGTTATTGGAAATGTGCTTGTGTTTGTGATAGAAGTTGTTCTAGATATCTTTTTCCATGCAATGTTGTTGTTAGCAATCTAATTTTATTTATGCTGAAAGTAAATCTAACACACTAGATTTCTTTCACCCTACAATGTTGTTGTGTGCTTGTGTTTGTGCTATGCGTAAATCTAGCATGTGTTAGATTTTCTTCACCTGGCAATGTTTTTATTTGCAACATGCTTCAATTTTGGCTCGAAAGAAATCTAACATGCACTAGATTTCTTTTTCAGCAGAATGTGGTTGTTGACAATATGCTTTTATTTGAGCTAGAAGTAAATCTACCATGTGCTATATTTCTTTTATCTAGAAATGTTGTAATGTGTTTGTGTTTGTGCTAGAAGGAAATCTAGCATACATTAGATTTCTTTCACCCTTCTATGAGCTTATTGACAATGTGTTTTTATATGCATTAAAAGGAAATCTAGTGTGCACTAGATTTCTTTCGCATTGCAATGTTGTTGTTGGTAATTCAATTGTTTGTGCTAGATGGAAATATAGCATGCGTCATATGTCCTTCACCACAATGATGTTATTGGCAATGTGCTTGTGATTGTGCTAAAAGGAAATCTAGCATGTGCTAGATTTCTTTTGCCCTAGAATGTTGTTGGTAATATGTTTGTGTTCATGCTATAACAAAATCTGGCATGCACTAGATTCTTAACCCCTACAATTTTATGTGTTTGTGTTTGTGCTAGAAGGAAATCTACCACACGCCAGATTGCTTGTCTTGCATAAGGTATTTTTGACAATATGCTTGTTTGTGCTAGAAGAAAATCTAATATGCGGTATGTTTTTTTCACCCTACAATATTTTTATGTGCTTTTGTTTGCGAGAGAAGGAAATCTAGCACGTGTTATATTTCATTCACCTTGCGATGTTGTTATTGGTGGCATGTTTGTGTTTGAGATATAAGTACAAATAACATGTTAGATCTAATTCACCTTGCAATATTGTGATTGGAAATATGGTTATGTTTGTGATAGAAGAAAATCTAACATGATATAGATTTCTTTTACCCTACAATATTGATGTTGCCAATATGTTTGTGTATGGTGGGAGGAATTCTAGCATGCACTAAAAATTTTTTGCAATGCAATATTGGTGTTAGAAACCTACTTCTGTTTGCACTAGAATAAAATCTAGTATGCAATAGATTTGTTTCGCAATGCAATATTGTTGTTGGCAACATGGTTGTATTTGTGCTAGAATGAAATATAACCTGCATTGTATTTTTTTTGCAATGCAATATTGTTGGAAATGTACTTGTGTTTGTGTTAGAAGGAATTCTATCATGCATTGGATTTCGTTTTCCCTACAATGTTATTGTTGGCAATGTGCTAGAAGTAAGTCAAGCATAGGTTAGAGATCTTCCACCTTGCAATGTTGTTTTTGGCACTGTGATTGTGTTTGTGCTAGAAGAAACTCTAGAATGTGTAAGATTTCTTTTACTTTGCTATGTTTTTGTGAGTAACATGCTTCTATTTGTGCAAGAAGAAGATTTAGCATGTGGTGGATTTCTTTCGCCTTAGAATATTGTTGTTGGCAATGTGCTTGTGTTTGTGCTAGAAGGAAATCTAGCATATGCTAGATTTATTTGACCATGTAATGTTGCTTCTATCAACATGCTTATGTTTGTAGTAGAAGGAATGATATTGATTGTTAGCTTTCATTTGAGGTGCAATGTTGTTGTTCGAAACGGGATTCTACTTGTGATAGAAGGAAATCTAGCACACACTATATTTCCTTCATAATGTAATGTTGTTATTAGAAATATTTTTGTTGTTATGCTAGAAGGAAGGTTATAATGTGTTAAATTTCCTTCATCTTGCAATGTTATTGTTGAAAATGTGTTTGTGTTTGTGATAGAAGTAAATCTTGCATCCGTTAGATTTTATCGCAACGCAACATTATTGTTAGAAATGTGCTTGTATTTGTGTTAGAAGGAATTATAGAATGCACTAGATTTATTTGTTCTTGTTCCAAAAGGAAAACTATCAATATTTTACCCTCACCAAGTTTAGTGCTCTGATATTGTTCTTGGCAGTGCATTTGTGATTATGCAAGAAGGATACCTAGTGATTACTAGCTTTCTTCTAGACACCATTACACTTATGTAGCCAATGCTCTAGGGGTGACATTCTCTCAATAATCACAATGGTTAGAGGTATATCTTTTGATGTGCCCTTTTATTGAATTTGGAACAATTTATGGAGATCAATGATAGTGCAAAATAATTGTATATAGATATATGTTGTTGTTGGCACTACATTTGTGCTTGAGTTGAAAGGAATGATAATGGTATAGATTTCCTTTTGGCACAAACACAATAATCCAATCATAATTATTTGATCCATGGAGAATAATGGGATCTTTGTATAATTTTGCAGTTTATGAATAAATGTATTATTGAGTTATACTATATTTTTCTTCCAATGCAAATGTATGCAACTTTAAAGTATCAAGCACAATGTTTTAACATGTATTGTTTTTCTCTCTATTTTGTTGTATAGTTATGAACTTCCAAAAACAATTTCACTAATGTATGGATGCATAAGATAAGACTTAGGAAAACTCAAATCTACACTTTTCGAGGACCTAAAGTTAACGTCCTTTTGTATCCATCCTAAATAGTATGTCCTTAGATGTGTATAGGTAGGGAGTGCTAACATTGGAACTAAAGGTTTGTAAAATGAAATATCTTTTATTTTACAATAAAAATGAGAATTATCTAGTATTTACAGTACCAAAACTTTTATTTGGAAGAAAACCTCTTGTTTGGCTTTTTATTATCAAGTTCAAACATCAAACATCCTCACTAACTGAAAATATAATTTCTCCTTTTCATGGGGCTTTTAGACATCTTATGTAGCATCAATCTCAAAATTTCTTAGATTTTCCAAAGGACCATATTTTGGTTCTTCAACTTCTACAAATTTCTTATGATCATTATTCATACACATGCATTAAGATTACAAGTGTCATTTCTAAGGTTAAATAGAAACTTGGTGGTTTGATATGAGCTGAAATTTGTCATTCAAAACTTCTATTTGGAAGAAAACCTCAAGTTTGGCTTTTGATTATCAAGTTCAAACATCAAACATCCTCGCTAAGTGAAAAATAATTTCTCCTTTTCATGGGGATTTTAGACATCTTATGTAGCACCAACCTTGGAATTTCTTATATTTTCCAATGAACCATGTTTTGGTTCTTCAACTTCTACAAATTTCTTATAACACATATTTCATTAAATTTGGAAGTATTCTATTATAAGGCCTCCAACAACATTCATTCGTTTGTAAATCACCATATTAATTTAATTTAAGATAAAAATAATTTTAGGAATGTCAAACCAATTGGAGACCATGAATAGGTCAAACATGGGGTTGTTAGGTACAATAGTATCAATGCACAATATGAGTGTGAAAGAAAACTCTTAGAAACAATTTATTTAAGGTAAATCATATTAGTATGTCTAACATCCAAGAAATATATTATAGTTATGGATAACATACTAGAGTCATTGATGTTTGATTTTTGTGTTAGACGACTCTAACCTCCTTTCCCACAACCTGCGAGAGAGTTGTTGAATGAATAATGGTGATGTTAGGATCTTAGTGTAAGTGGAAAGGAGGTGCCTCCCTTGCATTGCTTTGAAACTAGTCTACTATAAACTTAGTAAAATGTTTTTGTGCTAAATTTTCTACCCCTTCATGACTTTAAGTAACACTAATGAGGAGGTGATAATTCTTCTTACAGCATCCATGAATCCACTATAAAAGCTAGGCACTATTGATCTAGGTATTTCAAGAAGGTTGGGTATCATTGATCTACTATCTCCACTCAAAGCCAAGTACATTGAATGAGAGTTCTTAAATGGGTATTCAAGTCATTCCATTATTTGGACACTATCACAAATTGATGCAAACAAGAATTAGTGGATGTTGAGAATCAATATACATAGACAAGTAAGTAGTGGAAGCAAGGGTTTTCAAAAAATAGTACACTTGATGGCAGTCTCGATATTTATCTCTCCTTGTCAACACTGTCAAAAACTAATAATGGTCCTAATGTAATAGTTCGAACCTATTGTACGAAAAACCATGATTGACCATTACTTTCACCAAGAGAAGAAAATGATAAGAATTTTTAATGGGGAATAAATAAATATGACACACAACTTATGGATTTTAGTTGAAATTTATATAAGTCCTCATTCTCTTTAATTATTAAATACTTAATGTAACTACTAATAAATTATCATTAAAATATTAATTTTGAATATTAAATATGTATTAAAAGTCATTTATCTATTACACATGATTTTCCATGTGGTCTAAATAAACCACTTAAAATCCATTATCAATAAATTCTAATTAGTTTTGTAAAAGATGTATCTTTACTTACATCAAGAGATTTATTTCAAAAATATATTACATTTATAAACTTGTAGCAATACATAAAACTAAATGGAATACAATAAATAGCTTCAGACCTTGTTAGCTTCTATAATATTATTTTAATTGCAAATAGTTTATTTAATAATTGAATTTAACAAAATGTTAATCTTGATGGGAAAATCATGTCATATGGTGGAAAAAAGTTTAAATATGTTCATTTCTGACACAACTCTTGAATGAGCCTGAATAGTCTACTTAATGCTGATTATGAATTAATTAATCCATGTTTTAATAGAAAACAATTTTTTTACCTAGAGTTTTATTTTAGAAATAACAATGTCACATTTATACATTCATATTATACCACATGATAGGTAAATATAAATCAATCAATTGTTTCTTGACTTATCAACTTATATTGCATGATTTTATATAAAAGTAATTGATTTAAAAATGCATAGTTAGAAAAAGTTATCGATTGAAAATACAATAAACCACTTGAACTCATCATCGATTGATTTTAAATTATTATTTTTTCTAAGAAATGTATCTTTAATTAAAAGAGCTTTATTTCAAAAATATAATAAATTTATAACCTTGTATCAATGCATATAACTAAATAGAATTTAATATGTCATGCTTTATGTCTAGTTGGTTTTTATTATTTCAATTAGAAATTACTTATTTATGAATTGAAATTTACAAAATGTTAATAGGAATGGGAAAATCAAATGGTGTATGTTGTAAAAAGTTGAAATACATTTATTTATGACCTATATCTTAAGAGAACTTGAGGAACCTACTTGCTATTCATTATCAATTAATTATTTCATGTTTTGTTAGGAAAAACATTTCATTTTACATGGAGTTTTATTTCAAAAAAACAATGTCACAATTATACACTTATGTTAAACTCATGATAAACAAATAAAATTTGATAAATGGCTTTATATTAGACCACTTATAACTTATTATCCATTACTTCTAATTTGTTTTATAAAAAATATATATTTATTTACATTAGAAGCTACATTTCAAAAATACATCACATTTATAAACTTCCATTAATGCATATAACCAAATATAATACAATAAATAGCTTCGGGTCATGGTGGATTCTATGAAATTGTTTAAATTACAAGTAAATTATTTAAGAATCAGAACTAAAAAAAATGTTAAAATGGATGGGAAAATATATGTCTTATGCTGCAAAAAGTTTAAATACAACCATTTATGATCTACTTCTTTAATTAATTTAGATGGCCCACTTAACACGTTTTTAATTAATTTTTCCATGTTTTATTAAGAAGAACATTTTGTTTCACATGGAGTTTTATTTCAAAAAAATACAATATGAAATTAATACTCATATCAAAATACGTGCTAGACAAATAAAGGTCAATAAATGGATTCATTATTAACTTATATGGGATAAGATGATTACATACGCAAATAGTTTATTTAAAAAATAAATAAATAAATTATGGATTAAAAATGGAATGCCTTACAATTTAAGGAGCTTGAAGTATTCACCTATGACCCATCACCCATTAGCTTAAATAGTCCACTTAATACTTATTATCAAGAAATTATTAGATTTATTTTTGGAAAAAATGTCTTATAGTATATAGTTATTATGTATCACATTTATACACTCATATTAATGGATATAACTAAGTCAAAAACAATAATATAATTATGGCTCATATGATATGATTTTAGTTTATTTAAAATACAAATTTACAATATATATATATATATATATATATATATATATATATATCAAATAAATTTCAAAGAAATGCAAAATTATTTATAATAGATTTTTATCTCAAAAGATAAATATCACATGTATGCACTCATATTAATGCTTTTTATAGGTAAAAGGTCAATAATTAATTTTGAGTGTTGTTGATTTTCAATATGATATGATTTTAACTACAACCATTAATTGATTGAAGTATATAAATTTATGTAAAATATGGATTGAGAAATCACACATCTTATGCTTCAAAAAGTTCAAATCATTTACCTATGACACATTTCCCATTAGCCTGAATAGCCAATAGTGCATGTAGCATTTATCAAGTAAATTATTATAATTTCTTCAATAAGAATTGCACTTTGTTTGCAATGAGCTATATTTCAAAACTTATATTTCACATTTATATATGAGTATTATGCATATAATTAAATATAAGTCACTAAAATTACAAGCATGCCTTGATGGTTCGTGTAAGATTATTTCAAATGGCAAATAATATATTTAAGAACACACATACACACACATATTAGCAAAAAAAATCGATACAGCAAAGTCATTGCAAAAATAAAAATAATAATAGAAATATATAATAATATATTTGTCAATTCCTAATGTAATTTTTTTATTAATAGAAAGTTATGATTTTTTTCTCATTTTTTTGTTTTTGAAAATTTGCATATAATATTCCAAAGATATAAAATCATACAAATTGATTCAGAAAAAACTATGTTCAAATTGCATTCAAAAATTGGAATGTAATTGTGAACAAATTTATAAAGAAAATATCTTCATCCACTACAATGAAGTACATGCTCTATTGAACATTTGAATGCATTCACATTTCTCTTTTATACGATAAAGTGTCTTAAGAGAGGGGAATAAAACCTACATAAGCCAAGTATCTTGCTCTTTTCCTGTATAGGCTTTGATCAAGATGCAGTTTGATCGATATCCAATGAATTGTGAAGTATGCTTTGTTGTATCTATTAGCAATACATTTGATTCTTCATAATTATCTCCATATTGGGACCACACATCAATCAACCTTTTCTCATAAAATTGTATTGTCCACCCCGCTTCTAATTTTGTCTGCAAATGACAATGAGACTTGTTACATGCGAATTTAAAGTCCTCTATATCAATATTTGATATCTCAAGTGCTTGTCAGTGACTTTTAATTTCCATATTGCAACATCATAATTTTTTAAGCCTTAAAAAATATGACCTATCACCGAACTACCAAACTGGTTCTCTTTGAATATAACAATTTTGTTCATCTTTGGTGTACGATTGGAAGAAAACTCCTTCCATTTCAAATATCAACATCTTTTGACTTATAGTGATGCCCACTTGCATTTACAACTGCACCGCAACCACATGTATGATATTAACATATCTCCACTTGAACACTTTATTGCTTAATGATATAAAAACCTAACATTTCAAAAATTATGTTAGTATTTATTATGAATTAATGGTAATCACAAATTATAATTACAATGGCCCCAGTAAAATGAACAAACTGATGATACGTTTACTTTATACATACAACCTAATACCTTTATTTAATTTATATGGAATAAGCAAGTCTTATAGGATCACATTGACCCACCGTTTAAATCATTGATTTTAACACTTATAATGACTTGTTTAATTTCAATTGAAAGATATAATTACAATGGTTGCAATTAAACAAACTAATTGTATATTAGTTTCCACACATAATATAATATAATTTTTAAATTTCAAACCTACTTAATTATACGATAATTTATATAGCCTCTACTTTGGTTTCATTTGGTGCTTCTTTTAATAAAGATTCTATGTCTATTGTTGGTGCTACATACATCCTAATATAGTTTTTCAACTTATATGAAATAAAAACGTTTATAAGAATGCAGTGAACCATCATTTGCATTACTAATTTCTAAGAGGTATAATGATAACTTAAACAACAATTGAAAAAAATAATTGTAATGATCCAATTCAAACAAATAAACCAATTATCTATTAATTTTTACATACAATCTAATCCATTGTAAAAAAATTAAAGCATGGGAATTTTTGATACGAAAACGATAAACAACCATTCAAATCAATAATTGTTATCAATAAAATAATATCTCACAAAAATAAAGAACATAAAATTATTTTATTCTATTTATGACAAACCAAATCAACAATTCCTTTATTAGTATTGTGAAATAGAAGTGAACTTAAATTTAAAAGGGCTATAAAATATAGTAATAAGTCATGATGTCATATATATTATGACATGAAATTGATACCAATAGCTTGCACATCCTTCAAAATAGCTTGCACATATGTTGCCTTGTTGTGTTTAATCAACATTCTCCATAGCTCATCGATCAACCAATTATCCTCTTGAGTTGTTCCAATGAATTGAGGGGCAAGAACCACATTTTCTTTTGGATTTCCTTTCACTCTCTCAAGTGAACAATCCACTATAATAGTATTGGTTGCATCATATTGGGTATGCATTTCCCACGCTTTTTTCAATGATTTAGTGAGTATACCTTTTGTTGGATTGTCAATGCCTTATGTCCCTTTTTTTGTTTACACTCTGAAGTAGTCCACATAAACACAAGTTTGTCTTGTAATTTTTCTGAAACGAACTTTTTTAGAACCCTTGTTGTGTTTTGTTTCGAAGTTGTCCAAATTGCAATTTCAAAATATTCATTTTTGAAACATCTTTCAAAAAATGTTTTTGCATGTGGATGAATCCAAAATAACTTTTTCTCTCGTGTAATCTGCATCAATTCCCAACACCTCGAGCTCATATGAGAAGGAGATTGATGCAAAATCGCAGCAGGCAAAGCAAACAAGAGACTCATCCCCCACTGTCCCTGAGGAATCCCCTGTCATGATGACCTCTCAAAAACCCACCCATGAATCCTCCTCTTTTGACTCAGATAAGGAGACTCCTCCAGCAGTCAACAACAATATTCAAGTGGTTCCAGCCCATCCGCACCAAGCTAGATAGGTAAAAGTCAACAAAAAGAAAGGGAAAAAATCTCGCACAGAGGTTGCTGTCCACTCTGGGTAGCACCTCGTTTCTCTCTTCTTTTGTTTCCTAGTCACGCTTCATTGTTCTTTTGTTTGTTTCATGTTCACCCTTCGGGACCGAGGTTGATTATTTATCATTTCCGGATGCCGCTTCTTGCCTTTCTTGATTGTAATATCTTTTTGTACCATATGATCGCTTAATAGAATTAGTCCTATTTACCAAAAAAAATAACTGCATGAGTTTGCATTTTCTCAATATGTCCTTTGTTTGTTGCTTTATCATCAATGCTATGATAAAAAATGTCTTTTAATTCAAGAATAACTAATTTCTTTTCAGTTATTTGGGCTGAAATACAATAAAAAATAGTCTATTCAAACCATTTTATTCGTGTTACAAAAATTACTAAAAATATATCAAAACAATACACTTACCATGAGTGTTTTTTTTACTATTTATAGATGAAACAATCTTCTCTTTTATCATGTTCACAGAACTTGGAGGAAAAAATATTAAACTTTCAATTAAATATGATCAAATTATGTAATATAATATACATTCAATACAAAATTCACAATTAAAGAAAAGCATTAGCAATGTAACCTGCGAAATACACACACACACTTTTAACGTTATTTTGATTATTAGTTTTGTTATTTTTATTTGTTCCTATAATAAACATATACAATGTTATGGTATTAGAAGCATTAAAATTTGAAGAATAATAAGAAAAACAAAAGGACAAGTAATAAGTACCTGATATGAAATTATCTTCATAATTATAACTTTGCACCTCATCATCGATTTTTTTATCTTTATTTGTCTCTACATCAAACATATAAAATAGTTTGAATTGTGAAAATGAATAAAAAACATTAAATAATAAGGAAAACAAGTGGCAAAATTATAAGTACCTGATATTATATTTTGTTCTTGATTATAACTTGATTCTCAATCTTCAGATTATTGTATTTGTTTTCATTATTTGTCTCTATAATGTACAATGAATATGTTATAAATTTTGAAAATGATTAATTGAATTAAAAAACAAACAAAAGAATAAACAACAAAGTTCATGTTAACTACCTAATATGATATCTATCTTTCAAGTAATTGGAAACTCTCTGGGTCGCTTTCTAGCAACAGATCCTTTTAGGGGGGAGACAAGAAATTACACCTACGGTAGAATATTTGCCGAAATTGACATAAGTAAAGGTCTACCCAATCAAATTAATCTCAAAGTTAGTGATTTCCTTTGGGCACAGACCCTGGACTACGAGAATATTGCTTTTCGATGTCATCACTGCCATCAAACAGGGCATCTTCAAAACTCTTATACTATGTTCCTCGCCCAAAAGAAGAGAAGTAATCGCAAATCAAACTCTAAAATCTGGAAACCCTATGATCTGCCTCCCATGGATGACATGAGTCCTTCAGTTTGGATGAGGATGAGATTGAAGCAGATGTGATGTAGCAAAGCAGGAGAAGAATATGCCCTCGGCAGATCCTGGGAGACCCAATGTTTCTTGGGGTGCTCAGAAGTGAATACGAATCCTCCTCCTCCAATCCGAATAAGGAGACTCTACCTTTAGTCAACAACAATCTTCAAGTGGTTTTATCCCACCCGCTCCATGACAATTGAGTTAAAGTTACAAAAAAGAAAGAAAAGAAATGTCGTTCCGAGGATTCATCCAATTCTAGGTAGATTCTTATGTCTGTCTCTTATGGTTCCCATGTTTCTCTTCATTGTCCTCTATGTTTCTATCTTGTATGCTTTATGGGACCGAGGTTGATATTTTTGAATATTTTCTACCTAATATGATATCATTTTCTTGATTATAGCTTTGTTTCACATGCATTTGATCAATTTCTTAGTTCTCCTTGCTTGTCACTATAATAAACATAAAAAATGTTATAAATTGTGATAATGAATAAAAGCATTAAACAACTATATAAACAATGAATCATCTTGAATCATCCATATAATATTTTGGTCTTGGTTGTAGTATTGTATTTGGTGAATCGTTACTTGAAGCTTCAATCAAATCTGATCTAAATTGTGTATACTCCACTTGACAAGAAATTAATTTTACTTCTTTTTCTTTAATCACCTCCACTTGAAAGTCGATGTCATTTTCATTGTAAGCTTAGAAATTAATAATTATTCCTAATATCTCAAGTTCTTTTCCATCTATGGATCCAAATAGGTACATATCAGGATACATATTCATAGGAGTTTCTATCTAGACATACCAATCATGCACAAACTCATATTTATTAGATGTGTTGTATTTTTTAATCGTTTCAAAGGTAGAAGTTGAAGGTGTTATTTATACTTTCATTTGAGTTGATTTTTTATTTTTCTTAAATGATCACTGTAACATTTCACTTACTTTGGTGCCAACCAATTCTGCATACAAAAATAAAAAATTATTTGCATAAATCAAAATGAAATTAAAATTTCAAATATTGTCATGCAAAGTTATTTTAAAATTTACAAGACCACCTAATCTAACCATTTATAAGAGACCATACATAAAATATAAAACAACCATACCAATTGAAGGAGACATTATTTGTATATCACTTGTTTTTCGTTTTCTCTTCACTCCTTTACTTGGAATGTCAGGGACACAAGATTCCACAGCTTATGAAAAATAAATAAATAAATTATGGAAAGAATGAAATACCAAATATTATTAAACCTTATAATACACTATTTTCATTTACTTACACAATAATAAAGGAGTACATGTGTTATGCAAGTTTATTATATGACACCAAAAGCAATCACCTAGCGAAAATTGTTAGGAAAAGCAAAATTATAAGAGAGTATACATAAAATGTAAAACAACCATACCAATTGAAGGAGACATTGTTTGTATACCACTTGTTTTTTGTTTTCTCTTCACTCCTTTACTTGGAATTTCAGGCACACGAGATTCCACAGCTTATGAAAAAAATAAAAATAAAAATAAAAAAATTATGGAAGGCATGAAATACAAAATATTATTAAACAACCTTATAATACACTATTTTCATTTACATACACAATACTAAAGGAGCACATGTGTAATGCAAGTTTACTATATGACACCAACAGTAATCGCCTAGCTAAAATTGTTAGGAAAAGAAAAATACCCATGTTAGTATGGGGTTTTCACATTAAAAACCCACTCCTAGTGCTATTTGCATGTGTTTTTGTGTAAAAGTGGATCTTTAATGTGGAAAATCCAACTAGCATGGTGTATTTCAATTTTCATAGCAATATTAGGTAGGAGATTATTCAATAACAAATCAAAATTCATGAAGCTGTAAATTGCATACTAGGATATTGTAAAATTATTTGAAAATGAATATAAAATAGATTTTTAGAATCTCGCAGTTTGTACCATAGTTCTTAGCATCTACAAACATTTGCAAGAATGTATAATGGTAAAATTTTAAATAAATTAAAAAAACAATATGAATTCATCTTCTATAACATTTCATTTCATACATATGCAAAAAGGAAAGAAGCTCAAAGCATGTGAAAGTTTTCTTAAAAAATAAGCATAACATGAACTTCATTAATCAACAATCATTTATTAGCAACCATTGTAACAAAGTACAAACTAATTTTAAAATCGTCATACCATTTAAAGATTTTGGTGTTGTATTTGGTGAACTTCCTTTTTCCGTGGATGATTCCTTTGAATTCCCACTAGCTTTAGGGGCCATGGCTTCTGAAAATAAAGTAAGAAACTATTATCATAGTTCAAATTATCGAATAAAATATGAATTTATAAATACTACCACTACTTGCATCATTGTATGTGTAAAAAAATGAACAAGAACAATAACAGTGTAGAACTCACAATAATAGTTATTCATGGTGTTGATTAGAAAAAGGGCTCCACCCCTAAATAATTTAATATGTTCTTTTAATTGTGTCTATAAGAAAACTAGCACCTGCTAGCTTTCCTTCTAGCACAAGCATAAGCACGTTACCAAAAGACAACAATACACTATGAATAAATAACAACAATAGTAGATACTACAACAACATCATGTATACACAAAATTTATCTTTTATAGTCATGTATATTCTTAGTTTGCTATAGAGACCATAAAAAGGCAAACACATTGAAGATTTTTTTTCCATCACATACAAGAGATTGCCAACAACATTGCATTGTAAAGTAAATCTAGTGCATGATGAAATTCCTTCTATCACAAACACAAACACATTGTCAAAAAAAACATTGCAACAATAATCTTTCCTAGGACATCTCCATTCTTGCAAAATTTGTCCTTACTTTTTGAAGAAAATGAGTTTTTAGTCCATGCCTACATAGATCGTTGTTACAATATAAGAAATGTTAAAAACTGAAATGATTAGAAGGCCCTTTGTATGGAATATGTGGTCTAAGAATGAAATATGGGACAAATAGAAGCATGTTTCCAACAACAACATTTTATTGTGAAAAAAATCATTCTATATTACCCTCTATCACAAACACAAGCACATTGTCAATAAAAACATTGCAAGGTGAAAGAGATCTAACGCATGTTAAATTTCATTTTAGCATAAAATCAAACACATAATGAAATTGTACGGTAAAATAAATCTGACATGTGGTAGAATTACTTCTGGAAAAAACACAAGCACATTGCCAACAACAATATTGCAAACAAAATTAAATGAAGCACATGCTAGATTTGTTTCTAATAAAGACATGAGCACATTGCCAATAACAACATTGGAAGGTGAAAGAACTTTAAGCATGCAACATTTCCTTATAGAAGAAATAAAACCTCATGTCAACATTGCAAGGTAAAAGGAAATCTAGCACATGCAACATATCCTTACATCACAAACATAAGAAAATAACAACATTGTACAGTTAAAGAAACCTAATACATGTTGGATTTACGTCTAGCATAAACACAGGGATATTACCAATAACTTCATTATAAGGAAAAAGAAATCTAGCACCCACAAGATTTTCTTCTAGCACAAACGGAATCACATTGTTAAGGGATATTACCAATAACTTCATTGTAAGGAAAAAGAAATCTAGCACCCACAAGATTTTCTTCTAGCACAAATGGAATTACATTGTCAATAATAACATTGTAAGGTGAAAGAAATATAACACGCGCTATATTTCATTCTATTGTAAACAAAAGCACATAACAACATTGCAAGGTGAAAGAAATGTAGCATATGTTAGATTTACTTCTGTCACAAATACAAGCATATTTTCAACAATGCAAGAAAAGAGAAATCTCTTCTAGCATAGACATAAACACATTTCCAAATAAAAAAATGCAAAGTGTTAGATTTCCTTCTAGCATAAATAACTAGATTGTCAAAAATAAGATGCCATTGTGAAGAAAATATAACACATACTAGATTTCCTTCTAGTACAAATTCACAAACATATTTCCAACAACAACATTGTTGGGCAAAACAAATCTAACACAAGTTAGATTTCTTCGTATCAGAAACATAAGCACATTGCAAGGTGAAAGAAATCTAATGCATACTAGATTTCCTTCTAATGGAAACATTATCACATAATAACGTTCTAGGGTGAGAAAATTTCAGCTTGTGTTATATTTACTTCTAACACAAACATATAAATATTTCTAACAACAACAATGCAAAACAAAAAAAAATCTAGCACATGTCAGATTTTCTTTTAGCCTAAACACAAAGATGTTACTAATAACAACATTGCAAGGTAAAAGAAATCTAACATGTGCTAGATTTTCTTTTAGTGCAAACACAAGAACATAGCAACATTGTAGAGTGAAAGAAATTTAGCAAGTGCTAGATTTATGTCTACCACAAATACAAACATGTTTCCAACAACAACATTGTAGAGTATAAGAAATCTAGCATGTGATCAATTTTCTTCCAACAAAATTGAAATAAATCTAACACGTGCTATATTTCCTTCTAGCACATAACAACATTGTAGGACTGAAGAAATCTAGTGCATGCTATGTATTTATTTCTATCACAAACACAAGCACATTCCAAGGTGAGGGAAACATAACGTGTGCTAGATTTCCTTCTAGCCCAAACATAAGCACATTGCCAATAACAAAATTATAAGGTGAAATAAATCTAATTTGTGTAAGATTTCCTTCTAGCATAAACACAAGGAGACAAGCACATTAGTGAAATAATTCTAGTGCATGCTAGATTTACTTCTAGCACAAAAACAAGCATGTTGATAACAACAACATTATAGGGAAAATGAAATCTAACATGTGCTAGATTTCCTTACAACACAACACAAGCACATTATAGGATGAAACAAATCTAGCACATGCTACATAACAACATTTTAGTGTTAAATAAATCTAACACATGCTAAATTTACTTCTAGCACAAGCTAAAGCATATTTCCAATAACAACATTGTCAGAAAAGAAATCTAACATGTCATAAATTTCCTTCTAACATTCTCACATCCATATTTCCAATAACAACATTGCAAGGTCAAGGAATCTAGCATATTTCCTTCTAGCACAAACAACCAAATTGCCAACCACAACATGGCATTGTGAAACAAATATGCTAAATTTCCTTCTAGCTCAAACACAAACACATTGTCAATAAAAATGTTGCAAGTTGAATTCTGACACGTGCTAAATTTCCTTCTAGCAGAAACACAAGCACATAACAAACATGGTAAGGTGAAAAAAATCTAGAGTGTGCTATATTTACTTTTAGCAAAAACTCAAGCCTATTTCCAACAACAACATTATCAAGCAAAAGAAATCTAACACATGCTAGATTTCATTCTAGCATAAATGAAAGTGCATTGCTAATAACAACATTGTAAGATGAAAAAAATATAATGAGTGATATATTTCCTTCTAGCATAAATAAGTGCACATTGTCAATAACACCATTTCAAGGTGAAAGAAATCTAACCCATGCTAAATTTTCCTATAGCAAAAACATAAGCACATAACAACATGGCAGGGTTAAAGAAATTTAGCTCATGCTAGATTTACTTTTAGCACAAACACAAGTATATTGCCAAAAGCAATATTGCAAGGAAAAAGGAATTCTATTTTGTGCTAGATTTTATTTTATCATAGATACAAGGAAATCTCAATAGCAACATTGAAATGTCAAAGAAATCTAACATGTGCTACATTTGTTTTTAGTAGAAAGACAAGCATATTGCCAGCAACAAAGGTGCATGCCAAATAAAACTAGGACCTGTTAAATTTTATTCTAGGAAAAACACGAACACAATGGTAATAATAACATTATAAAGAGAATGAAATCTAACATGTGCTACATTTCTTATGAGCACAAACAACAAGATTGTCAACAAAAATCTAAAATTAGAAAACTTTCTAGGATTTGTGGGTTTTTCTCCATGAAGCTGCATAGAAAATGCAGTAACAAATGTTTTGAACAGGCAACCAACCATGCCAATTTACTCGTATAGAACTCGGGGTTGGGTTCTAGTGGCTCGGTAAAGCACTAACTCATTAAACACAAGGGTTTGGCCAGATAATGTTGGGCCGCTTTCATGGATCTCTAAATCTGATCTTGAGAGGACACTGTAAATATTCTACATTAGTAAATATTTTTAACCAAAATAATATAAATTTGGAGCAGACGCTTGTATATTTAACATTGGTTTTGTTGGGTAGCAGTGTGGTGCAAATAATCCCTTGTTAATATGTCTTGTTTGAGTATGCAGAGCTATTGCTTCTCCATTTTGGCTCTGCGCATCTCAAATTATAGAGTGGTGAATATGTTTCAGCTATGGGAAGGGGTGGATGCAGAGGAAGAAGGGTAAACATGTCAGTATATTGGTCTTACATTATTGTTGCATACAATGGTACTTTGATACCTATAATACTAATGGCCCAAATAATATTTCAGCTACTTCAAACAATTAGTAACTATTGGGTGGCATGGCCAACCCCTACAAAAGAAACTGAGAGTTCCCCTATTAGAAACTCCCTTCTCATTCTCGTTTATGTTGCGTTGAAATTAAGAAGCTCTTTGTGCATTCTTGTGAGCTTTATGCTTCTTTCACTGGTTGGACTTAAAATTGGCAATTTTTCAAGCAAGTGCTAAGTGATTTGGTTTGGTGAACCTGCAACTAAATGGATAAAGGGATGTGTAGTATCACATTCTTATCCCCAACTTGAGAAATTAGACAACAGGCTTCGATTTCACCCTACCTCTTCATCATCATGGCTGAGGGGCTTGAAAGGTTTGTAAATGCAATGATGGAGAAAGGGAAATCAAAGGACTCAAATCAACTTCAACCATACCATGAACGTCCCACCGGAAATCTATTGATAGTAACCTAATTGCAGTAAAGGCAAACATCAAAGGAGCAAAGGAATTCAATAGAGTCATGACTCTGTTTCTAGAGGCTTTGGGAGGTGTGATAAATGAAGAACAACACACTAATCTTCTTTGATACCAACCACACAATTCAAGCACACATTAGCATATTTTTAGACTTCTAGAGGTCATCACTACCAAGTTATGCTTAGGGGTACCCTTTGTCCTAGAAAATTATTAGGAACTTATCAATGTTGGACCTTCAAACTCCTACCGTTAGCCCACTACTACAAAAAAGACTTTTATGGGGGTGTCATTATCCACCTCCAAAAGTGGAATTGGGGGATGGGGGGTTAGCATTAGGGGTGGTTTTTAAACACCCCCCACAAAAAACAAAAACAAAAACAAAAAAAATATCGCCTCAAAAAGTCAAGCCTTTTAGGGGTAGTTTTCTAAGAGATACGAACCACCCCCATAATTTGTTTTTTGGGGATGGCTTGGAACCCCCCTTAAAAAGTGACTTTTGTGGGCACGTTTTTAAACCGCCCTCTCCTCCGAAGGAAAAAATTAATTAAATATTAACAAAAAATAAAAATAAAATAAAATAAAATAAAAAAAATAAATTGCCTATAAAAGTCAAACCTTTTAGAAGCAGTGAGGAGCCCCCTTATAGCAACTTATAAGCTCACTACTTCCTAATGCACTAAAATTCAACAGTTGTCCTTCATTTTTTTCAATGAAATTAAGTAGGTACACCCACAAGGCATGGCTCCCATTTTCATTGATGTAATTTTGTCGAGTAATCCAATGAACACGTTGTCATCGGATATTTGATACCCCTTCATTGGATATCATGTAATATCCCGAAATGGGGATTAACAGTAAATAAAGTGTGAATAGACAACAACTACAGCAAAATGGAAAACACCATAAAAGATACATTCATGAGCTAATGCCAAAATCTAGCGCCGAGCCATTTTATTAAAATTCTTGGAAAGAGTACAATATGGTGCTTAGAAGGATAACACCAGGGCCTGCTCAAGGCAGGATGAAGAATAACTCTAATCCTAGCAAATCATCTACTGAAGTATGCTCTGCATGGCTCTCCCACTACGTTGCCCAGTCTTGGAATTTGTTGTTACTTCTTGCTTTCAGACTTTTGGTTGGCCTCGCTTCCGTGCTCAGAAAATTTCGAGAATTGGTCAACAGACTCATCTCAATAAACCCACAAAAACCCGCAAAGGAATTGGCCAAATGTTGACCCCATAATTTCGACCCAATTTCCCCTAGCTCCTGTACTTGTTGGCTTAGTTCGGATCTCTGTTTGGCACCTCAAATCTGCCCAAAAAATTCTTCCAATTTAATTTTGGCTTCTCCTCAAATAAACCAGAAAAACCCAGAAAGAGTTTGCCCAAAGCTTAACCTCGGAAATTGGACCTCTTGGGCTTGGCTCAATTAATTGTTGTGGAAATCGAACCACTAGAAGGGATTGCTGGAAAATTCCTCTGGAATGTTGCAATAATCCCTGGTAGGAGGTGGCTAGCCTCCCCTCCAAATCTCCTGGTGTCAATTCCCTTCTTTTCAACCTCCCCACACAAACTTCACACTACACTGCGTCCTCCACTACGTAGTTTGCTACTCCTCTGTGCAGTCCAGAAATGGCTACGCTTCCTCCTGATGTTCCTAATGGAAAATCCCCTCAAAAAAGGTGGAACTCCTCTCCTAAGTGAGCACTCAAAGTCCCCTGAGGCAGAGGTTGAGATCTCTGCTTGAAGATCTCGTGTGTTAAACAACACTACAGACTTGGCTCTCTGGCTCAAGTGTGCTTTGTCAAAATGACAAGAAGTAAATAGCCGAATGACCAAATGCCGAATGAGCCTTCCCTACTTCCTTTTATCCATTGAGGCCCAACGTATGCCTTGGGTCCCACCTTGACCTGCAATGCCTCTCCTTGGCCAATCACGTGCTGCCTTCCTCTAGCCAATCTCACGTTGTCCTTTTCGTGCCTCTTCTACACTGCCACCTAAGACCAACTCGACCCCGCCACTAGAGCCATAATTTTACCTTAGGGACTTTAGGAAAAGACTTTATTTGGCCTAATTATTAATTGTGGGTCCCCTACCCACTTTATTTCCACCCAACATTAGGATTTGCCAAAATTAATCAAAATTAATATCCCAATTAGTGAACTGCTAATTTGGGGATATTACAGTCCTCCCCGAAAAAACATTACTTATCCTTAAGCAATGGATGAACAAGCATCCTCTCTAGTTGATGCTCCCAACTGTCACTACAAAGTTGTGCCAAGGTCCCAGATGTGCCACTGAATCATCCCTGACCTCTGCATCCCCCGGATATGAAGGGATCCCTCAATACCCGAATCCCAAACCATTATGTCCGACAAAAAGCTCCCCCTACTCCACTCACCATCCTGCCAGGAAAAAGTAGCAAAAGCCCTTTGAACATCATCAGTGAGTAGGGAATCATGATAATGTGGCATTATGCCCAATTCCTCGTGAAGTTTCCCTACCAAGTAGTCCATCCCATGCACTCCAAGAGTAAACGTCGAAGATACCGCCTAATCCCTACAGAGATAGTGTCTCGCTCACATGAGCCCCTCCTGTTATCATCACGCTGACCAACCTACCATACTAATGAAGTCCCCCACTCCATCAGGTACTTGCTAAATCCCAGTGGAAGATCTACATGATCTCCCCATGTAGTATAGATCTCACCCCTAGAGGTTATCGAGCTATGTAGAGTTGTAATGCTCGGGTCCCCTACTAATCTTGTAGAGGAGCCACCATGTTTTCGTTGTGCCACTCTAACTATGAGATACCCCCCATCATGCGCAGATTGTATCCCTCTCTCCTCGGGCCTAGTGGCGAAAAATCTGTGAAGGCAAAGCTCACCCTACCCGGGCATCTCCATGATATTGATATCTACCCCTCCACTGCTAATCATGACCCTGAGAAACAACATGATAAGTTTGCCTCGCCATGCAATGGAGGTCTTAGTGCTCCCCCATGTGTCAAACCCAAAGCAGACTGGATCAATGTCTGCTCTATCCCTACTCATCACAAAGTGGAGTGATCCACCTGCCCAACAGACCCCTGGATCCCCCAACCATACTGGGAGCTCACAACTCCCACTCCCCGCGGGATGCATCTACGTAGCGCTGATACCTGCTAGAACCCATTTGGCCCTCATCTCTCACCCATGTGTGTATCCCTTGTAGAAATTTCTGAGTCTTAATTCTTATGTAGAAATTATTTCTGTTAACCCAGTTAAGCTTCTCCTACTTATACAAGTTATCAATTGAATAAATTCAAGTTAACATCAAAGAAAAACACATAATAGATCTCTACCAATTCAGATCTAGAATAAGCACATGCACACATAAACAAAGTGACACAGTTATTTATGGACAAAATGTCCCCGGAAAAACCCAAAGTGGGAAAACCGGTCTCTGGCTGCTGGAGGGCTCTATTATTAAGAATATTTCTGAATACACAACTTTGGGTTCCAGATCTGGAAAACCCTACAGAGAAAACTCTAGATTTGCAGCACCTGGTTGATATAAGACCATCAATACTTACTGATCCGCACCCTCAAACGAGATTTACATAACTCAGCCAGATCTAGGCCTAGAAACCCCAGATCTACCCATGAAAGACACTGCGTCAGCCTTTGAAGCCTCCAAATGCTCAGTGCTGCCACTGGAAGGGACTGTGTTACCCCAGACTGGCTGACACAGTCACTACGCTGCCCCCAAGGGTCTTTGCGTAACCCCTAAAGGGCTTCCTAAAAAATCACGTTGTCGTTGTTGTTGCTGCTACCGTTTCCTGGTGCTGTTATCTGTTGCTGCTATTGCTGTCTGTAGTCGCTGCTGCTGCCTTCCTCTGCACTGTCTTTCCTAATCTTTTCTCTATCTCTTGTGTATTCTAGACCCCGGGATCAGATCATCCCCTTGGTCTAAATTCCCCTCTCTGCAACTGAAACACTTGAGAATTCTTAGCAAACCCCGCCCTATAATCTCAGCTTAGCTTCAGCGCTCTGCCTTTATGTCTTTTAGAAATGACCCTAAGCCTTTCCTTTATACTTCTCTCATTGACAAATCAACGGCCAAGATTAAATTTTTAATCAAAGGCTAAGATTAAAAGAAAGCTTGATCCGTGTGACTTAAGACAATTTCATCACGTGTTTAATTAAATTTACTTTAATTGTTTTATTTTCCTAAGTTTTAACTTAGGAAATACATTAAAATAGTTAAATAATTTAATATCTCCTAAACCGGATGAAATTTCCCAAATCCATTTTTGGGTCTTGTAGATCAGGTGAACTCTAGTCCTTCCTCAAAATTTAGGACCTAGAGCACAACTGATGCCACCCCAAATACAAAAAATCTCAACATCCCCTCGGTGGACCCCAAGTATCAGGAGTTTGTCCCATGCATCCGTACTTGCCCTGCTCCTGCCAGACCACGTCGTGATATATGTTATCCCAACTCCTATTGATACACTTGGATACGACTCAAGAGTATGGGTACCCTCTTGTAGGTAAAGTCTAACATCCATCGTCCCTCAAATGTGAGCCTAGGGGTGGAACATATGCTACCATGGCAATCAACCATGCCATCCCTAAGCCTGTACCCGTCAACTTGTGCACCTACCAAGTGTCTCCACTGAAGAGTCTCCCCCCGGCTCGTGACACGCAGTATCTCATCCAACTGTCTAGGGTGAGCCTCCCATGCCTTGCTACCTGAATGGAGAGTGTCAAGGGGCACCAACCAAACACTCTACGACCATAAGCAACACTGGAGGATGATGGGTAGGTATGTCCCAAAGGTTGTGACCAAGAGTCTAACTGAATGCTCAAGAGTAATTGTCCAGATGACACTCTCTCTGCCTCAGATCTACTGATAACACCCTCGTAGCCCTGTCTCCGCTAAACGTGGCATCTCCAGATGCTCAACAAGATCCTCATCGATCCTAGGTGAGTTGCATCCCATGGTACACCTACTGCTCTGGTCCATATGTCTCTTTGGAGGCAACGCTCTAAGAGCCCACTGCTCCGCATTATGTGTCATCGCATACCACCAAGTATCACCACACTCCTTGACCTGCCACTGTATGCCGCAAACTACCCCTGTACACTAATGGATACCCCCAGTAACAACTATATCGTCTTGTACCATCATGTGTTCATCCTGCATCACCGCACCTGTCACTCCCTGCATGTACTCAATGTGATGGGAAGCGCTCCTACTCCACAACACAGTCTGACATACTACAACAAACCCCCATGCATCTCCATGCCCATCTCCAGACCACTGCCCAATGATGGATGCTCCTACACGTCCCAGGGTGACATGGCCTAAGGCTGTATCCATATGCGTCAACCCATTCTCGATAGTACCATCACCTCCATTGTTGCATCACCATACTCTCCAACGAATGGATCTCCCTTCCAAATCCTCCCTGAGGGACCCAGTAAGTGAATCTCCCTAGGTACCAGTAGCGATGCTAATCCTGCTCTGCTCCTCTGTGTCCTCTATGCCCCACAAAAATGCGAAGAATCCCTAGCTCCATAAAAGGCACTATCTGGTGGCCTACCAATGCCCCCTCCTCTGTCAAACTCCTGCCAGAGTATGTTGATCATCCCGTGATCCTGTGTACAATCGTCTCACCAAGACAACTTAAGAAGTCTGTACCTAAACTAGTTGGACACTAGTGCTGGTTGAAACTCCCTAGTGAATGTGCACGCTCAACTGCTAGGTCAATTGTACCCTCCAAGTCGTAGTCAACTGACATACCTCGGAAGTTATAGGTAGTCCCGCCCGGATCCCAATGCTAGTTTGGGCTTTCAGTAACCCCAGTGCCTAGAAGCTCCTGCTGAGCTACACCTCGGTGCATCACCATCTCCATAACCCACTCCCTCGGGAACCAACTCAGAATTTCTCACCATCCAACCACAAGAGAGGGATCGAATGTGTGAAGTCTTGCACCTACGACAACCCTGACATTTAGATGTTGCACCCTGTGCAACTCAAGTCATCTTGTCCTGCTAGCCAAGTCAACGCATGAGATCTGACTAAGTAGCTTTGTCTCTCTCTCTCCAATGGCCAAAGGTTACCCAACCGTGCTACTAGCCCCATCTATGTATGCCTGAAGGGGGCTACTCTGATGCTCTAATGTGCCCTCTAGCTATACCATAAGTTGTTCCGAATGAATCATCACAAATGACTCATCATCCTGAATATCTCCCATAGAGTCCCCTAATACCACATGCACACTGGAATACGAAACCGGCCCACTGTTATCAACTTTGCATGACTGCTCATGCTCCCCAAAAGCATCCTCATATGACCCCATGGACTCATCCAAAGAAGAGTCCTCATCCTCACATATAGAAGGAATGTCCTCCTGCTCTACCTTTGTATCTCTTAGTGCTTCATCAAAGGTGGATACATCTCCTGAAACCTCACCCATCTGCTACATGCGGTTGTCACCCAAAAACTCAGACACGACTCTGGTCATCACCTCAATGGATGGCTCTACTAGGGTAGGATCTACTCTCTCCACTAAGATGTCAATCGGCACGGTCAAGGAAGTCTCCAACAAGGGTGAGTCCTGCGTCACACTAGGTGTATCTACGAGCTCCCCACAATCCTGTGTGCCCTCATCCTCTTATGTGCCCTCATTTTGATGGCTTCCCCCTCCGTTATTCGGTCAAGCTGGAAAGAGGTATCCAATTTTTCCACCCAATCCCAAGCTGTGAAATTAGTGGATCCAGCATATGTGGGAAAAGGTGTCCTCCCAATGATACGCTGCAACTCTGAACTCTGCATGCTAGACCCCCCATTGTTCCTTCCTTATTCATCCTGCTTGAGATGGCAGTAATATCTGAAGGACAAAGCCACTCTGAGGTGTTCCCCCATGGACTTCCATTCTCAGAAATAATCTTCCATGGTTATATGATCATGTCGCCTACCTTGCTCACTCGGTACTAGAGGTAAAAATGTAGGCATTATGATCATGGTTGGCCTACTGAAGGCTGGCGGGTGAGTGGATGGTAAAGGGTGGTCACACGGTTGTGAGACCCCTGAAGTCTCCCCAATTAGGAACTCGTGATGGTTGCTCTTATCCCTATTATGTTGCTTGAGTCCTTCCAACATTTCCTTCTATTCTTTGGCTAAATCATTTAGGGCCTTTAAGATGTTACCAAATTTTGATTCCCCTTTGCTCCTTGACTCCCCTATATTTTCCACCTCTACTGCCTACCGTCCTTGTTCATAGGAAAAGATCCCCATCGCTGAGTCAAGAATGAAGCTCCGATACCACTGTAATATCCCCAAATGGGGATTAACAGTAAATAAAGTGCAAGTAGACAACAACTACAACAAAATGGAAAAAACCATTAAAAATACATGAACTGTAGCCAAAATCCAGCGCTGAGCCATTTTATTAAAATGCTTGGAAAGAGTACAATATGGTGCTTAGAAGGATAGCACCTGGGCCGGCTCAAAGCAGGCTTAAGAACAACTCTAATCCTAGCAAATCATCTACTAAAGTATGCTCTACATGGCTCTCCCACTGAACTGCGTAGTCCTGGAATTTATTGTTTCTGCCTCATTTCAAACTGTTGGTTGGCCTAGCTCCCATGCTCAGAAAATTCCAGGAATTGGTCACCGGACTCCTCTCAATAAACCCACAAAAACTCGAAAAGGAATTGCCAAAATGTTAACCCCAGAATTTCGACCCGATTTCCCCTAGCTCCTCTAACTGTTGGCTGAGTTCAAATCTCTATTTGGCACCTCAAATATGCGCAAAACATTATGCCAAATTAATCTTGGCTTCTCCTCAAATAACCCAGAAAGGGTTCGCCCAAAGCTTAACCTCAGGAATTGACCCTCTTGGGCTTGGCTCAATAAACTATTGGGGAAATCGAACCACTAGAAGGGACTGCTGGAAAATGCCTCCGAAATGCTACAATAATTCCTAGTAGGAGGTGGCTAGCCTCCCCTCCAAATCTCCTGGTGTGAATTCCCTTCTCTCCAACCTCTCGACACAAACTCCACACTACACTATGTCCTTCACTACGCAATCTGCTCCTCTGCGCAGTCCAAAAATGGCTACGCTTCCTCATGATGTTCCTTATGGAAAATCCCCTCACAAAAGGTGGAACTCCTCTCCTGAGTAGGCACTCGAAGTACCTCGAGGCAAAGGTTGAGATATTTGCTTGAAGATTTCGTGTGCTACACAACACTGCAGACTTGGCTCTCCAGCTCAAGTATGCTTTGTCAAAATGACAAGAAGAAAATAGCTGAATAAATTAATGTCAAATGAGCCTTCCCTTCTTCCTTTATCCGTTGAGGCCCAGCGTATGCCTTGGGTTCCACATTGGCCTGCATTGCCTCTCCTTGGCCAATCATGTGTTGCCTTCCTCTAGCCAATCTCACGTTGTCCTTTTCGTGCCTCTTCTACGCTGCCACATAAGGCCAACTCGACCCCACCACTATAGCCACAATCTTCCCTTAGGGACTTTAGGAAAATACTTTATTTGGCCTAATTATTAATTGTGGGTCCCCTACCCACTTTATTTCCACCCAACATTAGGATTTGCCAAAATTAATCAAATTAATATCCCAATTAGCTTACTGCTAATTTGGGGATATTACATATCCTTGTCAAAATTTTCAACACATAATCGTTGCATATCCAATGCATGTTTTTCAAAAGTGCGTCAAACATCTAACAAATAGTTTCATCGATTCTCCAACAGAGAACGTTGAATAATCCAATAGAAGTCCATCGAATATATGATGAAACTTTGCATCAAATATTCGACATCTAATGAGGCTATCCAACAGAAGAATGCTCGTTTGATATCCAACAAATATTTACGTTGAATATCTGATGGATCTAGGTTTGTGGATATCTGACGAACTTGTAGCTATAAAAAAATTTAAAAAAAAATTAACAGTCTAGTAGATTTCAAGCTTTGAAGTGTAGAATCTGCTTACCATGGCCTAGAAATTAACAAGATGAACTCTGCATATATCCAAAAAAATTCAAAGCCATTCTAAATAGGCTAGAGTCTAGGCCACAAGAGCCTAAAGCTATGAGGATTTGTGGGATTAGCAAATCATCTACGAAAGTTTATCTCACACTTCTTATGATGCAATGTCATTTGATGCATTAATAAAGGGAGGCATAGCATTTTAGTGGACCATTGCTCTGGGGCATTTGAATCCTTGAAGTAGAGAATTTGTAGTGCATGAGTTCCAATCCTACCCTCTGGTTACCTTTTGAGATCAAAAAGCAATTGTTGAATTATTGTTGCAACAAGGGAGACCAATAGCCTACTATTCAGAAACTTTGGATGATGCAATGACAAAATAACGGATGGATGACAAAGGCATGTATCTTACTGTCCAAACAGTGAAGTATCAGTAACTTAAATTATTCGGACAAGAGACAGTTATCCTTTTATATCATAACCCTTTGTGGTTCCTTAAAATCCACTCCAAGGTGCAACAAGGATATCATTTGAACCATATTGCCTTCTTGCAACAATTTACATTGGTCATCAAATACAAGAAAGGTACACACAACCACAATTGAAACTTGATTTTCCTCAAGATTTCCTTTCTCTTCAATGGAAGTTTAATGAAACTAAATCCTTTTGTTAATAAGTAATAAAATTGAATGAAATTACAACTAATTTGTTAAGGGAGAGATGAGGCTTTGGAGGAGTATCTCTAATCATCGCTAGGTTTTACACCTGCCAAGAGGGCTCCTTTATCCTTCACAGAAGCAGTAGAATTCTAACAAATTCATGCTCAGCGTAGTTTTGTTTTCCTGAAAACGCCCCCCACTTTGGCAATGGATATGGTAATGGAATCATTCAGATCCCCATCCACTTCCATTTCCAATAGCTCCAGGCAGTAGTCCAAGGCTAAAAAATTTGTGAAGGAGGAAAGAATTCCAAATTTGGAAATCCTACTCAGAGAGCCAAGAAGAGAAATCCCTTCAGCTCGTTGAACAAACCTTGATTGGAAAGTTTGTGGAGGCTTGGTTGAATCAAAACACATTGGACAACTATATATAGAATCAATGGAGCTCCCACATATAAGGCAGACGCAGACATCAGTATTCCATTTGTAGCAAGGGCTTCATTTCTCTCCATTTTCAGTATAAGGCGGATGAAAATTTTATCTTTATATCTGGGCCCCGGTTTCTAGGTTTTTGGGGATTATGCTTGAATATATGAACCCTTGAAATTGATCCAGATGAGGAGGTACCCAGGGTTGTCCTAGCATTTGTCTGTGTTCTCCATCTCCCATGGAATCTCTAAGATGAAAAAGCTTTGAAGTCATCAATAACAATAAACAACTAGGAAAATTCAGAGATAAGGCTGACGAAAAACCTAGAATGTTTCCTTGTGCACCTATATGTGTGCATGTAGATCCTAACGTTGGCCTCAAGATGCAAAAGAGCTCAAGCTCCATGAATGGACTTGTGCAGACAACAGATTATGATCTGACTCCTTTCGAATGTAATGTCAACAATGAATATGGTCATTCACCAAAAGTTGACTAAAGACAGGTCCTTCCCCTGCAAAGGATCTCAAAAGAGAGAGACAATAGTTTCCAAGAAGTCTCTAAGTCAAGGGAAATGAAGGAGATCACCTCCCCTATATGCAGTAGTGAAGTAGGAGAATCCCTCCGAGACAAGGAGAAACACTTTCAAAATTCATCAGAGGATCAAAGATTAGGCAAACTAGTACCAGATGAACTGATACTCACATACCAAAGGAGTCAAAAAGAGAAGTCTAGGAGTTGAAGATAAAGGCATGGGAATTGAATCAACTTCCAAGGAAGATAGTGGGTCAAAGGAAAAAAACTATTCTGAAATCTGTCTTTTTCCATCAATTGGCAAAGTAGAGGAGGAATATGCAACAAAAATCCTGCCCTATCCCATCCAAAATCTGGAATTTTGAACTAGGGAAATCCAAATACATCAGGGAGAAAATTCAACAACAAGGATATCCAAAGAAAAGTGGAACCCCTTTGGTCCTGGACCAAATATCTTTACATGTTTGTCTTTGAAGGAATTCGCAAGGAACATTTGAAAAATGCTTTATTGCATATGTACATGCTCCTCCACTCACAAGAAGAAAGAACTCCAGGGAAGCTCACAAGAATTATCGTTGATATCTTTTGCATAATTCTGTCTAATCAAATTGTAAAATAGTAATCTTGTGGGTAGAGAAGAGAATCTTTGGAAATATGTCAGAACTTATAATTCCTTTTTGCATTTTGTCCCCCCTTTTTTTAAGGGATAATTAGTGCTTTGAATGTCAAAAATTTGTTGATCCCTCTTTCTTTTTGCAATATGGGTAAAGTTGCAGCTTTTTTACTTTAATATACAACATAATTGTGACATGAAAAATTGTGCAGGAATGTTGCAAACCTCAATTTAGGACTAATACTAGAACACTGATAGAGCTCATAGAGTTATGTAGAACCTGAATCCTTCAAAGACCTTGGTCCTGGAGTCATATTGTTATATAAAACTAACAACACTTATGTTCCCCAAGGAGATCTGAGAATTAGGTTGATGCAAGAACTCATAACTCCAAAGTTGTTGGACACATTGAGCTAACCATGACGTTGAAAAATTCACATGACACAAAGGTATGCATACTACCCACAGATGCAGACTGCCATGGATAATTATAAACAAGATCATATGTTATACAACATATCCAAGCCCAAAATCAAAAGTTGGGATTATGCACCTTGTTCCCAACCTAAGGCCATGGGAAAGGAACTAAATAGAGTTCCTAGGTGTATTCCTAAGACTAGCTTTAGGAATCATTGTAAATCAGCAAGATGTCGACGTTTATCGTCAAAAATCTATTGGTAGGACAGTAGGGGGCAAAGTTTATATTCACTAACATATCGTTATGCTTCAACTTGCCTTTCTTTGTTATCTGTGACAAACAACGAAATTCATAATTAATTTTTGGCCCATACTTTGGACCCTGATATCTTACCAAATTGAAGAGAAGAATCATTTTTCTTCCAAAAATTGATAGGCATACTGAGGCATTAAATCAAGGGTTTGCATACTTATTGCCACGGTAAACCAGTAAAGAAACCAAGGCAAGGGAGTGAAGTATGCCATTTATACAACATTGTTATAACATGAGAAATTTATGACTCAACATAAATGTCTCCATTTATGAAGTTCTAGGGAACTTCTCTTTAGCAAACCTCCCTTGAATTAGATTTTCAATCAAGAGAGGAAAAAAAATAATAAAAAGATGAATTGATAAAAACATTGAAGTTTGTAGAGAAGAGAACATAGGAATGGAGGTTTCCCTTTTGTCAAACTAGGTAAGCAGGAACATGATTTCTCATCGGGGCCTCCTCTAGAGGTTTATGTGGCAGGATGTTGTGGTGGTTCGCTAGTTATTCTGACAAATACGGTATACCCTGCAACTCGTATCGTGGCAGAAACTAGAGAGGTGGGGGGCTCTAGATGTTATTCACGAGGATGAAGATCAGACAGAGAAAACACAGCTTAAGACCATTTTTCTGAGTGGCCACCATTCAGATTCACATCAGATATGTTTTTGTGTTGGGGTTTTTGCACACTGCATCATATGAACTTCCTTATTCTTATAAAGACATCTATATGCCACGGTAATTCTCAATATCTTCTAGCAAACTACATATGTCTGTCAGCAATAGTTGCAAGATAATACATGTCAAGTTCGAGCTAATAAATCTTTACATGTTTCCGTATCTATGTGGTGTCAGCACAGTCCCGATTTTGTGTTACAATGTTGGCAAACTTGTCTAATTTGAAAAAAAGCATGCATTGTTGCACTCACAATTGAACAGTATAAGAGGCATAATTCAACTGTAAATTTTCACCATAGAACATCTTGTATTGGTTTTCAACTCAAAGCTATGGTCCAATAAGAATCCTACAAAATCCACCCAGTTAGTTTTTTTTCAGAAGTGGGGTTATACCTGTCAAGGGATACTAACCCCATGTCCACCTTGTTCTTGCACTGTACCATGAATTTCACCATTTGGAGATTATTGGTTCTTGGATGGTTGGTACTAAACAAGGCCTATGCCAGAACCACAAGAAAGTTTCTCTATGATGCCAGTGCCAAAACCATAAGAAAAGATTTCTGAGATGCCAGTGCCAGAACCATAGGAAAGTTTCTCCGAGATGCTGGCCTCAGAAAAATGGGTCTCTAAGATTGGCTGAACTGTACCTTAGAGAGGTTTTTTGTCTTGTAGTATTAATTGACCTTCTTGTGTCGCATCATTTATGAGGTCGTTTTTCCTTGTAGTGCCTAAACTGTGTTGATGGAAGCCACTGGTTCCCACTGCACCCTAGCTCTGAAGTCTCAGTCTTTCCAAGTATTCCCGTATCTCTCTCTTATAGCACTCTTTAGCCACTAAACCTCACTCTTGATAAGGCTGCAACATATTATTTCATGTCACTTTCTTCAAACTTGAATTCAAAACGAAGAAAGCATGGAACCAAATTGTTGGTAATCACAGTTATAAAAGACTATTTATTTTAACTTTAAATTACTCCATAATCAAATGTTCAAAATGTTCCTATGAAAGTACTACTTTCCATTAACTAGAAGTGAAAATACCTATCATTTACTTAGAGACAGTAGCATGCTAAGATCTTTCTAATACTGATCAAGTAAACTATTGTAAATCCAAATAAACAAAAGAGGCCTTGCACCTATAAATGGCCTTTGTACAGATGCATGCCTCCAGAACCAGCTTAGAACATTAACAACTAGGAGAGACAGCGACCCCAACTTAACTTATGTGATTGCATTTGACTAGATAATAGAATTGTTGATGGACAATATAGCCAAGATGTGGCAAAGAGACTAACTTGATGTCTTCACAATTATACTTACTGATTTATCATCCTCTTAAAGCTGATTCCACAAATCACTGATCATCTTTTTGATCGCTCTATTCTTATTTGGTTGAATTGACTTAAGCCTGGCTCGTTGCTAAGTAAAGAAAAATTATAACCAGTTCTGTTTTGTCTTGGGGCATTTGGATCCTTCCTTGAAATTTATTTTCTCTTTCACTTCTGGCCTTGTCTGTGATCCAGCATAGCGGTTATAGACACTATCTCCCGACTATTCAAAAATGTGGACACACTTGCACCCTGTGGTCTGGAGCCAAAAGGAGGTACATGGTAGAGGACACCCCTCATTTTTATTGTTCCCACCATTACAGTGACAAAATAGGTGTTAAAAACCATGTTAAAGCACACACATGGTGTATGAGAAAGAATAAACACACACACAAAAGACTCAACACACAATGAAGGATAAGCGTGAGACTTTCTTATTTTCCATTATACATGATGTACATTTATAATACAATGGTGTGACTCTTGGTTTCACATTCCAAGGTCACTTGGACTCCATTGTGACTTTTCGCATTCCACACCTACCCATGTAGGATTAGGTGTTCCAACATCCCCCCTAATCCGAAGGGGTATGTGTGAGTCCAAGAAAAGAGTTGTAATACAAATCTGCAAAGTATACATGGCAGCACTTGGGCTGAATCAACTCTCTGAAATGTTGGAAAAAGAGGTGGTTTTAGGATGACCACAAACACTGGAATGCAAAACTTGTTGCAGTTCCCAGAACTCTTCCAAAACTGGCAAGAAGCTGAAAGCTTCTGCTAGAGGAATTGTCCCTCATAAAAAAGGGAGACCTTCAACCTAAAAGAAGGGAGGTCTACTACCTGTGATGGTTTTAAGATTACCAACAACTCTGGAATGCTTTGAAGCATTTCCTGGAACTCAACCAACGCTGGCAAGAAGCTGAAGGCTTCTGCTAGAGGAAGTGTTCCTCATATGAAAGGGAGACCTTCAACCTAAAAGAAGGGAGGTCTACTACCTTGTGATGGTTTTAGGTTATCCACCAACCAAAGATGATGGTTTAAGGTTGTCCACCAACCGAAGGCATGCTCATGGGCATCTGTGTCTCTGGCTACATCTTTGAATCCGGAATGACGAATTGTGGTTCAGGCTCGCTTGAACTTCTAGCTACAACTCTAAACATGGAATGAGAGATTGTGGCTCAGGCTCGCTTGATCTGATGTCGAAGATTGTACATGACCACCATTTTCCCCCCTGTGAGGGACAAGGTGAGATGATGGCGAAAAATCAACTGCAAGTTTGCTCAATATTAGTGAACAAGTTCTGACATGCGACTTAAACATCTTCTTGGCTGCTGATGCCCATTGCCAAGAAGCGATCCATCCAAGATGAATCTTGGTTCTTGCAGGAGGCTTGTTTCTGAAGCATCTGTTTGAAGAATGGGTGTGCCGACCACAGTGCTTGCATGGATGAAGATCAAAACAGTGATCTTTCATGTGGCCAACTCGATCACAGTGTTGGCATTTTACAATCTGATGTTGTTGTGGAAGTGGAGTAGGATCTGGAATAGCTGCAGGTGAACTGTCATACATGAATCCGACACTCTGAAATATGATGGGCTTGGTGTAGTCTGGAATATGAAAGGACACATCCTTGTCATATCCAAGACCAGTTCGGTGCTTGTTGTGGAAAAGCTCTTCCCAAGGTCTGATGATGGGCTTGAGAAGTGCAGGCTGAACTGCTGCATCTGCATGTACATCTGCTCTTGTGCAAGGAACTAAATGGGAATCAACTGCAACTTTATCTTCTTTCTTCTGATGAGAGTCCTTCACAATCTTCTGAACAAAAATAGGTTCAGAATGGTGACTCTTTTACTGAAGTTCATCTTGCTGAAGCTGAGATTCCAACTGCAAAAAGTCAATCTTTTCTTGTGCATCTTGTAAGCAAGTTTGAATGTTACAAAGAGAATTCTTGCTCATTTTTATCATGTCATCAACATTGGAATGAATGAGGTTTTTCAACAAATCTAATGCCTCATTGATTTTAGCCATTTCAACAACTTAGGCTCAAAAATGAAAAGGTGTCGGCTTCAACCGAAAATGCACCAGTGTACAATGTGACTCAACTTCCTTTCAAAATTACAAATGACTCCAAAGAATTCTCAAAGTACAAAGTGTGCTCCTCAAATGATGGAGGGCAATCAACAATCCAACAACTCAAATACACTTCAAATCTTGATTGCAGCTATGAATGAAGAAGCAATATCAATACAATGTCAATATAATATTTCTGCAAAATATGTGCAGCTGAAACACTAGTGCAGGAGGCCTTTAAAGCAGCTGAAATTTTCTTCAAATCACTGTTTTCAATGATGGCAAACTTGTCTTCAAATGTGAAATTCTTCAAAAAATCACCCTTCAAATCAATGCCACAAATCATAAAATGTCAAATCTGCAATTTTAGTCCATTTTCTTCATATGCTCTTTCCTTCATTTTTGTTGTTCATAATTTCTCTTCTTCCTCTCTCTCTCTACTGTTTTTTTTTTTTAAATTAATTAAAAAATAAATTAATTGGAATTAAAAATGGAGGGAAGTTTAATTAGGGAAGGGGAAATATTAAAAGGAGGAGGAATTTAAAAAAGGATGGGAAATTTATTTGGAAAGGGAGGGGGGTTATTATAATTGTGGTAGGGGAGATATTATATGGAGAGAGTTTGATATTAAAAAAATAAAAGTGGATTAACTAAAAAAAAGGGAAGGGAGGAAATTATATGGAGGGGTTTATTAAAAAAAATTGAATTCAAAAATCGTGGAGGGAGGGAGGAGTTGAAAGAGGTGAGGGCGTAAGGGTTGGAGTTTGCATGTGTTATGGAGAGGGCGTATGGTAAGCCCGAGGGTCGAGCGCGTAAGGGATGGAGAGGGGGTGTAGCAGGTGGGGGGAGTGGGAGATTAGCGTAGGGAGTGTTGTGTAATGGGGGAGTGAAAAGTCGTATGTGAGGGGCGTTGTTTGACAGGTTGGAGATGTCGTGGGTGTGAGGGCGGGGATGGGCGACAGGGTTCAATGTTGGCGGATGTGTATATGGCGCAAGTGGAGTGTTAAGGGGAGAGGGCTGCGGGTAGGAGTCTGCATATAGGGGGAATGGGTAGTATGTGTGTTGGGGGGGAAGAGCGGCCAGGAGCGTGGGGGCCGAGAGGAGAGCTGGTCACGAATGCAGGGTTGGGGGAACGACGTATGGTGTGGAGTGCTATATAGCGGGTTGGATAGGGTGTGTTAATTAATTTTTAGTTTAAAAATTGCAGAAGTGTAGCGATAAGGAGTGGTGTGAGAATGTAAATGGAGTGCGGTTGAATGGGGCAGGGTCAATGCCGTAGGGGAGCGTTGTGTGAGGTAAACGGGGGCCGAAAGGCCAAGATGCAATGGATTTATTTTATTTTATTTTATTTATCTTTTATTTTTTTTGGTTTTAATTTTAAAACAGCAGAGAGGAAAATCAACTCTAAAATAATAGCAGAATTTCACTGATATACAATAGAGGTTGGCGGAATTTTGTAGTGAAACACAGGTACAAGACTCAGAAATTTTCCAAAAAATTGCAGAAATTTCACGAAATATAGCAGCAGTAGAATACACAGTGGAGTAATTTGCAGAAATTGCAGAACATTTTCCAGTGAAAACTCAGAATTCTTTCTAGGAAAAGCCCAGAATTTTCCAGAAACTTATTTTAAACACTTTTTCAGCAGCTCCAAAATGGTGCAGAATTTAAAATGAAGAGATTGTAGAGAAAAATTAGAATGAAAACCTTCAGATGGGCAGTGTTGATTTTCTCCAAAGCCAATGCCTGAATGCTGCCAATTTCTGAATGCTGGGATTTTGAATGCTGCTCCTCTTCAAAACACTTCTGAATGCGGCAAAATGTCAAAATCATTGCTGCAAAAACTCTCTAAATGTTGCAAAAATGCCAATAATTTTTGCAGATATGCACAAGCCATAAACACAAATGGCTCACTCAATTTGGAGGAGGGCCAGCAATTTCCCGCTCTGATACCATGTTAAACATCATGTCAAAGCACACACATGGTGTATGAGAAAGAATAAACACACACACAAACGACTCAACACACAATGAAGGATAAGCGTGAGACTTTCTTATTTTCCATTATACATGATGTACATTTATAATACAATGGTGTGACTCTTGGTTTCACATTCCAAGGTCACTTGGACTCCATTGTGACTTTTCACATTCCACACCTACCCATGTAGGATTAGGTGTTCCAACAATAGGAATAGTCAAGTTTACCATCAATATAACCAGTTACAATGCTCCCTATTGATGATGCATGGTCAACTACAGTAGTTATACATCACTATAGTTAAATTAAATGAAACAATAATCACAAGGGTAATATTTAACAAGATAACTTCGATTCATTTGGTTCATACCTCTGAGAGCATGTGCAGAATCAATTTTCCTTGTTCTGGGATATGCTTCAAGATCCTCTGAAACTGGACGTGTGTAATCAACATGTATGATTTGACTCATGGCTGACATTGAGGTTGGTGGTGGAAGTGCTAGTGAAGTAGACAAGAAATACAACACCACTTGAAAAAAAGGCTGGTGTGAATCTTACTAGTGCACAAAAGGGAAGAAAGTTTGTTGACTGTAAACATCCTATTGACTTTTAACAATATACCTGGAGGAAGAACCAAGGGTCCCTATACTTGTAAAAAGTGCACTTGATCATAATGGTGGAACGAATTACTGTAATATTTACGTAGAACAAATGAAGCACTTGTTGTAGTTCGAGGAAATTTGAGCACTACTACCATTCCCTTCAATTATGATCTGTCAGATGAGATGGAGCATAACCAGTTAATTCATATACACTAAAAAAAGAGCAACTATGCCATGTACAAAGGAATATTGTGTACATGAGAACACAACTCAAGCATTAGACTAAAACTGCATGGTAATTCTGTCCTTACACATATTTTAAACTACATAATGTACAATGAAAATCCATGAGTTCTGAATGCAAATTTATGATATTTAAAGAAAATTCCAAATGAAATTATACTTCGAGTTAGATGGAGCTTGTTAGGTCAGTAAAAGTGGGATGTTGTACTTGTTATTACCCAAAAAGGATTCAGTTCCCCATGTTTTCCCTTTTGTGGGATGGTGGGCGTGTGCGCATGGAAAATATTAAGCTCCATGTAGTAAGCCAATGATTGGCTCACTACTTTTACATCTTGTCCATTGGATGAGAATAAAGTAATATTCAATCACTGGCTTAATACATTGTGCTTAATATTTTCCTCTCTACAAGGGGGCCTACAATGGGATGTCACACATCACAACTATGACATGGCATCCCACCTCTTGATAACTGACAGATGCTTGTGAGTGTCAAGAAGCATCTTGTAATAATTCCTGAAGATATACTTCAAAAAAGGCTATGCATCACACTGCAACTTATTACTTGAACCAATATCATATCACTATTGCTCCTATGTCATAGAAATCACTCTCTTTTGCACAAGCCCAATAATCAAATTCATTATGGACAATCTCCAATTGTCCTACAAGAGGAAAAACATGCATTCACGTTGCTAAAATACAACTGGTAGTTAAGAGAATCCTGATGAAATCCTTTGAAATAACTTTAGTTTAAAAAAATTGAAATTGTATGAAGTCCCTTTAAGAGTCTGCAATGATGTCTGGCATCACACTACAAGCTATTACTTGAACCAATATCATATCACTATTGCTCCTGTATCATAGAAATTACTCTCTTTTGCACAAGCCCAATAATCAAATTCATTATGTACAATATCCAACTGTCCTGCCAGAGGTAAAACATGCATTCAGGCTACTAAAATACAACTGGCAGTTAAAAAGAGTCCTAATGAATCCTTAGAAAGATATTTAGGTAAAAAAAATTGAAATTGTATGAAGTCCCTTTAAGAGTTTGCAATGATGTCTGGCATCTCTCTATCAAGTATTAAATCAAATTTTATGTGGTATGCTTCAAGAACCATTAATTCAAGTTAACTAGCCGTAATAGGCCTTAATCTTTGAAAAAAACTAGTCAGTTGTAATTTTTCTAGCATGTAGTCCGAGTCTAATGAAAATTGGGACCATGGGTCTAAGCACTAAGCTATTTTCCCTTCTACTAGCCGAGTTTGCTGAGACAGTGAGTTTTACTCTTTCGGTATGTTGCTGCTGTGAACAAAATGCAAACAAAAAATCATTCTGGAAGATTATGAGAGTTGTAGTTGGGGGGAGGTTAAGGGAATTAGGAATGATCTAGCCCCAAGGCCACAAACTGGTATTTTCTATGGTCGTTTAAGTTGAGAAACGTATCCTGTACCTGTGCTTGAAATATTAATGTGTATAGACTGCTAGAAGTGATGTTTGGTGATGTACCTCTGCTATAGAGGGTCTCAAACCTCCTCATCTCATTGGATGTGTGGCTGTGAATGTATTGAAGGCACTCCATATTTATTTATGTGTCCTGTCGTTGAATATGTTGCATATATTATCATAGTGGTGTTTTATGTATAATTTTGGAGCTTCTTTGATGTTATATCACTTATCTACAACCACTTTTCTTCCTACCATTTGCTGGTACATTCTACTTCAGATCTCTGTTATTATTAGAGCTGATATATCTGAGGTATGTGTATTCCATTTCTATAGTTGAAGTTCGAGTTTCAAGAAGGACACAGTCATTTATCTATGCACACATACCTACAACCAAGCGTATCTGGGTATATCTGAGCATTTTTTTAAGGGTGAAACATATATATTGTAGCTGTGTTGAAAGGGCTTCGAGTCTCTATTTCTTACTGGACACAAATTTGTTAGTGATTGTCTTATTTCCTAGCTGTAACCTCTATGTTTTGAGGGCAGAATATATTATGGAGCCCTGTTGAAGTTTTAATATGCTACTAGTAGTATTCTGGGTTGGTATCTTCAACTACAACACATATAATTTCTTATCTGACTGGTACTCCAAATCCCAACCTACTTTACTTGCTGAAATTTGTATATGTCAAGACGGGTTTGTTGTTAAATGTAACCTAAACTGAATCTCAGTTGTTTTTCAAGTACTCCTCCTTATATATTTGACACTGTTCATGTTATTTGAGTTTGAAATTGTTTTATAGACACCTAAAACATATTGTGTGCAAACTGTTTGTGAAAAATCCTTAGTGAACTAAACCATTCAAACTCAGAAAACACAATGATTAATTGAGATTTTCGTAAGAGGGAATCTTACAAAAACATATTTTTTCAATGTTTAAGGACATAATGCGCACCAAGAGATTTAACTTGAAGCACATGTGACCAACTTTGACCCTTTGTCTTCCTCACTCTAGAAGGAGACTTCTTGGCACTTCGGCTTGAGATATTTCTTGTTTTGTACCCAAAATCCTCTCTCACTATGACTGTAATATTTCGGCCTACTTCCTGCATTCTGCAGGTCTGCAATATTGCACGTATGGAGATAATTTAACCCCAAAAAAATTCCCAAAACAAATTTGAAGTCCTCATTGCTCCTTCCCTTCTACTCACTGGTTATAGGGCTTCTTCTTTTACCCCTTCGCACTTATTACTGTAGTTCTGCACTTGTCCGAAAATCTGTCTTCTGAACTGAGGCTGAGCTACCTGTTTATAGTGGTTGGAGCTAGTAATAATATGACTTGACGAGGGTGAACCGACATGTCCCTTTATGTAGATTATTTTCTCCATCTTGTAGACGACTTGAAGGACAGGTCTTGTGCTTGTCTTGGAGGGCTTTCATACTTATTTAATGACTCACAAAAATGTGTAACATGCCCAAGAATGGTCCTCCATACGTGACATAGATGCAAATTGACTTTATGACTAGATGACAAATCCTAAAGACTCACAACGGGAGCCATCACTAAAAATAAAATTCCTTGCTCATGAAACACATAGACAAGCATTACAATAATATTTTTTTCTTCTTCTTTACATCAATTACATAAAATCACAATTACACATGTCATTATGAAGACCGAACCTAGTTACACTTTTCAAAAAAAGTAAACATTTTTTTTCCAAACTTCTATTAAAAAGACATTTAGCTTTTTTGGCTGTGAAATAATATATTTATATTTCATTCAAACCTTTTGAGTTGTGGTCTAATGATTTCAGTATTGATTTTTGCAACATGTGATATCATTAGTTGTTGAGTTTTGGAATCGTCTAACAGATTTCCATTACTATTGTTTCATTATTTCTAATTCTTTAAGCACTTTTGATGACATATTTAATTGCAGGCATTTCCTATCTTGTTCCTCAGACAAGAACTAAGTATTCAATGTTCCTTGTTGTCTCCGAAATAATAGAATCGACCATAGCACTCGGAAATATGCCACCTTCCCTGGCACAAACTCCAGTTCTTTCAACACTTTCAGAACCTCCATTGCCACCTGTTACTGAAACTTTTGTTCCACCAACAACTTCTTCATCAAACAATGTGCCAACAACAACCTCTTCACCAACCAATGTGCCAGCAGCAACTCCTCATAGTCAACCCAGCAATGCCAATCAATCTTGGCAATTTTGTCTATCTCTCTTCTCATAGGACTCTTTATATTATTCTTGCAGCATAATTGAAAAGGCATATCGTACACCATTATTTTGTACCAAATTTTATAAATTCTCCATCATTGATTTGGTCTGTAGAGATTTTGATGACTCCTTGAGAAATTTTGAGCATCTTACATGCATAGATGTAGTATATAATAATTTATTTTATTCCTTACAAGTTGTGAATATTCAACTCTTTTTTTTACATAAATTAAGAGATAATGTATTCCAATTTGAAGTACTTATGCAAAACGGGAAGCCATTATGTGATACAGTGAGACTATAATAAAATAACTACACTTACCTGTGTTTGATTAGAATGTGTATGTGTAGTAATAGTATGGTTACGAAGCAAAAGCTCGAGTTTTATATATTTGGCACTTATGCATATAAAAGAAGGTATTTCTAGCCCACCTTTATTGCTAAACCAATAAATGATATCAATGGCATTTTAGGTTTGTAATATACGTAGATAATATTATGCTCAACTTGTCTAATTTCTGGATACAAGTAGAGGTTTCTAAGACCTACCTATTTACCAAACATTGAGTTTATAATTCTGATGATTGATATAAAGGCAATGTGATTGTTTAACAACATATTTATTGCCCCTTCCTCTATAGGCAAGTTCTTTGCATTGAACACATATTTCTATGGCTAATTTAGGAGGAAGGAATCTATTTTATAGGAAATATTTGAAGGAAGGTCCATCAATTATTTTTTTCTTAAAATTAAGTATCTCTATTCCTATGGGAATATCCATATAATAGCAGATTTCCTTGTTCAAACAGAAATAGGGGTAAAGGAAAACATGTTGAATGATTTCTCTTTCCTGATGCTCTTAGCAAACTATCCACAAATTGTAGACAAATATTTAAGTCTAAATGAAAAAATTGATTGCTAATGAACAGTTAAGTAGAAGAAAGCAAAAAAATAGTAAATGGGTTTTTTGCTAGAAAGGTGATGCGGATTATCAAAATCTCCTTTTGCTATGATACAATGTGCCCTTTGTGATCTCAACAAAACGTTGATATGGTCAGTGTGAAAAAGAGAATTGCAAGTGATTAAGGCTAAGAAATAGAAATGACCACAATCTAGACAAAATCCAAACGAACAAATCTAGGTGTTAAATCAAGAAATATATTTTTGTTTGGAGTTGATTGGAGTATCAAACAAAATGTAACAATAGTATATTATGGTCAGCACAGATTAGGTGCATTCTATCCAGTTGAAAATCTAATATTGTTTCTCATACAAATGTGGAGGTTCTTTGGTTTACCCTCTTTTATTGCCTGGTTTATTGTTAGGAAATATTTCCTCTTATATGGAACCAATAGAGGTGAGAGAGCATTCAAAATTTAGCACGGATCCATTCCTACGAAAGCAGGAAAATTATTTAATAGTTATGATCGAATCCAATACTGTGTGGTGGGTATTCCTATTATTACAAACCATTCTCTTAACTCTCGTCCACACGTTCAAGTAGCTACTGGGATAATTGGTGATTCAACCTTCATATTGAGTACCTCGAGTGTGTAAATGGGCAAGCTCATTATCAAATCCCCCATCTGGTGAGAGACGTACATGGTTAGTCCCCATGTGACAAAAGACATATGTGGTCCCTAAACTTTAAATTGTGTGTCCATGTTGAATTCTGAAGATGTTCTATGCTATATGCAAATTTACTTTAAACTTCTAGGGCTCAATGAGAATAAGATGCAAATAGAACATATCAATAGATCAATGGAAGACAAGCCAAACTAGAGATAAAGACTGGTGGCGTTACGACGATCATCAAGCCGCTTCAACTAGCAAAGTATTCATAAGGTCAGCCTCCCACATGTGTCACACAACCCCAAGACGTCTCATTAATAATACTCCACCAAGACGCTGCACCAAGAAGCCCTAAACACAGAACCAAGAACATTGCTCCATCACCATCCAAGAGAGAAGAAAATTCCTCCACCAAATGTGTGTGTGAAATGAACTCCAAGTCTCTCCAATATATACGCATATGTGGGGGTGTGTGACACATCTCTTATGCATGTGGGATAAATCAGGCCAACCTTGCACATGTGGAATAAATTCAAAATACTTGTTCTTCTCATCCAATAAAAATTATCTTTAGATCAATCTTGCACCTCTCCGAAAGAGGAATCCAATAAAAATATTCTCATCGTCATCTAAGAATCACAACATGGAGTTTCGACCTAGTTGCCCAAAATTAACACTCCCTCTCAATTAGGGAGAACTCCATCCACCAGTGCCATCCAAACATCGTGCGTCATCCTGCTGTAACTTGCTTCGTTGGCTTCTTTATTTCAAAACAAAAGGTGAGTCACAATCAGAGGTTCAAAACCTCTATAGACCTCAAAGGAGTCACATACCAACTCGAAGTTGGTTTAACTGACCCGAAGTCAGTTGGAGGTCTGAAACCTCACTAGACTTGATCTTAGATCAAATGGTCACATTCCATCCTAGACATAGAGAGTACGAAAATCTCCGATGCATCCATAGGTCTTGCTATGGTCTCTATTCAAATTTACCACCTCATTGGCCAAATGAGAGGTACTTCCCATGAGTTCAAAACTCCATGGGTAGGATGCATACGAGGCACAAATCAGAGAGAGGTAAACCAACTCAATATCATCACGGTGGGGCGGAAGCACACCAACAAGGTTCGGCAAGCCTAGCCCTGTGGTTGCTTATAGCTCCAAGAAGCTATCCCCAAAGACCCCTGGAGCTCCCAGTGCTCATTGTCCAACAATACACTGCAAATAGGGTCGTTCCACAATTCCAAAATTCTCACGGAAGGTTAGGAATATGACCTTCCCCAAGGGCTTTGTGAGAATATCCGCGACTTGCTTATCAGTTCCTATACGATCGAGCCTTATGGCGCCTCACTGTACCATATACCAGATTAAATGGTACTAGACATCAACATGCTTGGATCGATCATGGAACACGAGATTATCTGACAAGCGAATCCCCCTTTGGTTATCACAAAGGATAACGGTGGAAAATAGCACATGCTTGAACAGATCACTGAAGAGCTTTCGCAACCAAGTGGCTTCACAACGGGCCACACACACTGCAATGTATTCGACCTTAGCGGTGCTCAAAGCTACTGGATTCTACTTCCTGCTCGAAGCAAACCCAAGTGTGAAGCAGCATCTAGATGTGCTCTTGGGATCCACCACATTTCCTGCCCAATTGGAATCAGCATATACACAAAGTCTCAAACTCTCGACAGTGTATCTCAACCCATGGTCTATCGTGCCCCAGAGATATCTCGTAGAGTTTCCTGGCACCAATCCAGTGAATGTTATGAGGATCAACCATGTGTTGACTCAAAGTGTTCACTGCACAATATACGTCCGGACAGATGTTCCCTAAGAACATTAGGGCCCCTACGAGTTGGCAATACTTGGTAGGATTTGCTAGCACAGGCCCAGCAGCGCTTTCACTCAACTTCTTAAAGTTTAGTTCCATCGGTGTCGACACGGACTTATAGTCCACCATAACAAATATTTCCAGCAACTTCACAATATATTTTCCTTGAGAGAGGAAAATCTCGCTAGGTCTCTGGGAGACCTCTAGGCCTAGGAAGTAATGTATTTGTCCTAGGTCCTTTATCTCAAAGTCAGAAGCGAGCTCCCTCTTCCACTGATGAATGAGAGGGTCAGCACCTGTCAGGAAGATATCATCCACATAGAGAACCAAAATGAGAGGCTTTTCTCTATCAATCTTGAAGTAAAGGGGTTGGATCAACATTACTTCGAGTGAAGCCCAACTTCATCAAGTAGCTATCTATCCTCTCGTAAAAAGCCCTGGGGGCTTGCTTCAACCCATAGAGGGATTTATTCAACTTGCATGCATGAGAGTCTCTATCCTGGGCTTCGAAACCTAGAGGTTTCTCCTCATACACCTCTTCCTATATCGAACCATGTAGAAAAATAGTCTTCACATCTATCTGATGTAGCTCTATCCTTACATAGCAGCAAGGGAAATAATAGATTGGATGGTAGTATATAGGATCATAGGTGCAATTATATAATCATATTCTACACCTTCCTTTAGAGAGAAGCCTCGGGCAACAAATCTTGCCTTGTACTTTTTAGCACTCCCATCAGATCCATGCTTGATCTTATAGAGCTATTTCTAGGTCATAATAGCTTTTTCCTCTCGTCTCAGGACCATATCCTAGAAATCATCCTTCATGACTCGTACTCTTTGTGTATAACATCCTTCCATACTTGATGCTTTACAGCTTCTTCAAATGATCCAGGCTCACATTATACTCATGGCTGATAGATACCCTTAGTATCTATATGGCTTCTTGCTTTCCCGGAATGTCCCCCTTTGTGGCCATATGACTCTCGGCATCCTTGAGAGTGTCTTTGAGCCATGAGGGTCTGTTCTTCTTTCTTCCAGCAACGTTATTTTATCAGGAGCATATACGGTTGTGGTCTCCCTCTTAATGCTAGCTCCTCTGCAAAGATGCGATTATCAGTCCTTAGAACCTTGATCTTCTTCTTCAATAAATATATCCAGACGGGAAGCATATCAGATAAATCAGAATGTATCAACTGCTAGACATCAGATTGTGATACTTGAGGGAAAAAGAAAGTCCCCCTTTTTATGCTTTCCTACGGCACAACTCTAATATATGCCTTCATGATTATTTTGAATTTGGGCATCCCAGACACCAACTTCCTTTCCTCATAAAGGGCTCTGTAATCATAGACATGAATCTTACTCACCCACTGTCAAGATCATACAAGAATCATAGCCATATACTGCCATATATCTGTTATACATCTTGACAGGTATCATACATTATCATATCATTGATTTCAGTGTTGCCAAAATATTATCATACACATCACTATCATATTTATCATAGCCATACAAAATGTAGGATATCAAACTTCATGGTTATGTATTATTTTCCATATGCCTCTGAAGATACCATGGATCAAGATCATATATATTCTGCCATATGTCACTATCCATATCTTCCTACACAACAAGAACAAATACAATGACTTACTTGCCAAAGATGCACTCCACTTACATCCCTTTAGTCTCTTGTCCTTTCTGTCCACTTCCCTTGAGCACCTGGCAGGTCCTTGGCCACGTATACACATAGAGAATATGTTTCTCTAATACCTCTGCCTCATCTGCTCACAATGTCCTATGCTGCTTCAGATACACTTTCACAAATATCTCTTCAATCTCCCTTCTATCAATGAAAAATCTCCACCAAGGTTATTGAACATAGGCCTATATTAGTTTTCCCTCTACAAGTGGTGTTCCACATCAAAAGCATTGTTCATAGGTATTTAAAAAACTTCCTGCATACAATAACTCAATTGCTACTGAGTCACTGATCTTAGGCTGCACGGATTTGCCTTTTAACAGTGGATTGCTTCTCCAAGTCTCACTGTACATAGGCACCAATCATCCAACATCTCACAATCACTTTACTTGCTCCAAGGTGACTGTACATAGCCTTGAACACATTCTTATTATTCACCTTAGTAGGAAAGACCTTAAACTTCCTTCCTCTTTTTTTTTTTTGGATATATCTCACGTTCCAACCCTTACTTCCCTGAGCATGTACATGATTAAGCTTGGGCCTCCCACTAGCTGTTCTGCAAGCCTTATGGTCTCTCTATCCAGCGAATAGAAGGGTCTCAACCCTCCTTTAGTGCATAGACATCAACACGGCCCTAACACAGAAATATACCACTGTTCTATGCCCAAAAATACATCTCAAATGATGCAACCTCCTCTCCTTTACATCCACAGTGACCTTGTTATGAGAGGAGGCACCTATAGCTCCACGTTAGGGTAGTTTTGACCCTCAAAACGCCACCTACAGGCCTGAGGCGTAGTCATCACAGGTGGGTCCCTTTGTCGGCCTATTTCAGAAGGATTTGCTGCGATTTTCTTTCCCAGAATTAACAAGCCTTCACATCAGTACAACAAATCCAAACTGCGATACCTCCACAAATATTCTTACCATAGGTGACTATCCATAACAATAAGCTACAAGACTACACAAAAGTACAGCTCCATGCCTCTGGAAACTAGTGATCCGAGTCTCTGCACATAGGTCACTATTTGAGGTGGTTGTGCCTTCAACAAGATCAATCTTGAGATGATTGTCTTTGTCCCTATCCAAGTTGTACATAAAAATACTGACTAGAGGTCCATGACTACTAATAGGTCTGTTCTTTGCAGTGGTAACAAAAAGAAGCTCCTATAGGATTGAGTTTCCTCAGTTCTACAATTTTACAGATGATACCTGTCCATAGATGGTTATTATGAGGTTATGATATATAGGTGCTAAGTCCAAGTTTATCAATAGATCTGAGTTCTTGAGTTGTTGATTGTTCACAAGTTTTGTATGCAACTCTGAGATTCTCCAAATATCCGAAATACACAGTGACCGCACTGGTGAAGATGTCATTATTCTCCATTGTCTGAAATACAGTGACCGCAGTGCTGAAGGTATAAATTTTTTCCACTTTCCGCAATACACAGTCCCAAAGGTGTTCAGAAAAGTTTACACACTCATCAATACAAGCCTTCTTTGGCTACAGTCCTCCAAAGTAAAGCACCTCTTCCTCCACGCTGCCCCTTTCTAGGCCTTTCCACCTAGATGCTGCCCTTAAAGGACCTTTCACTACTGGCTATGGTCTATGGCCTAGAACAATAGTTAGCTATGGTTGCGGTCCTCCCTTAGACATCACACAAGTTTCCTAAAAATAGCCTTGGCTTATGCCTCTCTTCCTCAGCCACCTGCCTAGAAAACTCAGCCCTTAAACATCACCTAAAATAGATTTTAAACCAGCCGCCGTCTCCTAAAGCACTCGACCTCCACTACAGAAATGCCCACGTTGTCCCTAGGCCTCCTTCACGCTGTCTTAAGGCTCCTTCTAGTTGCGGCTAGGCTTCTACAATTTCAAAGATCACTTGAGGATTTATTTCCCATACTTCAAATTTGAAGGGAAGGGATCTCCACGATGAAGGTTAGGGCACCAACCGGCCCCAACAGACCTGAAATAGAGGTCTCCTAACTCGGCCTTCCCAGCAAGGTTGCTCGGCCTTCTTCTAGCAGCTTGGTCACCTGAAGATAGTCCTTATCCTGCTACCATAGATTCTCAACTAGATGGGCTTTGTCTTCTCCTAGCTCTGATACCATGTTAAATTATGAAGATGTTCTATGCTAGATGCAAATTTACTTTAAACTTCTAGGGCTCAATGAGAGTAAGATGCAGATAGAACATATCAATAGATCGATGGAAGACAAGCCAAAACATAGGTAAAGAGTGGTGGCGTTACGACGATCAGCAGGATGCTTCAACCACCAAAGTTTTCATGAGGTTAGCCTCCCACATGTGTCACACAACCGCAAGACGTCTCATCAAGAATACTCCACCAAGACGCTGCACCAAGAAGCCCTAAACGCAAAACCATGAGCGTTGCTCCATCACCATCCAAGAGAGAAGAAAATGCCTCCACCAAATGTGTGTGTGAAATGAACTCCAAGTCTCTCCAATATATAGGCATATGTGGGGGTGTGTGACACATCTCTTATGGATGTGGAATAAATCAGGTCGACCTTGCACATGTGGAATAAATTCAAAATACATGTTCTACTCATCCGATCAACATGAAATTTAGATCGATCTTGCACCTCTCTGAAAGAGAAATCCAATAAAAACATTGGCAACATCATCTAAGCATCAAAACATGGATTTTGGACCTAGTTGCCAAAATTAACATTCCATCATCTCAAAGTCATCTCAAAGTGGGATCAACGATAAATTTAGAGACCTACTCGGTCCATCATTGGAAGGTTCACACTAAAGCAAAGTTGAACATAGAATATTATCCAAGTAAGAGGTAGACAGTGTCTAAATTTTGGATCAATTTTAGTGGTGATAGTAAATTATTTCCCTGCCATCAATTGGATGGCCAACTCTTGTTACCACCCTTAACTAGGATTTAATTACTTTCATCTCATCTTGCATTATTGCATTGCAGGGTGGTTGCATAACATTTTTCATAGCCAAATTCTTATAGACAGACCACTGGGTAATTTTGTAAAAGGAAATTAGTTGACAGTATGATGTTAAGCTTATTCTGCGAATTGTCAAAGAACAAGAACAAAGAAGGTGAAAAACAGAATGCACTGTACACCAACAAGGGAGAAACCATTTAATGCTAGTATGCTAACCAGTGTGGAAGGCGAGACTCTTTAGGGATGTGATTGAACCGTACAACACTGAAAACATTATTGTTCTTTTCACAGCCGAATAATGAATGCATAAAATGGCATATTTTTGCTTATGGCTTTAGTCCATTATGCTTAATCACAAATCAATGGGGCACAGTATGATGTTCATACTTGAAAATTGCGAGTGCTCAAAATTCTAGGGTTCGAGACGTCAACAAGCCCCGCCACAAAAAATTGCACAATGAAAAAAAAAAAACTTTTTCCAATTGCACAATGAAAAAAAAATTAAAACTAATATTTACCATTTTTTTCCTTCAGACGAAGGAAGTAGAAGTTGTTTCTTGAGCATAGGAGAAAAAAATTATTATGGTGTATGTTACGCTCTCGCTCCTCATGCTTCCCATTTTTTGATTGCTATCATTGTAACATTCAGAAGCTTCACATGCTGGACGTCAGGTCCTTCTTGGCCATTGCCGTACCCATTGCCTTGTTTTTCTTCTTGGTGTGTTTTCACGCTAGAGGCTTGTAATTTCAATGGCGATGGTTTATTGCAATGGGAATGACGCTTCCATATCTTAGGAAATTGGGGATTTTTTCACAGCAATGCACACACTGACTGTATGCTTGGACAGAATAGAGTTATTAGTTGTGATGAAAATTGTGAATAGTGTTTTTCATTTATTGTTTATTTTTTATGTTTTAATTTTATTAATTTCATTTTCAATGTTACATAATATGAATTTTTTTATAATTTTTATAAATTTATATATAAAGTGTTTATAATTTTTATAGATTTATATAAGTGTATTTTTAATCTTTATAATTTATATATTTTATTGAGAAAATGTATGTTTATTTTTTATATAGGGATGTTTTCATAATCGTTTTGATAATTTTATAGTAATTAAAAATTAAATTAATTTGGTGTATGAAAAAATAAAATTGTATTTTTAAATATTTTTAAATTTAAATTTTAAAATATTGAAATAAGGTTTTAGTAGGAAATGAATTTTGGTTAATATTAAGAAAATTATTATTTTTTATTATTTGTTTTAAAATCATTTAAATATTAGAATAAAAAATTATAAATTATGAGAGATATATGGAAGTGAATTTTGGATCATATTTGTATGTAAGGATGTATCTATCATGTATTCAATGATTGATTTATTGGCAAGCCTAAAAGAGAAAACATTTATTGGCAAACCTAAAAGAGAAAATGGAGGTGAGATTCAATTAGACATGTGTGTGCGCATATGGGAGTTGTTATGCACGCCACATGTTATGACCACTATATGTAATTGTCCCGATGACTACCTTTTGACCACTATCTCTTAGTGTCTCTATGAATACCTTAAGGTAACAAATTAAAATTCCATAGTTATGGAATCTTAGTCAATAGTGAAAAAATCATCATTCTTTGTTATTGTTTCCAAATCCTTGTCTTAAAACATGTGTAAATATATCTTAACTCTAGATCTATCACATGCAAAGAGGAATCAAATACTTCAATATGCAAACCTTAAGGTATTTAAGGAAATGTCATTAGGACTCTTATATAAGTCGAAGTCGTACTTGGATTTTTCACTTAAAAAAAATACCCGAAAAGAGTTGGTTTTGAATGATATGGGAAACAAGTTTGGGGATAAGAATAATTCTTCATATTATGGATTTAACTCTAAAAGTGATAATTCTTCAAACATTGCAAACGAATAATGAACCTCGAAAAATATGAGATATATATATATATATATATATATATAATAAGAAAGACCAAACGACTAAGTAAGAGCTGAAACGTCACGTATTAACCACGGACACAGTGAAACTCCATCGGGCCACCTACTCCTTAAGCCTAATGAATACATACTACAACATACCTCCGAAGAATTGAACCTGGGTGGGTGGGTGGAAAACCACAATCCCAACCACTTGAGCTAAGAACCATTGGCTCAACAGAGATGAGATATTTACAAATAATTGTCTCTATAATAATGGATTCTAACTATAAAGGGGATAAGTTTCCATTTAGTAAATAAAATTCCAAAGCTAAAGATGCTGGAAAAATAATTTTCTACTAAACTAAATACATAAAATTTTGCGCCCTCCAAACGTAGAGGCCTTGGTATTTTGCACCCTTGTCTCTACCCTTGGGAAAGCCATGAAATCTAAACATCAATGCTTTGTTAGTAAATTGCACAATATCCTTAAGGATCCTCTCCTCAGGTCTCCTCTTATCCACACATGGCTCTCACTTTAATTATAAAAGGTTTGATAAGTGGATCGTTGAGATTTGGCTCTTACCCAAATCAATGGCCATTTGGGTTTAGAATATCACAATCAAAGGTAAGCTCACCCACTACTTGTATGATTGAGATTTTTATGGCTTTTTATGTGAAATAAAGGAGGATAGGGACCTAATATTCATAAATGGGCTTACTTATTTCTTTTCCTTTTCCCCAGTAGCCAATAAAATAATTTTTTTTCCTCTAGCACCTCTTCCTAATGTCACCTTCTATCTTTCCAAACCCATTTCCAAGAATTATTCCTCCACAAGAATGATCCTTGAAAACCCTGTCATATAGTGACATAGATACATAGATACATACACTACCCATCCAGTCTAAGAGTTGAACCATGCTTTGATACCACTCTATAACACCCTCTTCCCACATGTACCCAAGTAACCAACCAACTAGGGTAAACATGCAACGAGAGGCTACTAATATGAGATTCAACCTCCTATATGACCTCAAGGAAGTGGAGCCAATGAAAACAAGACAAACACACCTTACACAACATCAAAAGCATCTCCATGAGGTAACCCAACCTCCCAAACACCTGAAACCTAAGGAGGAATTGATTTTTTACCCTTTTGAGCCTTGGCCACAAGCATGCCAAGGCAAGGTAGTGGCTGTAACCCTATATCCATAGGCACGCCAAGGAAAGGTAGCGGCTAGGGCCCGGTTTGGTCAGTTATGTGCCTGGGACTTTGGGATTTGTGCCACCTTTTTAGTCCTGGAACCCAAGTCATTGCCCAGAACTTCATGGAACTGTAGGGGATGATGAATAACAATAAAACAAAGGCATAGAAGCAGTCACATCATCAGGAACTCATATTGACCCCTTCTGCCCATGATAGGAATTTTTTCAAACATGTCACATACATTGCATCTACATGTATAAATAATAGATTTAAACATAGGGGTCTCATACCTTTCTGAGAATCACTAAGGAGCATTACTCCCTTACACCATTAGCTGCAATACAATCTATTTTACCATAGATTCATTGTGCATTCATTTACAAGTAAAAACATGGATATATCCATACATCATGACTAATAAAATACATGCTTATAACTAGCATAATAACAATAGAAATACAATGGATACAACAACAATAAAATCCATACATAAACCAATACATTTGCATGCCAAATACTAAAGGAATGAGCTCTTCATTACTAAATGTAAAAACCAATCAGGGATGGGACTACCACGTTCCACCCGACTATAGATTTGCTAAGCCAAATATCACTTTAGCCAACCACCCTCGTGCCATATTCTAAGCATGAATGTAGGACTCATAACCAACCAAAAAAGAACCAAATAAGCATGAATGCTATCGGAGTTCTTCACCTACATCGTGAGGAATTTGAGTGCCTCCTAGTCTCTCAGGCTTTATCGTAACCCACGGTTTGATCCAAGGGTCACTCGGCCCTAAACCGAGACCATCTCTCCAGGCTTTACCGTACATACCATCCTGGGACTACTAGGAGCAACGAAGAGAAATCCAACTCTTGGATTTACCGTATATCCTGTCATTCACTGGCAAGGATTTATAGGCACACAATATAGCTTCATCGCAACCCACAGTCTAGCTCAGGGGTTACTAGGTCATTGGATTTATCGTGATCCACAGTCCACTTTAGGGATCACTAGGCCATGTGTTTGTCATTTTGGAGATCCACCCCACTCAACTTCAAATCCAATCTGGCCATTCAACTCAACCAAAGAATGAGAAACCCATCTCATCAAAGATATACATAAATGGTAAGGATAGAATGAAAGCACTCTCACACCTGGAAAAACCCAGGCCAAGACAACAAGAAACTACATGCAATACCATGCATGCTAGATCTAGCAAGGAAAACACACATGCAAATCGATACCTGCCAAGAATCCTATTGTAGCTGCTTGATTCCTACTCCTCCTTCCTTTCTTTTCCTTTCTTGCTCCAATGCCAAAGTACTCCAAGAAAATATTGTCATGTACATGATGTCAGTCATGGATAATGCATAAATCGAGAAACAAATCCAAGAGTTTCCTGATAAAGGGGTCATCAAACCAAGCACATCGCCATGTAGGTCTCCTATTGTTTTGGTACCAAATAAAGATGGTGCATGGCACATGTGTGTGGATTATAGAGCCTTGAACAAGATCATGTTAAATAACTGTTACCCTCTTCCTTGAATTTATTATTTAATTGATCAATTGAAATATGTTTTTTATTTCATTAAGTTGGAATTGAGAAGTGGCTATCATCATATTAGGATTGCTAAAGGAGATATATGGAAGACAAACTTCAAAAAAAAAAAAGTTGGTTTGAATGGTTGGTTATGCCATTTGGGCCTTGTAATGCTCCTACAACATTCATGAGATTTATAAATGATGTTTTAATACACCTAGTGATTAAGTCAAATTTGAATAACGATTTTGGATTAGGACCATTATTAACTTAGAAAGAATAAATTAGATGATGTGATATATGTCTGGGTTAACCGGATGCATTGTGGACCCTAATAAGTGTTGATTTTTGGCACGATGATTTGTCATCTTGTCAAGTAGAGATCTATGCTTAAAAAAAAGTGTGAAGCTCAACTCTAGCATATGAATTATGGTGCATGCACTAAAACAACATAGGTGTTAATACAAATGATTTATTTTTTATTTTGTATTGTTATAGTTTTTTCTTTAACTATCAACATAGGTAAATTATATACACATAATGGGCCTTTATCACTATTGAAATGAGGGTGCTCATATTCGCTCACCAAAATTCTACACCCCCAGTACAAGCTAGTTCTTGTAGCTCGTCATGGATGTAAAAAGTTGCCATATATGGTGATGTACAAAACTCTTAGCTTAAGTGGCAACAAATTTATGCTTTGGTGTTGATTAGGCAACGCCATATTACACACACATATAAAAAAAATGAGCCCTATTTATGAACATCAATACATAGTTTTATAACTATGATAACCTCATAAAAGAGGCTTCGAGGGGCATCACATTTGTTATTTGTGTGGTGGATCAAACAAAGAAATAGTTCACCTCTTTTTGTAATGTCCATTTGGAACATCTATTTGTCATGAGTTGTTAATGTTTTACAATATCCAAGTTGTCATGGACAACTCCTCAATTGAATTGTGTCTATCAAATTGGATAGAGGCACTTAAAGAATATAGAATGCTTCCCTTCTATATATTTTGGGGGATTTGGAGGAGCATGAACGATAATTTTTTTTGACCAAATCATTCCTAATTTAAGGCACACAAGTTTGAATATCTTGGTCCTTTTTCAGGAGATTGGGCCTTAGAGGGGTTAAAAATCATTTCCCCCTAAGGGAATAGGGTCCTGGAATATTGGGTTACCTATTGGGGATGTCAATGATGCAATGTAATGTTGTTTTTGGTGTTTCCTTCAATTCCACTTTCTTGAGGTCATCTAGGATGTTGAATCTCATATTAGTAGCCTCTCGGCACATGTTTACCCCAGTTGGTCAGTTACTTGGGTAGATGTGGGAAGAGGGTGTTACAGGTCCACTATTTAAAGAAATTCCATTAGGACTCTTATATAATTTGAAGTCATACTTGGTTTTTTCACTTGTAAAATATACCCGAAAAGAGTTGGTTTCGAATGATATGGGAAACAATTCTCGGTATAAGAATAATTCTTCAAACTATGGATTTAACTCTAAAATTAATAATTATTCATACATTGCAAACCAATAATGGACCTCGATATATATATAATAAATACCCAATGACTAAGCAAGAGCCGAAACGTCACGTATTAACCACAGAAAGAGTGAAAAATCCACGGGCTCACCTACTTCGTAAGCCAAATAAATACATACTACAACATATCTCCGAAGAATTGAACCTGGAGATCATTCTTTGTTATTATTTCCAAATAAATTTGTCTTAAAACACATGTAAATGTATCTTAACTCTAGATCTATCACGTGCAAAGAGGAATCACATACCTTAAGATGCAAACCTTTCCTTGAGCTTCTGCAATAGAGAAAATTTTACACTTCAAGGTTTTAATCAAACCATCCAATGCACGATAGATACTAGATTACGATGGATCTATGTTGTTCCACTATTTAAAGCAATGTTATTAGGACTCTTATATAAGTGAAATTCATATTTGGCTTTTTCACTTAAACAAAATACCCGCAAAGAGTTGGTTTCGAATGATATGGGAAACAAGTATGGGGATAAGAATAATTCTTCAAATTATGACTCTAAAAGTAATAATTCTTCAAACATTGCAAACCAATAATGGACCTCGGCATATATATGATATATATATATATATATATATATATATATATATATATATATTTTTTTTTTAATAAGAAATACCCAATGACTAAGCAAGAGTCGAAACATCACGTATTAACCACACACAAAGTGAAAACTCCATGGGGCCACCTACTCCTTAAGCCAAATCAATACTGACTACAACATACCTCCAAATAATTGAACCTGGGTGGGTGGGGTGGCAAGCCACAATCCCAACTACTTGAGCTAAGAACCATTGGCTCGAAAAATATGAGATATTTAAAAATAACTACCTCTATAATAAGGGATTATAACTATAAAGGGGATAAGTTTCCATTTAGTAAATGAAATTCCAAGGCTAAAGATGCTAGAAAATTATTTTTCTACTAAACTAAATAAATGATATTTTTCACCATCCAAACCTAGAGGCCTTGACGTTTGCACCCTTATCTCTACCCTTGGGAAAGCCATTAAAACTAAACATTCATGCTTTTTCAAGAAATTGGATGATATTCCTAAGGATCCTCTCCTAAGGTCTCCTCTTATCTACACATGGCTCTCACTTTAATTAGAAGAGGTTTGATAAGTGGATCATTGAGATTTGGTTCTTACCCAAATAAATGGCCATTTGGGTTTAGAAGCTCACCCAATACTTCTATGATTGAGAGTTTTATGGCTTTCTATGTGAAAAAGATGAGGACAGGGACCTAATATTCATAAATGGGCCTACTTATTTAGCACCAAAGGAATGTACTTGAATAGATACAATTTTTACTTCAGCTTGAAGCTAGTTGTCCATTCTATTATTTTTTTAGGTCCATTTACGACACTTACCTCTCCATTATTGGAAAGAAGATCCACTTAAGAGTACTCACAATAATTTTGGGAGATGCATATACAATTTTAGACTAAAAGATAAGATGTACATTGAGGTTGATTTGGAGGAAGGAATATCAAAGGTAATCCTTGATAATTGGAAATATTTTCAAACATAAGATTATGAACTGTTGCCTTTCATCTGCAAAACCTAGCACAAGCGCAAACACTTTGCAAAGAATTACAAGAAAAATATCCCACAGACTTAAATAACCTCCTAAAAAGGAAGATCAAAGGAAAATGGTACATATCAAACTTGCACCTACCTATATGGCTTGTTACCTACGATATCCCCCTTTGTATTGATGTTAGATTATGGTGATCCTAGATAGATAACTTTCTTTACGTGGGCTTTCGATATGTAACTTTATTATGGTAGGACTAGCATACCTAGGTAAACCTTTGATACTCCCTTGGTTTTGTATTGCAATTGCACATGGTGTAACTAAAACAACCATGGGGAAATACTATACATTAGGAGTAGCATACAAATTTTAGGCACTCATAACCCTTATCTTAGCCACATTACTAGATACTCTTCCCAAAATATGTTTGATATCTCCTCCCAACAGTAGTTCTTAATTAAAAGGATCCAAAAAACCATATTTTAATTTCACATATGTATTCTCAATTCTAGATGTACAACTACCTTAAGAAGGGTGATGCTAAAAAATGAAACCAAAATTATAGGAAAGACCAGTGGCCAGATCCATCTCTTATTTTATTGTCATTTTCCCATACCTAACCAATGAGAGCACAAGAACACCTATTTTTGTAAAAGCACCTATAATACTTTTATGGGTTTGACTAATATCCCTTTAGTTAGTGTGTGCACAATAGCCTAGATCCTAAAGTGATTTCCCTACAATCATATTCCACTAGGTGTGTTTGCTCTTAAAAACTATGCATGGATAGATGTCCCATTTATGGCAAAGTTCCACCAAAATGGTTCCCCCTACGTACCTAGTACCTACATTACATTTATTTCACAACAAGACTACCCTACAACCCACCAAATTTCTATCATATCCTTGAATCCAACAACAATTTGTTGTTCAATATATGGTTAAGTTGGAAAAAACTTAGCTCTAGAGCTTAGGATATTTTTCCACCTCTAATGTTTATAAAAAAAGAGATATAAAATTTCTAAAACATGTGGGAGCCAAAGTATCACCTTTCCTATGTTGACCCCGTCTTAAACATCATGGAAAATGTCCATAGATGAGTTATTCTTACTAAACCAAACATATCATTAAAAATAATCATCCATACCATAACACTACTACTTCCCTTTTCACCACACAAAATTTATTTTTAAGTTACCATAATCCATATTTAATATCACATAATTATATTAAAAAATCAACCAAAATCATCTGAAATAATAGTTTATGAAATAAAAATTCAACAATTTTATGCGATTAATAATTATTTATAATCAAGAATACCACTTATTAACCCAAATAAAAGACTTACACATTTCATTTAATGGAATTTAAATGGCCTAAAAAAACACATGCATTTCATTTCAAAATTTCAAAAATTTTCAAATATCAAAAGTTTTAATTTCCCTTGTTCATTTCCCTCTGGTTACATGGTTTTTTGCAGGTTTGGAGGAAGGATGCAACCATATTGTCGCAGGTTTGGAGGAAGGATGCGGGAAGTCAAGAAATTGATCCTGAGAGTGCCTGTTGCAGGTCTGCTCTGATACATTTGGTTGAAGTCAATAAATAGGATTCTAATTGCCTCTAGGTGTGATTTATTTCCTTCTACATAAATAATCTGCAAAATATTCCTCACATTGTTGGGTGACAGCCCATCCCAGGCCCTCCATTTCTCTTCACAACTTCAAATACATATAGACAAGCGCAACGAGGCACTCAAGAGCCTGTATGTTTATTATTCCACAGAGGTCGACAAATCCAAAGGCATGGGAAATAATGGCTACACCAATGAAGACAACAAGTGATTTTTCGACCACAAAATCAACGAAGAAAATAAGCGAAAAAGAGAAAAGAAATGAGCTGCCTTCCACAAGAAAATAAAATGTCCAAAACCATAAGAGGCCACCAGCCAAATGCTCTGGCACAGATGGATTGTGCTGATCCAATTGCACCTAAGAATTATAGAAACCCAAAAAATACTTTGGATTGGCATGGAATCCAGGCTCCCAAGAGTCCCAATGTAAAGTAATTGGATGCAGAGGAAATGGACGTGGACTCAGACCAGCAGGATTAAGGCTTCGTGCCAGAGGAGAAGCTTCGAGCTACTAAACCCAATCAAGAGGTAGCTAACTTCATTTTAGTTTTATTGTTTAATTATATATTTATTATTTAATAATAAGAACCACTGCAAATAACATGCCCATGAGGGACTTCCATTGGTTTAGGCGCTAGGTCTGAATGACAATTCTAGATAATGTTTTCTCCGTAAGGATTTTATTTCTAATGCGAGTTAGACCACGGGAGTAATCTCTCTCTCTTTTAATGTGAGTTAGATTCGTTTGTAGTACTCTGTAACCATGCTTTTTTGCAGTCCAAAGGTTCTAACAAAGCTATAAATAATTGATTGTTGAGTATTATAATGATTAATAAATATTATTTTGAATGCGAAAGCCACCAATTTTTACTATGTACTCATTGTGAGCGATATTGGTGTTTATTATCATGAATAATCATGCGAGGTCTCAAAAACATTTATGTTGTAAGCACGGAGAAAATTTAGTAAAAGATGATAAACACGTCAACATTGCTGACCTTTCTACTTGGCCAAAACAGATGATACCATAGAAAATACAAATGAAAAAGATCACAATGGGAATCTCTATGATGATTCCAAACAATTTCAGCAAACATATGCATTGCAAATAACAAATTAGTAAGAAAAAGTAAACTCAAGTATCACTCGATGCTAAATGTTTTGAACTGCACAATCTCCACAATAGAACTAGTGAGTCAAATGAAGCTCATGTCAAAAGAGTTGTAGCAATTAAAGAAGAAAGTTCTTTTTGTGGACCTCGATTCTATCCTCTTCATGAATGATGTATCCCGCATCTATATGGCTCACTTCTATTATGCATCCATGTCTTGATGTAGCATAGACCAAAAACATGTTCCCTATGAACACATCATTGCATGATAGCTCTGCTGACCATTTATCAAAGCAACTTTAGTTGACAGGGATCTAAGTTCTTTTTAAATATCTTGTCGATTCTTTCAAAGGCTAGCTTACTGTCATCAGCCCTCAAGAATGCACCAATGAGAGCACTGTAACTCACAATTCTTGGCTAGTACCTTTAACTATTTATTCTAAATAATGTAAATGAGTGACTGTTAATTTCCCATAAATTAAAAATTACAAAAATCAATCTCTAGAATAAGAACTCTCATTTTTAGAAGCCTCGACTGAATATAATTTACCTCCTTAGACTAATTTTCAGAAGCTTCAACTCAATACATTTTACTTGCTTAGAAATTATCTTATCATTTTTTTATTTTTTTCTGTCGTACCCAGGTTAAAATTTTAAACAGTTGATAAAGCATTATTCGAATAATTTTTTGTCTGCAGAAAACCCACATTGAAGAAATATTTGTTCTAGGAAATCACAATAAATTATAAGATGCATCTAACATGAACTTATACCTGGATAGAATATCTTTTTTTGATTTTTCGAAGCTTGAATTTATTTGCCACTTTTCTATGTATCGGAGCTCTGAGCCCATGGTTGATTGTGCCCCGAAGATATCTCAAGAGATTCTTGGCACCAATCGAGTGAATGTGATGAGGCTCAACCATGTATTGACAAAATGTGTTCACTGCATGTCCGGACGTGAGTTCACAAAGAACATCAAGGCCCCCACAAGTTGATGATACTCGATGGGATTTCCCAACTTGGGCCCAACAACACTTCCACTCAACTTCTTAAAGCTGAGTTCCATTGGAGTAGTCACATACTTGCAGTCCACCATCCCAAATCTCTCTAGTAGCTTCACAACATATTTTCCTTAAGAAAATAAAATCTCACATGGCTTTTTCCAGAACTCCAAGCCTAGGAAATAGTGCATCAGTCCTAGGTCCTTCATCACGAACTAGGAATCTATCTCCCTCTTACATTGATGAATGAGAGGGTCAGCCCCTGTCAGGAAGAGATCATCCACATAGAGAACTAGAATGAGAGGCTTGTCATTATCAACCTTAAAATAAATGTTTGGATCAACATCACTTCGAGTGAAGCCCAACTTCATTAAGTAGCTATCAATCCTCCCATACCAATCCCTGGGGGCTTGATTCAACCCATAGAGGGTTTTCTTCAACCTGCATACATATGTGTCTCTATCTTGGACTTCGAACCCTAGAGGTTGTTCCACATAGACCTCTTCCTTGATTGAACCAAGTAAAAAGGTATTATTCACATCCATCTGATGGAGAATCCATCCTTGCATTGTAGCAAGGGCATTGATTCATCGAAAAGTGGTGCAGTGGGCAACGGGTGAAAATATTTCATCATAATCTATGCCTTCCTTCTTCGAGAAGCCTCAGGAAACAAATCTCACCTTGAAATTTTCAACACTTCCATCGACTCCATGCTTGATCGTGTAGAGCCATTTGAGGTGACAAAAGATTTGTCCTTCGGTCTAGGGGCCACATATCGAACATAATTCTTCATGATAGACTCATATTCCTTGTGCATAGCATCCTTCCAAACTTGATGCTTCATGACATCTTCAAATGTTGCAGCCTCAGATTGTACAATAGTGCTCATGGCTGCTAGGTACCCTTGGTACCTATTTAGCTTCTTGCTTTCACGGAATGTTCCCATTGGAGAATTTTCCCTCAGCATCTTCGAGAGTTTCTATAAGCCATGAGGGTTTTCTTTTATTTGAAGAAGGTGGATCTATAGGATCCATCAATCCTTCAACTTCAGGCATCAGTTCATCCTTCGGTTCTTCTTGCCTTCCAGCTTCTTCTTCTTTGTCTTCCTTTGAGATAGGAAGATCCTTGATTTTGCTGAGGGTAGCATCTTCATCGAAGGTGACATCATGGCATATCTCCACCACTCTTTGACCAGGCACATAGATTCTATATGCCTTGAAGTTTTCACTATAGCGCACAAAGATTCCCTTTTTCCGAGACTCATCGAACTTGCTTCTCTTTTCTTTCAGCACATGAAAATAAACGGGATTTCCAAAAACTCTAAAATGAGAGAGATTAAGCTTCTTACCAAAGAAGGATTCTTTGGGAGTTTTGGAGTCCAATGCGAAATGTGGGCATCTATTTTGAACATACACAATGGTGTTGGTAGCTTCTCCCCATAGGAACTTCGGAAGACCTTGGTCATAAAGCATGGTATAGGCAACTTCCAAAATGGTTCTATTCTTCCTTTCAGCAATGCCATTTTGTTCAAGAGTATACACAGGAGTGGTCTCCCTCTTAATACTAGCTTCCCTGCAATAGTCATTGAATTCATTTGACTCATACTCGGTTCCATTATCGGTCCTCAAAATTTTGATCTTCTTCCCTGTTTGATTTTCAACCAAGGCCTTGAAGGTACGAAACCATTTGAATGGTTCACCCTTCTTTTTCAAAAAATATATCCAAGTCTTGTGGGGAAGCCATCTATAAAAGTGATATAATATAAGCATCCTTCCAAGGATGTTACGAGCAGCATACCATATAGATCAGAATGTATCAATTGCAAAATATCAGATGTCTTCGTGACTATTGAGGGGAATGGTCTCCCTGTATGCTTTCCTTCAGCACAACCCTGACATACACCTTCATGATCATATTTCAAATCAAGTATTCCTGTCACCACCTTCCTTACTTTGGGAAGGGCTTAGAAATGAAGGTGTGAAAACCTATGATGCCATAACTTGGATTGAATAGTTGTGTCACATTTCATGGCCCCCAACGGACTTCCTCCAAATTGATAGAGTGCATAGCTATCTATCCTCTCGTACCAAGCCCTGGGGGCTTGCTTCAACCCATAAAGGGCTTTCTTCAACCTGCATACATGGGTGTCTCTATCTTGGAATTCAAACCCCAGAGGTTGCTCCACATACACCTCTTCCTTTATAGAACCATGTAGAAAAGTGGTCTTCACATCCATCTAATGGAGACTCCATCGTTGTGTTGCAACAAGGGCAATAATAGATCGGATGGTGGTATAGTGGGCCATAGATGCAAATATATCATCGTAATCTATGCCTTCTTTTTGAGAGAAGCCTTGGGAAACAAATCTTGCCTTGTAATTTTCAGCACTTCCATCAGATCCATGCTTGATCTTATAGAGCCATTTTGAGGTGACAACAGATTTGTCCTCTGGTCTTAGGACCACTTCCCAAACATCATTTTTCATAATGGACTCATATTATTCATGCATAGCATCCTTCCAAATGTGATTCTTTACGGCTTCTTCAAATGATATAGGCTCAGATTGTACTATCGTACTCATGGTTGCTAGATACGCTTGGTATCTCTTCGGCTTCTTGCTTTCACGGAATGTCCCCCTTGGGGAAATATGTCTCTCGGTATCTGCGAGAGTATCCTTGAGCCATGAGGGTCTTCTCTTATTTGAAGGAGGTGGATTAATAGTATCCATAGGTCCTTCAACACCGGGCATCAGTTCATCCTTCGTCTCTTCCTACTTCCATGCTTCTTCATATTCTTTGTCTTCCTTGGAGCTAGGAAGATTTCTCACTTTCTTGAGGGCAACATATTCATCAAAGGTGACGTTGTGGCATATCTCCACTTCTCTTTGACCAGACACATAGATTTTATATGCCTTCGAAGTTTCACTGTAGCCCACAAACATTCCCTTCTTTCCAGAAGCATCCATCTTGCTTCTCTTTTCTTTCGGCACATGAAAGTAAGCAGGACAACCAAAAAAATCTAACATGAGAAACATCATTTTTCTTACCAGAGAAGACTTCTTCGGGAGTTTTGGAGTCCAGAGTGGAATGTGGGCATCTATTTTTAACATACACAATAGTTTTCACAACTTCTCCCCATAGAAACCTCAGAAGACCTTGGTCACATATCATGGCACTGGCAGCTTCCACAATGGTCCTGTTATTTCTTTCAGCAACACCATTTTTCTCAGGAGTGTACGCAGTTGTGGTCTCCCTCTTAATGCCAGCTTGTCTAAAAAATTCATTAAACTCATTTGACTCATACTCGATCCCATTTTCAGTCCTCAAAACTTTGATTCTCTTCTCGGTTTGATTTCCCACCAAGGCCTTAAATGTTATCTCAATATTCTTTGTGAAAAATGGGTCGAATGTTACCTTAGCGGTAGTGCCAAAGCGTTGTTATAGTGTAAAAGTCGTAAATACCTCTGGATTTTTCAATCTCTACTCTATTCCTTTTTCTTCCATGCCCTTTCAGATGATGTTGTTGGTGATGTGGTAGGATTTTTGTGGTGGTTGCTTGTTATTTTAGACTTCTCACATAGATTACGTTTGGGTTATTTTGGCAAATGGTGCTTAGGGTATCAAGACCTCTACCAACTTGTATTCTCTCGTGTTCTTTGTGAGTATCACTAGCCTTGCAAAATTACTATTGATGTCGGGGTTTTGATTTTCTCTACCGTTACTATTGAAGTTGGAGCTAGCATTTACTGTGGAGGTGAGATTTTAAGATGATTTGCAGTGGTCGATCGTAAGATCGATTCAATTTATTTAGAGTATCCCTAATCTGGTTGATGTGTAATACAATGTTTTTCTTTAGTCAATTATATTCATGAGTGGCACAAGGCCTTTACTTGCTACCTATTCATTAATTAAATTAACGAATGACGTTTTTTTGATCTCTAGATACATTTTAGTCTTTCGGTTGTAATTAGGCTTTCAAAAAAATAAAAAAAACATAAGTTGTCTGTCACAAGAATCTTGTTATAGCCCTGAAACATTGTTGAATCCCACTTCTCGATTTTTTCTTGTGAATATTGGATGATTATGTCCATGTATCTTATTTCTTGTAGGTGGTTCTGAGTTTCAGGTAATAAATGATGCAATTACGATAATATCTTTGATATGACCCACTTTCAAAAAAATGACATGGGGATCTGAAATTTTGGATGCTCTATACACAAAACTTTGTAAAACTTCCTGTAATAGATTTCACATGGTTAATCTATTTTTACATACTTACTGTTGAAATGAAATATCCATACACTTGCATTGTATACAAAATTTTTTAGTATCCTTAAACTGGAATGGAGGGGTTAATCAAAACTTAAAAAATTATAATTATAGCATTTGATGGTTATTCCACTTAGGACTACGCAACTTGTCTTACTGCTAGAAGAACCATTTATTATTTCTCCCTAAGGTGATAGAGGGTAGATTCTCCATGCTATATCTGTTTGTATTATTAAGGCTTGTGTGGGGCTATTACTATTAAGGAACTGGCTTCACACAATTAAAATTGTTAGCCCTGATATTCGCTCTGTCTTTTCTGTATGTAAAATGCTACATTCAGATTGGACACACCCCAATAGCTATTTTAGAACCCTTCACTAGAAAGCTTGAATGGGTTAAATTCCCTTTTTTTCTGGAGTAAGGACACTTGAGCAAGTCACGAGGCATAATTACCAGAGAATTTTTGATGACTACTGTTAGTGGGACAACATTATTCCATGATCCCAAAGATAGGGAAGTGAATAGTTAGATGTCGCTGGAAGAACCTATCGTTGGAAGCCTCCCTTTTTCCTACATGTAGTCATTTTGAAAACAAATTTTGTTGTAAATTTAAGGTAGCCAATGATTTTCTATTTTTGGGAAAGCAAACAAGGGTGTTAGGGAAAATGTGATTCCCCCTCTGAAATTGATGAAACCTAAACACTGATAAGCAGACACATAACGGTGCTATTTCTAGAAATGAACAACATCGAGGGGTTGAAGGGATATTCTTTCATTTCCTTAACATTTTGAATAATCCAGTTTCTAACTTCCAGCTAGAGAAAATTTCATATATTCCAGCTCTCCCATCCTTAATGACTATGATAACAAAAAAAAATATGCTCCTTCGATTTACCATTTTTAAGTATGAAGATAAAGATCCATTCACTGAGCTTGGGAAAACATATAAAAGACCTAATTCTGTGAAGAGTTCACTTCAATCTGCAAGTGTCCATATTGAAGATACGATGTGTGGACAATTGTACCGAGAAAATAAACAGGAGACTAGATCTCACTCTAAGTTAATGAACAGGATGTTAGATCTCTCTCTAAGTTATCATCTCCAGGTATCTCATTTTCTAGTTGAAGGTGTGGCTATCAACCTCCAATCAAAAATAAAAAAAGGTCACTGTTCTAGCTATGGATAATACATATACAAAATCATGCCTCCAATCCAATAATAAAATATTACAAGACAAGTTGTATAAATACTTGTTGGTAATTGTGGCACTGTTGGAGTGCTTTCTTGTAGCAGAAATTCATACTCATAACCCAATTCCTGTAGTATATCTCTCAATGGATATGATAATAGTTAGTAGAAGCCACAAGAAGATCCAACCTATACTATTCTTTAAGATACTTAATCATATCTAGAGATAGAGTTTGAGCTCAAGTTCTTGTTAACTTACGTATTTGATTACAAGGTCTAAATATTCTATTGCAACAGTAGCTATAAATTCCTTAAATTAGATTTTTACATTCTAATATGAACTACAAATGATGAAGGGTCAATTGTGGTAGAATTATTGGAATAAATTGTTTCCAAGATTGTATCAACTATATGCAAATATAATTTCATGTTTGAAGAGGCTAGTTAGGGATTAAAGGATCTTAATATTCTCACAAGCCCTGGCTACAAGGTTGATTTTGGCACTTCGTCTCAAACACAGGTTTGTGGCACGAAGTTATAATCAGGAAGTGAAACTATCCTATAATCAAACAATGAGTTCGACGTACTATGATGGTGGAAACCAGTGCCTCTTCCTTTTGGTGCAATCAGACCACATTTAGTCAACAAGCACAGAATGATAATTCTATTAGAATTATTGGTGACACTTAGATTGGTTTGGACTTTGATTTCCACATGGATGTAGGTCTAAAATTTCTGATGAATGATGCAAGTATGTGTATATATATATATATATATATATCTCAAAGATATACTTTGGCATGTAGGATGCCCTTCATCACTCCTGGAAACATGTTGGTCATTAAACAATCTAGAGGAATTGCATAACCCATGCAACCATATCCATCTAACACCAGCTGGTATTAAACTGTTAAAAAACGTAGATAAATTGAAAATGAGTATAGTCATTGATAGGTGAATACAAGGTTGACTTGGGAGATCACCATTATTACTCATTAACCTTACATCATTGCCCCATAAATTATTTAACATGAAAGTAATGATTAGATCCCTTAGGATAAGAATTTGAAAGCATTGTTTCAAATTGGGCAATATTTTCAACTCCCAATTTTCTTTAATTAAATAGCACTGTACAACAATATACGAAAAAAATGAAGCTGATCTCAACAACCAACTTGTTTAAAATCATAGGGCCAATTATATCTAATCTAACTTCATAATTTTACAAACTTTGGGAAGATGAAGAGACAAACTGAAGAAGTTGATCTGTAGTGATTGTTGGTCTTTTGTGCCACAAAATTGGTTGAGCTCCCCACCCACTCCAGTGAGCCTACACTGATTTGGAATGGGTGCATGCAGCAAAGGTTAATGCAGCAGTGTATAACATTACTGAAATTTGAGATTGTGTGATCACTTTGTTGTAATGATATAACCACTTGACTAAGAATATTACTGTGTTTGTGTCACAATTCTAATTTTCCACTTTCATCCACATCAATTTTTTCCATTGCGATTCACATTGGGTGTTGATGATTCTTTGTTATTTTTCACCTTTGGTACAATGAGTGAATTTTCATGCCCATACTTGATGAATTTTGTGCTGAACTTGTCTCACAAGCTTGGTCGATTTGTGACTCACTCTAGGATCAAACAACCTCACTTAAGAATTTTTGATGTCAACCACTCTCCTACAAGTTGGGGAGTGTTAGAAATGACAATAAAATTATTGTGTGGAATTTTTGAGCTTGTGAGGATTGATGAAACTGTTGGGGTGGAGTTTTTGTTGTATTACACATGCAGTCTAGGTACACAATCGAGGGTACATTGCCACATTATCATCTTGGGAGTTTGGAAAATGTTGCTACCTTGGAATTATTTGTTGGAGATGTTATGACTTGTATGCACAAGGTTTTTGGTGAAGTTAAAGATGATAAGTTGAGTCTCTAGGTGCTAGCAACATTATCCTTGATAGTGTAATCTTTGTAAATTATCAACCATTGAAGCAGTTAGTGTTTGACATAGTGAAATTTGATCATTGTACTTATTATATATACACATATATTTGAGAAAGTAAGGAAGCGTAAGAAAAGGTGTAAGTGTGAAAAATAAAAAAATGAGAAAGAAGAAGTGAGCCAAGTGCTAATATGTCTGCAGTTTCTATAAGAGAAACTTGTTCTGTACTTGAAAAGAATCACAAGTAATTATCTACTTTGTTGATAGGTTGCATGACTTTAAAATATATTGGCATCAATGCTAATAAAAATCATTAAGGTTGGGTGTGTTTATTGTAGTGTACAATACATGATAAGCTCTTCTTTGAAACTAGAAGCATGGAATAGTTTCAATGCACATATCAGTCTTTCCTCCTCTCGAACTATCAGATCCTAGTTTATTAAGATCTGGGAGATTTTCATGTTTGTATTAAAGTGTATGTAATTTGATTCTAAAAGAGATTGAGAGTTTCTTGTTGTTTTTGACATGTTTTTGACATTGCTAAGCAAGGGGGGGGGGGGGGGGGGGTTGGTGTGGGATATGACATTTACTTCGAGCATTTGTTTTCTGAACCTCAAGTTGGTGTTAACTTTTAGGGTTACTGAAAAAGTGTTTTTTCTCTTATTAGGAGAGCACTATATCTCCAAGCTCCTTGATGATGCTTTGTGGGCATATGAATGGCTCAAATGGGGTGGATGCTTGACATTAGAGTGCTGACTTGGTATTCTTTCCTATGGGGTTTATTCCGTAGTCAATTTTTTGACTAACCCATTGGGTTTGGAGAGTGGGGTAGTAGTTGCTAGATTAGAAGAGGTGCCTACCTAGGAGGAGCATTGGGCACTTAGCCCTTGAAGCTTGGGACAGAAATTCACTTCTCAACAACAGAAACAAAAAACCATAATTAACTTCTCAACAACCTCAATATGATAGGTAATCCAAGAGAAAATATACCAAGCATATGCTACCAAATTTCATCCCTTCAGGCACACTTTTCCAAGCATAAACCAGATTTGAATTTATTTTACTTACTGCAGATTTACAATCGTAAATATTCTATATTATATTCAAAATGTTTGTAAATCACTTCATAATTTTGGACCTTAATATGTCAAATTACTATGAAAAGTGTAAAAAATGGTGCAACCAAGAAAACAATGAAATGCTGCAAAATCAAATCTGAAACTACATGAGTATTGGACAACTGGAAACTTCATATGTGTATAAGGATGAAGTACATGTATATACCACAACTTTATTATCACGAAGTGATCACAATATTTCAAGGTCCAAAGAAGAGATAGTTGTTCAAAAATAGATTCAAGAGAAGTGTCAACTATAGGAATATAATGCCAAATCACAGGTATAAAAGTGGAATAAATTGTAGCAATTTTTGTTACCAAGATAGATATGATGAGAGAGAGATTATAGGAAGTGAAAGGTCATTGGACAAATAAAGAATCATAGGAATTGGAATTTTTAGTGTTAAAAGCTCTATTATATGTTCATGTGCTTGCAAATCCATTTTCTTTTGCTTTGTCTTTGGAATAAAATTGTTAGTGTCTCATTTCATAGTATTTTTGTCTTATTGAATGATCTAGAATGGAATTCAACAACAAATGATTCATGGAATAGATGAATCCATTGTTGGCCAAGAGCAATATTTTTTCACATAACTCAGTGAGTGACATCAACAAGAAGAAATACCTTGTTATTAGAAATCACAAGTACAATGGCTCAAGAAGGAGAACACAACTTGAAATTCTTCCACAAATCGATGATTTGACATTGGAATTGTAATAGATTTACTCATCTTAAGAACAATCAAGGTAATAAGCTAACTTCTCAACATGTTGAGCATAAACCAACAAAATTTTTCTAGTCTCTCCTCTCAAAACTCAAATAGGATAGTTTCACTGCCATTCACATGATCACCAAACACATCCCCTAATTAGTCTTGAAAGAACATGCCGCCAGTCCCATGAGACCCATCAATTTAATAGATGTCAAATTGACTGTCATGGATATGTCTAATAGAAAATATCTAAGTTCTAATGTTTTCACTACAAATTTCTTCCACCACATTTGGTTCACCATTAAAATGAGGCCTAGGCATTGAAATAAAAGTTACACCAAATCTGAGGTGCCTTTCCAACCATAAATGCTACCTTCATCACCCTAATTCCAAAATATGACAAAACACTCAATCCCTCAAAATTCCATGCTATAGGTCTCTACTATGTTATTTACAAAATGAGATGAGAGGGGTGCACTAGTTGTTGCTGTAATACAATGATTGCTACCTGTAGATCTAGTCACCTCTTAAGGTTTCCATCTCACACTGCTACTAGATCTAACACTAGTGGGTTTTTATAATCAAGGGCTCTGTACCTTGGCTCATTGAGGTGTTTTAATTTTCAACTTTCACTAGATATACTCCCTTCAACCACCGAAAATTTGTGACGTGCATATTTTTTCACTAGTGTGGCTGATTACAATCAAGCTGCAAGATGTAAAATTTTGGCTCCATTTCCACATTGGGGTCATAATAGTGATTTTGTGCAGTATTGTAGGTGTTATGCCCTCGATAGGTTGTCCTTCCATACATATCAAAGCCCTATCTTGCAAGGCAATTTTTTCCTTGCCTACGAACTAGATTGAAGTCTGCCATCAGATGCTGAATGTTTATGCCATTTCTAAATTGGTATCATATCAATGATATTTATTTCACTCCAAAATATTCTCTCTCACATAATTCTCTTCTTGCTAACCCCTGCATGTTGAGTGGAAGAATAACACTTAGAGTGTTATTATTCATTAGGTTTTGTACCTCTTCAATTGGAATTGGGTTAGGTAGCTACATAGCAACTTTGAGTTTTCTTCCAAGTTTGGATACTTGTCTATGATTTCTGGCACATATGCAAGCCTTGAAAGCGAGAGAATGTGCAAGAATAAAATCTTGGGATTAATACCCATTTCATCATAAGGGCTTCTCTTATGTTGATGTCATAATTTCAGGAAGGACATTTGTAGATAGCTTGACACAAAGACAGTGTCAGCAAGGACATTTGTTAGTGTGCATGTTGATGTGCATTTGTGGCTTCTTCAGCACAAGCGTATGCCAAAGTGATGTTTCAGTTACATATGCTTGAAATTGATGAATGTGGTACAAACTTCAAATATATTTATGAAAGAATGCCCATGACATCATATAAACACTATAACCATAACTCTGTTCCTTGGACCTGGATCCAACAATATTCATCCACCAAAGCTTGAATAGGTTTAAAATATGAAAATTATGACATCCTGTTGCCTAAAAAAGATTCAAACATTATGTATAGTTGACATTATTAGATTTAGACACTTTCAACACAACATTTGGTACCATATGAGGAAAATTGAAAAGGTGATTGCATCAAAGAATGGCCAGGGATTTGAGGTTATATTGCAGCTTGCCACATCTGTGTAATTCCCTGCAAAAATGCCTGCGCATTTATAAGAGGCGGAATCTAGTTTTGAATTTGCATATATGTTTGGGAAGTCTTATGAGCTTGCATTTGGGGACTCATCTGAGAAAATATGGAAAGTTCAATAATTTCTACTCTAGGAGATGTTACTTCGGAGGAAAACATGTCTTCAAGATTTTTTGGAGTGAAAATATTGATCCCATGACTCTTGTATTTTATAGATGCTTGCACCACCAGATATAACAACAGCAACATTCATCCTAGCTTGTGTGGAGAGTGGAGAAAAATCATTGAGGAGTTTCCCTTCAATAGTCTGAAATTCGAGGAGAATCCTCAATAGGCATGTCTCTGGCATTGAGTTCTGCTCTAAGATGGATGGTTTGAAAATTTCTACCAGGAAGGTGTAAGGTTGATACATTAGGATTTGGCCAACTTCCATATCCATTTACAAAGGTTTTCGATGGAGACATAGCCAGAGTAAGCTCACAGCCTTGTTGAGGATTTGATAGGAATAATGACATCACTAAAACTAAAGAGGGAGAACCAGGAGCAAGAGGACTCATGAAAGAGGTCATGTCAAGAGATGATGATGCCCCCAACAGACCTAGTAGAGAAAATGAGAGGGCATAGTCGTTCAGATGTGTGAGCAAAGAAGAAAACTCTATGTGAACAATTAGTCCCGTATTTTCACAACTGTAACCCATATTGAGCTGGATGTAACCAACATTCAAAAACACCGTGTGCATATTCACAAACATGGGAGCAATTTCTGGATGTCTTGAGACTTCCTGTGCATATGTATTGGAAACTATAATTTCCATGTGTGCATGTGTCACTCTCTTGCCAATAAGAGCAGCACCAAAATCAAGATTATGATTTGCAAAAACAATGCGGGCATTCGCAAGGCCGTAATGTTTATAATTCTCTTGAAAGAACAATGCAATTGTTTCACTGCTCCAATCATGGCAGTGCACAATATTTGGATGCAACCCACTTTGAAGAAGAAACTCAAGGGCTGCATGGCAAAAGAATCCAAAACGTTTTCCATCATCCTTACGGTTGTAGATGAAACCAACCCAAAACATTCCATTTCCTGGTTCTAGAAAGTACATAGACAAGCCTTCAAAATTTCCATGCCAGACTTTAATTTTGGTACCTCCCCAAGAAAATTCTCACCTAAATTGAAAATCGTGAACCTTTTTGTAATCAAGATAATCATATTTCAGACAAATTATCTCAGCATTATGTCCCAATTCTTGAACTGCACGAGAAAGACTTGTAACCACATCTTCCAGACGTCTGACCTTTGCAACAGGTGCCATTTCCATAGCTATATGCAAATTGTGCATTGGTGTATTCCTCAGAATTCCTCCAACCATAGAAACATGGTAGTCCATACCATTTATATTGCCATACAATCCACCATGGTCATCACCTCTTTTAGAGAAAACAAAATCCATCATACATGCTTCTAGTTGTACCCTAAATGAGGTCATAATGATTCTTAAGGTAATCTGCATTTGTGGCTAGTACTCATCCAAAAAAGACTTGAATTAAATGGATGCAGTTGCCTCCACATAGGAGCCATTATATGTAGGGATCATTCGCTGGGGTGGAAGAACACCAAGTCGATGAGTCCATCAATTTAAAGAGCACCAAAACCATATTTCATATTTACCATTCAAAACTGTATTAGATGGGTTGTAAAATACTATAACAAAATTTCTAGCTTCAACTTTACTAGGTTCGATGTAGAATATATGATTTTGTGATTGTCGAAATAATGTCATTGTTTTTTCCTTCCTTTCTTCTTTTAAAAGTTCCAAGTTCTCAGCGTTCTTGCGAGCAACGTCCTCTCTTTCTTGTCTCTCATGCAGTAATTTCAAATTGATTCTCTATTCTTCTTCAACCCAGAAAAGATCTTATGGAATAGACTTGGGCACAATAGCATGAAAATATCAATAAATATTATTGTTGTACACCTTAGCACTTCCAAGAGGTCCATCAAAAATTACTCAATCGAGCATAAAAGCTTGATTTGGCACCACCACATCCATAGTCCACAAGTCAATATTTTATGCACTGCCATAAGACATATTCTGAACAATTCTCAATGCATCTATCCAATTGTTGTAGCATTAGGGAATCCAAACCTTTGAATAAAAAGAAAGTGGACGAGAAGAACGATTGTAATAGAGTTTCACTCTATCTCCTCCTTTAAAATCAACATGCTCAATGCATAATAAACCATCAACAGGATTTACTGCAATCTACTTGGCTGGGTGTGTATGTTCTTGTCTTTTAGCCACTTACTTCTTTGCCTCTGCTCTATCTAATTCCTTTGTAGCATTTTCTTCCTCTACCCTACGCCGCTCTACAACCTCTCTTTCTCTCTCTATTATTTAGCTGGAAGAAGAATAGATAATCCAAGTTTTTAATCCTTCTATTGCCTCATTCTTGCTCAGTATCAACAAATTAAGTTGGTTTATACATTTCATTATTGTGATCTGGATTTATGTACAGTAAGTAGTAGGATATCATTCATGTACCAGTAAGTGTACCTTCCTAACAATTTGGATACAAAAATATTTCCATTCGTCGCCCACATCCTCCTACTTCTATGTTCCAAATAAAGATTTGGGTAGATGAAACCCTTCCATTGTGCTTTCCTTCTACCTCTCATGAGGCTTATATAATATGTGGCATTGAGCCTTGAAAATCGAAATGGAGCAGTGTTGCTAAAATTATTTTTGGTAATGCAACATTCATTATTGAAAGACAAATATCAAGAAATGCACCATTCAGTAATAAAGGAAATATCTCAAGAAAACCCACTTTAAAGGGTTATTATATCAATGAGAATATGTAGAGGCTTCTTCAAGCTTAAGTTTAATGGAGCCTCAAAATACAGAAGGGAAAGAAGTTCGGATGCGGATTTATTTGAAACCATGCAAAGTTGGTAATTATTGGCTGTTTGTTCATTTGCGACAACACTTGAAAAATGTATCCAATTTCTAGTGCTGGTGCTGAATATTTGTTTAAATAGAGACATGACAACCATGTTTATGGAATCCCGGAAAGAGACTAGAGTAAGGCAGTTAAAATGGTGAAGGGAAATTGCATGCGAATATAAGAATTTTAAGGGCTTCAAAAATTATAAAAATATGATGATGGTACTAGAAGAAAATATTATGTTGTAGTAAGGTGTTTGATAAAAATTTTCATCTATAGTAGACAAAGAAATCAAAATAATTGCAAACCTTTAGTTGGACAAATTTCTGTGAAGCAGAGAATTTTCAGTCCTCTCAATAGAGATTACAAATTAAAGGAGAAGGCTTGAATGAGATCACTTCCATTATGATGATGCCATGTTGAAGACACAATAACCGAGGTTGAATTTTTATACGGATATAGTATGAGATGGAAAATTTTGGGTACAAAAAAAAATTTGGGACTGCACATCTCCTTGATACAAAAGAAAATATGCATTTTTTCTAGATTTTAAAATTCAAAGAATTGTAATTATCGTATCCCTTCAAAATGGATACGAATTGTTGGTTCCTTATTCAATACTTAAGTTTTAAACACGATACTATTGATGGCTAATCTCATTTATACCATAGTTTTTCCTTCACCATGCTCTGAAAGGTCGACTTCTAAGTTCTCACCAGATCAAATCCAAAGGGAAACACTTTGAGAAAAATTTAATCACAATATTCATGATTCACTCCAATCCCTTCTCCATCCTTTCACCTAATTTACAGCCATCCAACCTCATCCTAACCAAGTGCAATGAGTGCCCCCATGTTTTTCTGTGGACTCAGGCCAAGAGCCTTCTCTGGCACAGGGCATGTTAGTAATGATTCAACATCGAAAACAAAGTGTGGTCGTCAAAAGTGGAATTGAAATACTCAGCTAGCAGTCGCGAGCATTGAGATATGAGTTTGAGCACTGAGTAATATGAAAGAAAACTTCTCCACAACCTATGCATATTTCTCATAGGGTTTCTTGTTTCACGAATCCATTATGGGATCTTTACATATGGGTGCAACTTGTGACAAGCTTTATGTCATACCTTTGTGTCATGTGAATTTGTCAATGTCTTGGTTAATTCAATGTGTCCAAAAACATTGGAGTCATGAGTTCTTGCATCAAACTAATTCCCAGATCTCCTTGGGGAACATAAGTGTTGTTAATTTTATAAAACAATATGGCTTCAGGACCAAGGTATTTGAAGGATTCATGTTCCATATATCTCTATAAGCTCTATCAATGTTCTACTGTTGGTCCTAAATTGAGGTTTACAGCATTACTACACATTATTTCATAGTCACAATTATGTTGTATATTAAAGTAAAAGAGCTGTGGCTTTACCCATACTACAAAGAGAAATAGGTATCAACCTATTTTTGACATTCGGAGCACTGATTATCCCTTAAAAAAAGAGGGAGGACAAAGTGCAAAATGGAATTATAATTTTTGACATATTTTCAAAGGCTCTCTTCTATACCCACAAGAGTACTATTTTAAAAATTTATTACAAAAACTTATGCAAAAGACATTAATGATAATTCCTATCAGCTTCACTACAGTTATTGCATTGGAACAATTGGATGCCAAGGCTTGGGTTCATAAGCTAGATACGTACTTCCACCTGAGCTCCATGCGAGAGACCGATGCTATTCGATTTTCTACCCTTCATTTGGAAGGGGATGCCCAAGAGTGGTGGTACCATGGGCTAATCATGTTGGGACATATTCACATCACTTCTTACACAGAGTACACATGGAGGCTATCGGAGAGGTTTGAGAGGAAACACCCAAGTTACATTTCAGGGAGTTAGCCCATTTGAGGAAAACTGGTAGTAGAAAGGAATACATTACGAATTTTTTGGGATTGGTAGTGATGGTGACTAGCATTTCAGAGGCTTGGTTGATCATGTTGTTTCAGGAGTGGATGGAAGAGCCATTGCATGTTTGGGTGAGGGCCTACAAGCCCACATATTTAACTAATGCTATTTACAGGACCCCGGATATGATTGATGTTGTGCCCAAGACTAGGCCTTTGTCCCCACTAGACCCACTGCACCATAGGGGAACCGAGACACTATACCACCCTAGAGTGATGGAGAACTTGGTTAGATGGACGAGGAGACCTAAAGGGACCTTGGGAGGAGGAATTTGTGCTTTACATGCCAATAACCCTCGCCACCTAGACACAAGTGCAACAAGGGAAAGGCCCACTACATTGAGGTGTATTTAGATAGTGAGTTGGTCGAGGAGTTTGAGGTTCGAGCAGATATGGGAGATGAGGGAGGACCATCATCAGGGGGAGCACCACCACCACCTCTACCACCTAGAGGGGGACCATTTGCCCCATCAGGGGGATTTCTTGCTTCACTTCGGGGAGTTTCGAAATATTTGACACTTAGGATTAGGGGGATGGTACAGGGGAAATGAGTTTTAGTTCGGGTAGACAGTGGTGCCACCCACAATTTTATTGATTCCTAGATGGTAGAGTGTAGGTGCATCCACACAGAGACATTTAAGGGGTTCTTTTTGGTGCCAGGAGACCGGAACATGTAGTGCACGAAGTACGCTCCTCGGTTGACTGTGATGATGGGGAATTACTTTGTTATTGATCAATTTTTTGTAGTTGATGTCCCAGAGACCAATGTGGTGTTGGGTGTCGAGTGGTCACCACTGACTGGTAGAAGTTAGAGATGGAGTTTATGGGGCCAGATGGGAATATAGTATTGTTGAGGGGGATGCACTCTCTCCCACCCCAGAAAGTTTCAACACACCAGATGGAGGTGGATCTACGACATTGGGACATAGAATGGGCAGTTGAACTAAGGATTTTGGAGACATGAGCCCAGGGACAACCAATGCACCCAGACATACAAGCCCTATTGGAGAGGCATCAAGGGGTTTTAGGGATATCCCTCTAGGCAGGCCACCAAGCCGAGGGTTCAAACACACTATTGAGTTGGAGGAGGGAGTGAATACAATTATCACAACCTCATATAGGCATCCCAAAGCCTATCGAGATGAGATTAAGAGGGCCATTCAGGAGCTGCTAAGATTGGAGCACATCAGGCCCAATTCGAGTCCCTTCGCTTATTTTGTGGTGTAGGTGAAGAAGGATGGGACACTCCACATGTGCATTGACTACAAGGCCCTTAATATGAATACGTTGAAGAACATGTACCCTATTCCGTACATTGATGAGTTGATGGATGAGCTTAGAGGAGTGAAATACTTATCTAAGATAGATTTGTGCTTGGGGTACCACTAGATTCGGGTGAGGGAGAAGGACATCCCTAAGAATGCCTTTCATTGCCACTACAGACATTTTGAGTTCTTGGTGATGCCCTTCGGGCTAATCAACACTAAGGCTACATTTAGCCTTATATGAACCATGTATTTCCTAGGCAATTGTAGTGCTTTGTCCTTGTCTTCTTTGATGACATACTCATCTATATCTAGACGTTGGAGGAGCACCTTCAACATTTGGAGGTAGTACTTCACATACTAGAGGAGCAACAACTGTATCCGAAGATGTCCAAATGTGAGTTTGGATTGACATAGATGTTGTATCTTGGGCATGTGATTGGCCCATAGGATGGATTAAAGGTACACCAGGAGAAGATCACGACCATTTTGTATTGGAAAACACCCAAGAATATGACTGAGTTGAGGGGGTTCCTGGGAATTTGTACGTACTACAGGAGATTCGTGAGAGGATTCTCATAGCTTATAGAACCCCTCATGGACTTGTGGAAGAAGGGGGATTTTAATGGACGCAAGTAGCAAAGGAGGCATTTGAGCATCGCAAGGTCATGAGAAACTGTTATGTTTTGGCTTTCCCTGATTTCAATTGACTGTTTGTATTGGAGTGTGATGCTTCAGGTGAAGGAGGTCGTGTTGATGTAGGGAGGCCACCCCATAGCATTTGAGAGTATAAATTTGCTACCCCATGACCAAATTCATTTATGACAAGGATATTTTGGCTGTGTTGCAAGCCTTGGAAAAATTTAGACAGTACTTGGTTGGGAATCGGTTCAAGGTGAAGATTGATCACAACAATCATCGATTCTTCCTGGAGTAGCATACATTGCAGGAGAGGCAACATAAGTGGGTGAGTAAGCTCCAGGCTTAAGAATTTGAGATTGAGTACAGAAAGGGAAAGAACAACATAGTGGCAGATGCACTTTCCCGGAGGCCTTAGTACTCTCTATGATGGACGTTGCACATGATTGGAAGGCCCAACTCTTGGTTAAGTATTCCAAGGACAAACATGCTTGTGAGATACTAGACGACACACATGGGGATGATATATTCTAGGTGATTGATGGTGTGATCTACTACAAAGGATGAATATACTTAGTGTCGGGATCCCATGTCAGAGAGAAGGTTATGCAGGCAGCTCACAACTACCCTCTTGTAGTACATCTGGGTTTACTCAAGAATTACCATACCATTTGTGAGTGTTTATCATGGCGTGGGCTCAAGGGGGACGTGCTAAGGCATGTACAAGAGTGCATAACCCATCAGAGGAACAAAGTGGATTTTTCACACCTGACCAGTCTATTATAGTCTCTTCCCATTTTGAAGAGGAAGTGGGAGAGTGTGTCCATGGACTTCATCATGTGACTTTTGATGATACATGGGAGAGATTGCATCTACGTGGTGGTAGATCACTTGAATAAATTTGCCCATTTATCTACGATCTCATCGAGATATTCAACCTCATAGGTGGTCGATTTGTTCTTTGGGGAGGTGTTTCAATTGCATTGGCTCCCAAAGAACATAGTTAGTGACAAGGATAGTAGATTCATGGGGGCCTTCTAGCATGAGTTGTTCCAGCTAGTGGGAACCAAGCTTATACCCAACACCAACTATCACCCACAGATGGATGGGTAGACTGAGATAGTGAAAAAATGGTTGAAGGGTTACCTGCACAATTATGGCATGGGACAACATAGGGTATCAGTGAAGTGGCTACATTTGGGCGAGTTCTGCTACAACACGACTTACCACATGTCGATTGGTATGTCTCCCTTTCGAGCACTTTATGGTTATGATGCACTTTCTTTTTTTGACATGATATTTGGAGATAACAGGGCCATGGGGGAAAAGGATTGGTTCCAAGAGAGCCAGGAGATTCTTAAGGTTCTTAAGGATAACTTGCAGGTAGCAAAAAAAAAAAAAAGATCTACGCAAATAAGCATAGGGTGGAGAGACAGTTCAAGGTAGGGGACATGCCCTACCTATGTTTGCAGCCTTACTGACAATCTTCACTCAAGCAGAAATGGGTAGAGAAGCTCAAGCAACTCTTCTATGGGCCATACAAGGTGACCAGGAGAGTTGGAGAGGTAGCTTACGAGCTGGATTTACCCCCAGAGAGCAGAATTCACAACATATTTCATGTCTCTTTCCTGAAAAAGGCGTTGGGGAAGAGGGTTATGACAGCCAATGAGTTGCCTCCGCTAGATGATGAGGGACACTTGATATTGACACCTGAGACCATATTGGAGACCAAGGAGAGCAAGCTAAGAAATAGGGTCATCCGAGAGTACTTTTTCAAGTGGAAATACTTGCGAGTTGAGGATGCCACATGGGAAAATGAGCAGAGTTTGTAGCACCTAGTTTTACAATTGCTTGGAGATAAGCAAAATTTGGGAAGGGAAAACTTTAATGTCCATTCCTAAATAATTTTGTCAGTAGTACCACAAATTTTCCATTTTTCTAATTTTGGGGGTCTAAGATAATTTTGGAGAGGAAACATAGGACAAAGGGGTTGAAATGTTTGCCTTAGTGGAATGTGGGGGCCACCTCCCCAACTAATATGCACTCCTTAAGGAGGAAGAAATAGTTTGGCCAAGGGAATAGGGTTGAATTTCCTAGTGAGGGACCCACATGGAGGAAATGAAAAAAAATACAAATAGGAGAGAGGAAGCAACATTTGAGGCATTTTGATAATTTGACAATTGAAGTGTTGCTCTAGTTGTTTAGCAAAGTTACATAGTGTTGTTCAACGCAAGAGTTTCCCAAGGATGAAGCTCAAACTTTCTTGGGTGGACTATGAGTACCACCCTAGGAACGATTCTTCATCATTTTTAGGAGTTGGAGAGAGGGCCACACATGTGGTAAGGTTTCTGGGCCAACTGAGACATAGTTCAGGTTGCCATGCAGAGAGTTGAGGAAGAGCTGGAGTTGGGAGCTGCAACATTTTCGAAGTAATTTTTGGTCAATTCTAGGAAAAAGGAGGAAGATTGGCAAGGGTAGAATTCAACATACAACATAAAATTTATTTTCTGGAGGAGAAACTACATCATCTTACCCAAGAACTGAGCAATCATTGTGGAGGCACAATTGCAGGGTGGCTTGTGAAGGGATTTTGAGAGCTGGGTTTCTTGGGGTTGGTTTTGGGTGCAATAGAGAAGAATTTTCTAGCCATTTTGAGACATTCATTCCAGCATCAGTCACAATTATAGTTTTTTTTCACTTAGAGGGTAAAGGAATCTTAGGCCATTTTTGGAGCATCAAAACCAGGGCAAACCCTTTTTTAGTTTTTCTAGGTTTTTGACAAGGATTCCATGACTAATTTATCAGAATTTTCTGAGCAGTTAGGAGAGGCCAAATCTGGGTATCAATACAACCAACAGTGCAAAAATCACAAGGCCAGTGTATATTTTTAGTGGAAAAATTCCAACAACAGTTTGGCATTGATAAAACATCCACTTGAGGCTTGTAGCTTGCCTTGTGAAAGCCAGGATGCACAACTTTTTTTTTTTTTTCAATTTTTTTATATTCTAATGTATTGTATTCCAGCAAGATCTTATAATAAAATTTTCCCATTTTGGTGTGTTTGGAGCATTTATGTTTTATGGGCATTTGTTGAAAAAAAATTGTGTTGGGTTTATTGCACGTTTTTGTTATCACTGTTAATTTTTCCATTAGGAATATTACACCTTAAGAGGTTTGATCAACATATAAAGTCAAATTTGAAACAAAAGTAAAGTAACCCTTGCAGATCAAAGGACATTATTTAAAGCACACAAAAAGAGCCTAGGAGACACCTTCATTGAATGATAAAATGATAACATACTTTGAGACTATTTTGAGTTTACAATAGAGTGCATTCATGATGACACTAATTGAGAATTCTTCCAGCATTTGTTGAAACAACAATCACTCTTGATGCATAGTTGAAGACCAACACTTGAAGAGTTTAGGAGGCCACACAGAGAGTTGAGGAGGAAGAGCTGGAGTTGGGAGCTACAACATTTTCAAAGTTATTTTTGGTCAATTCTAAGAAAAAGGAGGAAGTTTTTCCAGGGTATAATTCAACATACAACATCAAACTAATTTTTTGAAGGAGAAACTACATCATCCTACCCAAAACCTGCACAATCATTATGGATGCACAATTGCAGGGTGGCTTGTGAAGGGATTTTGAGAGCTGGGTTTCTTGGGGTTGGTTTGGGGTGTAATAGAGAAGAATTTTCCAGCCATTTTGGGACATTCATTCCAACATCAGTCACAGTTCTAGTTTTTCTGCACTTAGAGGAGGGTCAACGAATCTGGGGCCATTTTTGGAGCATCAAAACCAGGAAAATCCTTTCTGGGTTTTTGACAAGGATTCCATGACTAATTTATCAGAATTTTCTGAGTCGTTAGGAGGGGGGAAATCTGGGTATCAAAACAACCAACAGTGTAAAAATCGCAAGGCTAGTGTATATTTTTAGTGGGAAAATTCCAGCAACAATTTGGCATTGATAAAACATCCACCTGAGGCTTGTAGCTTGCCTTGTGAAAGAGAAGGTGCAATTTTTCATTTTATTTTATATATATATATGTTGTACTCCAACAAGTTCTTATAATAAAATTTTCCCATTTTGGTGTGTTTGGAGCATTTTTGTTTTATGGGCATTTCCTGAAAATTTTTTTGTTGGGTTTATTGAATGTTTTTGTTATCACTGTTAATTTTTCCATTAGGAATATCACACCTTGATAGGTTTGATCAACATATAAAGTCATATTTGAAACAAAAGCAAAGTAATCCTTGCAGATCGAAGGAAATTCTTTAAAACACACAAGAAGAGCCTAGGAGACACCTTCATCGAATGATAAAATGATAACATACTTTGAACATATTTTGAGTTGACAGTAGAGTGCATTCATGATGACATTAATTGAGCATTCTTCAATCCTTTGTTGAAACAACAATCACTCTTGAAGCATAGTTGAAGACCAACACTTGAAGAGTTCAGGAGGCCACACAGAGAGTTGAGGAGGAAGAGCTAGAGTTGGGAGCTACAACATTTTCAAAGTAAATTTTGGTCAATTATAGTAAAAAGGAGGAATATTTGCAAGGGTATAATTCAATATACAAGATCAAAACGATTTTCCGGAGGAGAAACTACATCATCCTATCCAAAAACTACATAATAATTGTTGATGCACAATTGCGGGGTGGCTTGTGAAGGGATTTTGAGAGATGGGTTTTTTGGGGTTGGTTTGGGGTGCAATAGAGAATAATTTTCCAGTCATTTTGGGAAATTCATTCCAACATCAGTCACAATTCTAGTTTTTCTGCACTTAGAGGAGGGTCAAGGAATTGGGGCCATTTTTGGAGAATCAAAACCAAAGGAAATCCTTTTTGGGTTTTTCTAGGTTTTTGACAAGGATTCCATGATTAATTTATCATAATTTTCTGAGCCATTAGGAGGGGGAAAATCTTGGTATCAACACAACCAACAGTGAAAAAATCACAAGGCGAATGTAGATTTTTAGTGCGAAAATTCCAGCAACAATTTGGCATTGATAAAACATCCACCTGAGGCTTGTAGCTTGCCTTGTGAAAGCCAAGGTAATTTTTTTTTTTTTAATATATTTTACTCAAACAAGTTCTTATAATAAAATTTGTCCATTTTGGTGTGTTTGGAGCATTTATGTTTTATGGGTGTTTGCTGAAAAAATTTGTGTTGGGTTTATTGCATGTTTTTGTTATCACTATTAATTTTTCCATTAGGAATATTACACCTTGAAAGGTTTGATCAACATATCAAGTCAGATTTGAAACAAAAGTAAAGTAATCCCTCCAAATCGAAGGACATTCTTTAAAGCACACAAGAAGCGTCTAGGAGACACCTTCATCGAATGATAAAATGATAACATACTTTGAGCATATTTTGAGTTGACAGTATAGTGCATTCATGATGACATTAATTAAGCATTCTTCAAGACTTTGTTGAAACAACAATCACTCTTGAAGCATAGTTGAAGACCAACACTTGAAGAGTTCAGGAGGCCACATAGAGAGTTGGGGAGGAAGAGCTAGATTTGGGAGCTACAACATTTTCGAAGTAATTTTTGGTCAATTATAGGAAAAAGGAGGAAGATTTGCAAGGGTAGAATTCAACATAAAACATCAAACTGATTTTCCGGAAGAGAAAATACATCATCCTACCCAAAAAACGCACAATAATTGTGGATGCATAAATGCGAGGTGGCTTGTGAAGGGATTTTGAGAGCTAGGCTTCTTGGGGTTGGTTTGGGGTGCAATCGAGAAGAATTTTCCAGCCATTTTGGGACATTCATTCCAACATCAGTCATAGTTCTAGTTTTTCTGCACTTAGAGGAGGGTTAAGGATTATGGTGCCATTTTTAGAGCATCAAAACTAGGGAAAATCCTTTCTGGGTTTTTCTAGGTTTTTGAAAAGGATTCCATGAATAATTTATCAGAATTTTATGAGCAGTTAGGTGAGGGAAAATTTGGGTATCAACACGAACAACAGTACAAAAATCGCAAGGCCAATGTATATTTTTAGCGGGAAAATTCCAGCAACAATTTGGCATTGATAAAACATCCACCTGAGGCTTGTAGCTTGCCTTGTGAAAGCCAAGGTGGAATTTTTTTATTTTATATTACACACACACACACACACACACACACACACACACACACACACACACACACACACAGATATATATATATATATATATATATTGTATTCCAAAAAGTTCTTATAATAAAATTTTCCCATTTTTTGTGTGTTTGGAGCATTTCTGTTTTATGGGCGTTTGCTGAAAAAAATTTGTGTTGGGTTTATTGCATGTTTTTGTTATCACTATTAATTTTTCTATTAGGAATATTACACTTTGAGAGGTTTGATCAACACATCAAGTTATATTTGAAACAAAATTAAAGTAATACTTGCATATCGAAGGACATTCTTTAAAGCACACAAGAAGTGCCTAAGAGACATCTTCATCGAATGATAAAATGATAACATACTTTGAGCATATTTTAAGTTGACAGTAGAGTGAATTCATGATGACATTAATTGAGCATTCTTCAAGCCTTTGTTGAAAAAATAGTCACTCTTGAAGCATAGTTGAAGACCAACACTTGAAGAGTTTAGGAGGCCACGCAGAGAGTTGAGGAGGAAGAGCTGGAGTTGGGAGCTGCAACATTGTTGAAGTAATTTTTGGTCAATTCTAGGAAAAAGGAGGAATATTTGCAAGGGTAGAATTCAAAATGCAACATAAAACTGATTTTCCAGAGGAGAAGCTACATCATCTCACCCAAATACTGCACAATCATTGTGGATGCACAATTGCGGGGTGGCTTGTGAAGGGATTTTGAAAGCTAGGTTTCTTGGGGTTGGTTTGGGGTGAAATCGAGAAGAATTTTCTAGCCATTTTGGGACAGTCATTCCAAAATCAGTCACAGTTCTAGTTTTTCTACACTTGGAGGAGGGTCAAGGAATTTGGGGCCATTTTCAGAGAATCAAAACTAGGGCAAACCCTTTCTTGGTTTTTCTTGGTTTTTGAAAAATATTCCATGACTAATTTATTAGCATTTTTCTGAGTAGTTAGGATGGGGAAAATCAAAGTATCAACACAACCAACAATGCAAAAATCACAAGGCCAATGCATATTTTTAGTGGGATATTTCCAACAACTATTGGCATTGATAAAACATCCACCTAAGGCTTGTAGCTTGCCTTGTGAAAGCCAGGGTGCACATTTTATTTTTATTTTTATTTTTTTATTTTTTATTTTACTCTAGCAAGATCTTATAAAAAATTTCCCATTTTGGTGTGTTTGGAGCATTTCTGTTTTATGAGCGTTTGTTGAAAATATTTTTGTTGGGTTTATTGCATGTTTTTGTTATCACTGTTAATTTTTGCATTAGGAATATTACACCTTAAGAGGCTTGATCAAAATATCAAGTTAGATTTGAAACAAAAGTAAAGAGATCCTTGCAGATCGAAGGACATTTTTTAAAGTACACATGAAGAGCCTAGGAGACACCTTCATCGAATGATAAAATGATAACATACTTTGATCATATTTTTAGTTGACAGTAGAGTGCATTCATGATGACATTAATTGAGCATTCTTCAAGCCTTTTTTCAAACAACAATCACTCTTGAAGCATAGTTTAAGACCAACACTTGAAGAGTTGTTCTGTTGATGCAATCACCCTTGGAGTATAGTTGAACACCATCACTTAAATACTTGTTTTGTTGGAGTAGTCATCCATGGAGCATAGTTGAAGATCAAAACTTGAAGACATGTTTTTTTGGTGCAACCATAAAAGTTTTGTTGAAGTGGACATGAAGTTCTTGTAGAGGTATATTTGAGAGCACTTTCCAGACCTATCTTGGATACATTTTTTAGAAGTATTTGATGTTTTTGATGAAGGCTTGAAGTAGTATTGAAGTCACCTTAAGGGATTGAAGCAAACTGAGAGGGTTGGATCCCTAGAGGATTGGAGTCGTCATACAAGGTTGGAGATTCGATTTGTAGTTGAATATTAAAGTCCTCATTCAGGGCTGAAGCCTTGAAGGAGTTAAATAATTTGTTGTACAAGTTAGAGCTTGGGTTTTTAGAGTCCTAAAATTCATTAATAAAATTATTTTCTTATTGAACATCTTGTGTTTTGGTTTAACTGATGATTTTAACTAGCATAATATAACAATTGTATAGGAATATTGATTCAACCCACCTCTCAATATTTCCAACACTAGCACACCTTACATTTTTTCCACCTTTCAATATTTTTATCGACATGCTATAAGGAATTTTCAAAATGCATTTTTATTTTTGGTAATCTGGTTGTTTATGATAGAAGGAAATCTAACATGTGTTAGAGTTCCTTCACCTTGGAATGTTCTTACTATCAATGTGATTGTGTTTCTGTTAAAACAAAATATAGGATGCATTAGATTTATTTTGGCATGAAATGTTGTTGTTGGTAGTATGCTTGTATTTGTGCTACATGTAAAACTAACACCCATTAAATTTGTAACACCCCCAATTTGTGTGTTGAAATTTTAAAGTTAGACATTGAACTTTAATCCTAAAGGGGGTGGACCCCAAGGGATAAGTATGGTGTGAATGTATTTACATATTTTATTTGAGGAAATAAATAAAATGATTGTGCATTTTGACCAAGATGAGAATTAGAGATCACTTGCCAAATCCATGAGGATGGATAAGGCAACAAATCCCCAAAATATTTCAAAAAATCCTTGAAAGAAATTAATTTAGATTTGAGGAGAAATCTAAAATTCCCCAATGAAGAGGAGTAGTTGGGAAGAGGTAAAGAAAAGCTGGAAAAGTTGAGGAAAAGCATAAAACAACTTTAAAGAATCCCAAAAATGGGAATCCTAGGCTAAACAGGAAAGAAAGCATCCTGCTATTCTGGACGCAGAATTAGAAACATGCTTTGGGGAAATATGAGCTTAAATAAGCTGCTCCTAGGCAGATCAGAGGTTGATCTGCTCTAGGAGGTGATCTCTGCTCGGGGGTGAGTCCTGGGAGACAAAGAGGACTCTAAGGTTGGGAGGTTGGTCATTTGCAGATTTTGGTATGTTCTGAAATTTTTGTTATTCTATTTTCTGATGGTATGAATTGGCTACATATAGAAAAATTAATTAAATGGTGTGATTGATGTTGGTACTACATTTAACAGAGTCCATCTTAGGGTAATCACCCTCCAGATTCTGTGTAGTTGTAGACCAGAAAATCCATAGAGTAGAAACTCTAGAATCTCTAAACCAAGGTCGGTTTAAATCTGAAGTTACTTAACCTCTATAGATCATTAACTATTGTTTTGTCTCCTGTAGATATGAATGGGATATTTTATGCTCTTATGTATGCTAGAAAATTAGTATGACAAAGACCGAAGTATACATGGTATATAAAGTAAAGGAAGAAAGCAAGGTATTAGAATGTGACATTAAAAATTGTGCTAGAAAAAAATTTCTACTTCTATATGAGCATTATAACATTTATAGGGGTATAGATTGCATCTCTAAATCTATTCCTACTCATTGGAAACCAAGAGTACAGCAAAATACTTGACTCCCAATTAAGGTTCTCTACCAACCACCATTGAATAGTATAGGTACACCTCAAAAGGAGAATAGAAATTATGAGCAAGGATTCTGGAATATGTAGTTTGAACTCTTGTTAAACCCCAAAGTAAATCTACACTATAGAAGGGGTATAGCATTCATAGCAATTATAGAGTAATTTGTATTTTAATTTCATTTCTAACCCTTGAAATAAGCATTAGGGTAATAGAGTAAAACTATGCTCGAGGTATACCCTTAATTAAACTATCGAACACCTATACATATATGCATTTAAAAACCAAAAGTGTATATATATTAACAAGCATCGAGAATTATACAAATTTGATTCTTGTTAGCCTCGGCCACAAAGGAGTCATATGTATACATGAATGTTATATGTCACAAGGCGATATAAACGCAAATCCTATATTTAAACCATATATGTTAAGAAGGAAACATAAGTATGAAATATAGGTATATATATATGAACATATAGGTCAAAAAGGCAATATAACCATAAAGCTACGCGTTGTGCGTGATGTAATAGTACATGATTAACAACAATTATAAATACGTGAAGTGTGGGAATAATGTAGAGGTGAACAATAGAACAACGCAAATAAATGAGTAGTGGAACCCTATGATTTTTCCGGGTGAATATTAAAATCATTTCGACCGAACTGAAAAAAAAGGGGCTATTCACTGCGTTCAGCTCCTTTTTAGATATCATGAAAGAAACATATGCTTAATAAAACGAGGACGAATATATATGCGCAACCTGTGGTATTAACCATGCATTTTACTATGTGCTACGATTATTTTGCTACGACCTTCCCATGCCTAATATATTAAAGCAGAAAAAAAATTTGTAGCGCCGAGTCAAGTATTCGTAAATTATATACGCAACAGAGATTAGATTTCATTACGATAATGACCCAATGGATAGATAGAAAAACAGATAAATAAACTCGATCAAGAAATGCAGACCGGTTACCTGTATAAACATAGCTATCAACGATACTATTTAAAGGCGGCAAGAACCCTAGAATGATAGGGATAGCCGTATCAGTTAGGGTTAGAAATTAGAAGAAGCAATAGTTACACCGAGGTATGGAATTAACTATAACCTGTAACTTAAAAGAAAATTTCCTGGCTATGTTAACGTAACTGTAGTTATGAAAATTAAATCTTGAGCAATTACCATCACTATTAAAACCGAGCGTTTAGCGTTGAATAATCGTTTTAAATGAATCCCTAGCGTTTCCAGGCGTGAAAAATAATAGACTATTGCGTTTTACAAACATAAATCGCAGAAATAAAACAGAGAGATTAACTCCCTTGACCCTTACGGAGGCCGAACCCTCAGCGCACAGGAACTGCACCCAAATCGTTCCTCGAAGAATCGGTGCCTAGGTAACCTGTACATCAGGAGGACCACAGAAATAGGTAAACGCCAAAAATATTTAAACGAACCCTGAAAAGAAAACTAACCCAGCTGTGCTATAAAACAAACAAGAGAAGAACAAATAAAATGGGGAACCAACAACCTGAAACCTGAAATCTGCTACGAAGTCACACAGCAACTCTGCACAACCTGGGAATAACAGAGTACGAAAACAAGACGCAACCGGATCATCGGGTCTGAATAACATAGGGAGAAAGAATTCACTCTAGGAAGGAACCCACAAAATACTCCGCACCAGAGGGCTTGGAAGAAATAAGACAAGAGATAAAATCGCTATAAGAACCGTAAGGAGTCCGGGGCAATGAAGGGATTATAACAAGAACCAGAAACCCTAGGGTGAAATCCACCAAAGTACATGGGAACGCTGGTACAGGGATGGCCGTAGTGACCTCGAATCTTGACAAAATCCCAAAGGAGATTTTCACAAATTCCTTGGCACAGCAACTTCTGCACAAGTCGATAAGGTAAACCTTATTTAAGGTTATTTGGCAAACTGATTGACAGCAAATACATCCAGTTGTTGATGAAAGGTGTTCTCCGTCCAGAGATGAGGTACGAATGCTGGATCAAAGGGTTTCAGTCTCGAACAGGAGGCATGCTAACGAGTTGTATGGAACAGTGTGGTGACAGAGAGAAGGGACGCGTGCATCTCTCTCAGTTAAATGACGGTTTCTTCCAAATTGTACAAACCTATCATACTCCGACACGTAGCTATTAGCACCACAAGCAAGCACTCTGTCGGATATATATACCTGCAACTGGGAATCTTCAGCGTAGGTAAGTACCTGTGGGGGTGATAAACAACTACGGTTACATGTACGCAGTGCTCAGAATTAAAACCTATCGAGCTCACTGTTAGGAAATCGAATTCTAAACCATACATAAAAATTCAAAACAAATCGGAGTGACAGCAAGGGAGAAGATTGTATGGTTCAAAGTGAGAGATAATGCCGGCGCGCATAATTACACAGCGCCAATATACATGTATACAGTTACATAAAACAACTACGTGGCACACCTAATTATCACGTGAACAGCACACGGGGGTTGGCTTCAAATTTTGACTGACTGAGTTGTCAAACGATGATGGATCTATACGTTCGATCAATTTTTTTCAAGGGAAGATATATGCATAAGTGATACACATTATACGCCGAAGGGCCCATAAGGTTTGAGAAAGGGAAATATTTACATATAAATGCGTTACATATGTATATATATCTCGAGGTTGTAAATAAATAAAATGTTAGGATTATAAAATATGTGCGGGTTCACGTGCCAAAATAAATGGATAGCAATATGTATATGATGATTATATATATATATAAGGTGCGGATACATATATGTATATATTGTTAAATATATATGTACATTGCATACAAATAGTGTGATACATATATAAATGGTTTTGAAATTTCATAAACCATAGGTTACAAATAGGGCATATTTTGTGATGATGACTATAGAGGTATAGAATTCTCAAGGAAGACTTAAATTTTAAACTACAACTTTAATCTAATTTGCATAGATTTAAAAAGGATGGTTATCAATTCCTGACTCAAATGAATATTTAAACTTTCGGAGAACAAGAATAAACACTTAGAGGTGTTACAGAAGAAAAAAAAAAAAAAAAAAAAAAAAATAAAATAAAATAAAATAAAATAAAATAAAATAAAATAAAATAAAATAAAATAAAAAAAAAAAAAAAAAAAAATTGGGAGGTGTGACAAATGGTATCGGAGCCCCAGTTACAACTAATTGGGCTGTCAATTTTGTGCTCACTGCTTATTACATATTTTGTTTTTATGAAGTTTTATAAACTTTTGCTAATCTGTGTTGTAAGTGTGTATAGTTGAAATGGCTGAAGGTGAAGGGATTTATGTTGATCTGAGGGATGAGTTTGCTACTCCAGATCCCAATGCCCCGGTAATGGCTATGTTGCACAGGCTGCAACGAGAATTGGCTGAAATGAGAAGCCAGAATGACATGTTGTCATCAGCCAGTAAGGAGCAAGAAAAGCTCATCAGAGAACTAACTTCCTGGAACAGCCAGGAAGGCGAGGGTTCTGGAAAAAGAAAGATGGATGAGTCTGAGGATGAGGATGCAGTTAGACATCAACAGAAACAGAAAAGAGAACTGCAGGGGGAGTTCTGAAAGATCAAACCTCCCTCCTATGATGGAGAAAAGGAGGAGGATGCTGAAGCTTGGTTGCTGAACATGATCAAGTATTTCCAAGTTTATGAATATGAAAGCAATCTGAAGGCCAGATTAGCTGTGTACCAACTGCAAGGAAAAGCTACACTGTGGTGGGAAGAGACAAAAATGGTGCATGCCATTGATGAAAAGACAGTTACGTGGGAAGATTTTCAGGCTAAGTTCAAAAATCGTTATTTGAACGAACGTTATTATGATGATAAAGCAAAAGAATTCCATGAACCTAGATTGGGACAGCTCACCATTGATGAGTTTGTCACTAAGTTCACCAATTTACTGAGGTATGTTCCTTACATTAGGGAAGAAAAGGCAAAGGTACAAAGGTTTTTGAACTGCTTGCCTACTGTGTACAAGGAGAAAATTGAGTTGACAACCCAAAGACAATGGACGAAGCAGTTAGAAAGGCAAGATTATGCTATCAACAGTTTAAAGGTAAAGCTGAACAAGGGAAGAGCTGGCTAAACAAGGGTGAATTCAAACGTAAAAGACCAAAACCAGCATATCTAAGAAATTTTGGAAGAGATCATCAGCGGAAAAAATTCAATAAACCAAAAGAAAGTCAAACTGCCCAGTCTCAAGTGGCTTCAAAACCAGTGGAGGGGAACAATAAAAAGGAAGGGACAGTCAGAATGAAGGAACCTCTGAAATGTTGGGGCTGTGGAGAACCCCATATGATGAGGGACTGACCCCATCGAAATATACACATGATCAGCAGAGAGCGAGAGGCAACAACAGTAAATGACATAGCCAGAAATATACCAACTATCAGTGCAACATTGGAAAATCGACAAGCAGAACATCAAGTAACCATGGTGGAAATGGAGGGTAAGATTTCTGACCTACCTATTACTGTTTTGATTGATCCAGGTGCTTCTTTGAGTTACATTAGTCCCGGAATTGCAGAAAAATGTAAAATTAAACCTGAAAAATTTCAGCAGTCATGGTTGGTACAGCTGGCCACTGGAACTAAGAGAAAAGTTACACATAAATTGCCCAAAACAGTAATACAATTAAATGGCTTTTCAACAGAAGTAAATTTGAACATATTGCCATTAGGATCCTATGACTTGCTGATAGGAATGGATTGGCTAGAAAAGAAGAAAGCTCTGATGAATTGCTGGGATAAAACCCTGCATTGTGTGGATGAAGAAGGGAAACCTTTTACATTAAAAGGAAAACCAAAATCCATTTCAGTAAGACAAATATCAGCCTTACAATTGAAAAGAACAGCTAGAAAAGGATACCAAGTCTATGCAGTGCATGTAGAAGAAATATAACAGAAAACAGAGGAAGAGTTACTGGATGCTATACCAGTCATCAGAGAATTTAAGGAAGTCTTTCCCAAAGAAATCCCTCATCTTCCCCCCAAAAGAGAGATTGACTTTTCTATAGATCTAGTGCCGGGAGCCACACCTGTTTCCCGAGCCCCCTATCGTATGAGTCCGCCAGAACTAATGGAGCTGAAGATGCAGCTGCAAGAATTATTGGATAAATGTTACATTAGACCAAGTGTGTCTCCATGGGGAGCACCTGTTTTATTTGTTAAAAAGAAGGATGGGACTTTTAGTATGTGCATTGATTATCGGCAACTGAACAAGTTGACCATTAAGAATAGATATCCACTTCCTAGGATTGATGATCTTTTTGATCAAGTTAGAGGGGCCTCAGTCTTTTCAAAGATTGGCTTAAGGACTGGGTATCACCAGCTCAGAATCAAAGAAGAAGACATTAGCAAAACAACTTTCCGAACTTGGTATGGACATTACGAATTTGTAGTCCTACCTTTTGGTCTGACAAATGCCCCTGCCACTTTTATGTGCCTGATGAATAGTGTGTTGAATAAATATTTGGATAAATTTGTTCTTGTGTTCATAGATGATATCTTAGTTTACTCCCGAAATGAGGACGAACATAAGGAACATCTGAGAATAGTGTTACAGACTTTAAAAGAAAACCAACTATTTGCCAAGTTCAGCAAATGTGAATTTTATAAAGATAAAATTCAATATTTGGGGCATACTATATCTGAAAAAGGGCTTGCAGTTGACCCTGAAAAGATAAAAGCAATTAAGGAATGGCCAGTCCCAACTGATGTTTCAGCAGTAAGGTCATTCATGGGGATGGCAGGCTACTATCGTAGATTTGTGGAAAGATTTTCTGCCATAGCACATCCCATCACTTCATTGCAAAGAAAGGGTGTTAAGTTTGTGTGGACTGAAAAGTGTCAAAACAGTTTCGAGCAGTTAAAACAAAAACTTATTTCATCCCCTATATTAAAAATTGCTGATCCTGATAAAGAGTTTGTGGTATGTACAGATGCTTGCAGAGAAGGGCTGGGAGGAGTTCTGTTGCAGGAAAATTCAGTCATTGCCTATGAGTCTAGGAAATTGAAAATACATGAACAGAATTATAGTGCATATGATTTGGAATTTGCAGCTGTTATCCATGCTTTAAAAATGTGGAGGCACTATCTGCTAGGGAAGAAGTTTACATTGATGACTGATCATATTAGCCTCAAATATTTCTTTTCCCAAACGGACCGGAATGCAAGACAAGCCAGATGGCTGTCCTTTTTAAGTGAATTTGATATGGATATAAAGCATATCAAGGGAAAAGAAAATAAAGTTGCTGATGCATTAAGTAGAAATGCTTGTCAACATCTAAACAGCATGGGGAGTAGTGCTCAGATGGAGGTAGAGGAATTGGTGGGAAAAGCAGCACATCAAGATCCCAACTATGAAGCACTCTTGGTGCAACTACAGAAAAAGGATAAAACTGATTTCACTAAAAACCAAAAAGGGCTGCTCTATTACAAAAACAGGTTGTATATTCCCAATATAGAGTCATTGAAAAGAGAAATTCTAGATGAATATCACAGACATCCCTATGCAAAACATCCAGGATACCAAAAGATGTTAACAACCTTGAAGAAGTGGTTGTTCTGGCCAGGAATGAAAAGAGATGTGGCAGAGTATTTAAGTAGATGTATGGAATGTCAGTTATTCAAAGTTGAGCATCAACACGCAGCAGGGCTTTTAAACCCCTTGCCAATTGCAGAATGGAAATGGGACACAGTTTTCATAGATTTTATAACAGGATTACCCAAGACTAAATATCAACATGATTCTGTAATGGTAGTGGTAGACACTCTCACAAAAGCTGCTCACTTTATACCAGTAAAGTCTACCTTTGGAACATCTCAAGTAGCAAATGTTTTTCTAAAGGAGATAGTAAGGCTTCATGGAGTTCCCAAGGTGATTGTCTCAGATCGGGACGCTAAGTTTACAGCAGCGTTTTGGAAAGGGTTGTTTGCAGGAATGGGTACTAAGCTGAATTTTAGTACTGCCTATCACCCTCAAACTGATGGGCAAACAGAAAGGACAAATCAAATTTTAGAAGATATGTTGAGAATGTACGTGATGGATAGACCATCAAAATGGGAAGAGTATCTGCATTTAGCTGAGTTTGCCTATAACAATAGTTACCAATCCTCTATTAAGATGAGTCCGTTTGAGGCTCTTTATGGGAGAAAGTGTCGTACTCCCCTGAGCTGGAGTCAGCCAGAGGATAAACTGGTGTTGGGACCAGATGCACTACAAGAGATGGAAAGAATTTTCAAACAGATACAAAGAAATATCAAGATAGCACAAGATCGCCAGAAGAGCTATGCTGATAAGAAAAGAGTGCACCGAGAATTTAAAGAAGGGGATCATGTGTATTTACGCATCAAACCCAAAAAGAGCACACTTTATGCTGGAAGTTGTGCAAAACTTGCTCCTAGATATTGTGGTCCTTTTGAAGTATTAGAAAGGGTGGGACTAGTGGCTTACAAGATGGCCTTACCACCCCATGTTAGAGTGCATAATGTGTTTCATGTTTCATTATTAAAAAGATATGTGCATGATGCTTCTCACATAGTTGATTGGAATGTTGTATAGGTGGAACCAGAAGGGGAGTTTCTGCCAGAACCGCTTCAAATATTGGAGCGGGAAGAAATTGAATTGAGAAACAGAACAGTGGCCAGAGTAAAAGTGCAGTGGAAGCACTTTACTACTGAAGAAGCTACCTGGGAAAGGGAAGCTGAAATGATGGAGAAATATCCATTTTTGTTCAAATGAACTCTAGTAGTTAAATAATAACACCGAGGACGGTGTTTATTTTCAGAGGGGGAATATGTAACACCCCCAATTTGTGTGTTGAAATTTTAAAGTTAGACATTGAACTTTAATCCTAAAGGGGGTGGACCCCAAGGGATAAGTATGGTGTGAATGTATTTACATATTTTATTTGAGGAAATAAATAAAATGATTGTGCATTTTGACCAAGATGAGAATTAGAGATCACTTGCCAAATCCATGAGGATGGATAAGGCAACAAATCCCCAAAAATCTTTCAAAAAATCCTTGAAAGAAATTAATTTAGATTTGAGGAGGAATCTAAAATTCCCCAATGAAGAGGAGTAGTTGGGAAGAGGTGAGAAAAAGCTGGCAAAAGCTGAGGAAAAGCTTAAAGCAGCTTTAAAGAGTCCCAAAATGGGAAGCCTAGGCTAAACAGGAAAGAAAGCATCCTGCTATTCTGGACGCAGAATTAGAAACATGCTTTGGGGAAATATGAGCTTAAATAAGATGCTCCTAGGCAGATCAGAGGTTGATCTATTCTAGGAGGTGATCTCTGCTCGGGGGTGAGTCCTGGGAGACAAAGAGGACTCTAAGGTTGGGAGGTTGGTCAATTGCAGATTTTGGGTATGTTCTGAATTTGTTTTTTTGTTATTCTATTTTCTGATGGTATGAATTGGCTACATATAGAAAAATTCATTAAATGGTGTGTTGATGTTAGTACTACATTTAACAGGATCCATCCTAAGGCATTCACCTTCCAGATTCTGTTTAGTTGTAGACCAGAAATCCATAGAGTAGAAACTACAGAAACTCTAAACCAAGGGTGGTTTAAATCTGAAGTTACTTAGTCCCCATAGATAATTAGATATTATTTTGTTCTTGTAGATACAAATGGGATATTTTATGCTCTTATGTATGCTAGGAAATTAGTATGACAGCACTGAAGTATACATGGTATATAGCAGAAAGGAAGAAAGCAAGGTATTAGAATGTGACATTAAAAATTGTGCTAGAAAAAAAAAAAAATTCTACTCTATATGAGCATTATAAAATTTATAGGGGTATAGATTGCATCTCTAAATCTATTCCTACTCATTGGAAACCAGTAGCATAGCAAAATACTTGACTTATAATTAAGGTTCTCTAGTCAACCACCATTGAATACATATAGGTACACCTCAAAAGGAGAATTGAAATTATGAGCAAGGATTCTGGAATATGTAGTTTGAACTCTTGTTAAACCCCAAAGTAAATCTACACTATAGAAGGGGTATATCATTCATAGCAATTATAGAGTAATTTGTATTTTAATTTCATTTCTAACCCTTGAAATAAGCATTAGGGTAATAGAGTTAAACTATGCTCGAGGTATACCCTTAATTAAACTATCGAACACCTATACATATATGCATTTAAAAACCAAAAGTGTATATATATTAACAAGCATCGAGCATTATACAAATTTGATTCTTGTTAGCCTCGGCCACAAAGGAGTCATATGTATACATGAATGTTATATGTCACAAGGTGATATAAACGCAAATCCTATATTTAAACCATATATGTTAAGAAGGAAACATAAGTATGAAATATAGGTATATATATATGAACATATAGGTCAAAAAGGCAATATAACCATAAAGCTACGCGCTGTGCGTGATGTAACAGTACATGATTAACAACAATTATAAATACGTGAAGTGTGGGAATAATGTAGAGGTGAACAATAGAACAACGCAAATAAATGAGTAGTGGAACCCTACGATTTTTCCGGGTGAATATTAAAATCATTTCGACCGAATTGAAAAAAAAGGGGCTATTCACTGCGTTCAGCTCCTTTTTAGACATCATGAAAGAAACAGATGCTTAATAAAATGAGGACGAATATATATGCGCAACCTGTGGTATTAACCATGCATTTGACTATGAGCTACGATTATTTTGTTACGACCTTCCCATGCCTAATATATTAAAGCAGAAAAAAAATTTGTAGCGCCGAGTCAAGTATTCGTAAATTATATACGCAACAGAGGTTAGATTTCATTACGGTAATGACCCAATGGATAGATAGAAAAACAGATAAATAAACTCGATCAAGAAATGCAGACCGGTTACCTGTATAAACATAGCTATCAACGATACTATTTAAAGGCGGCAAGAACCCTAGAATGATAGGGATAGCCGTATCAGTTAGGGTTAGAAATTAGAAGAAGCAATAGTTACACCGAGGCATGGAATTAACTATAACCTGTAACTTAAAAGAAAATTTCCTGGCTATGTTAACATAACTGTAGTTCTGAAATTTAAATCCTGAGCGATTACCATCACTATTAAAACCGAGCGTTTAGCATTGAATAATCGTTTTAAATGAATACTTAGCGTGTCCAGGCGTGAAAAATAAACGACTATTGCGTTTTACAAACATAAATCGCAGAAATAAAACAGAGAGACTAACTCCCTTGACCCTTACGGAGGCCGAACCCTCAGCGCACAGGAACTGCGCCCAAATCGTTCCTCGAAGAATCGGTGCCTGGGTAACCTGTACATCAGGAGGACCACATAAATAGGTAAACGCAAAAAATATTTAAACGAACCCTGAAAAGAAAACTAACCCAGCTCTGCTATAAAACAAACAAGAGAAGAACACATAAAATGGGGAACCAGCAACCTGAAACCTGAAATCTGCTACGAAGTCGCACAACAACTCTGCACAACCTGGGAATAACAGAGTACGAAAACAAGACGCAACCGAATCATCGGGTCTGAATAACATAGGGAAAAAGAATTCACTCTAGGAAGGAACCCACGAAATACTCCGCACCGGAGGGCTTGGAAGAAATAAGACAAGAAATAAAATCGCTATAAGAACCGTAAGGAGTCCGGGGAAATGAAGGGATTATAACAAGAACCAGAAACCCTAGGGTGAAATCCACCAAAGTACATGGGAACGCTGGTGCAGGGATGGCCGTAGTGACCTCGAATCTTGACAAAATCCCAAAGGAGATTTTCACAAATTCCTTGGCACAGCAACTTCTGCACAAGTCGATAAGGTAAACCTTATTTAAGGTTATTTGGCAAACCGATTGACAGCAAATACATCCAGCTGTTGATGAAAGGCGTTCTCCGTCCAGAGATGAGGTACGAATGCTGGATCAAAGGGTTTCAGTCTCGAACAGGAGGCACGCTAACGAGTTGTATGGAATAGTGTGGTGACAGAGAGAAGGGACGCGTGCATCTCTCTCAGTTAAACGACGGTTTCTTCAAAATTGTACAAACCTATCATACTTCGACACGTAGCTATTAGCACCACAAGCAAACACTCTGTCGGATATATAGACCTGCAACTGGGAATCTTCAGCATAGGTAAGTACCTGTGGGGGTGATAAACAACTACGGTTACATGTACGCAGTGCTTAGAATTAAAACCTATCGAGCTCACTGTTAGGAAATCGAATTCTAAACCATACATAAAAATTCAAAACAAATCGGAGTGACAGCAAGGGAGAAGATTGTATGGTTCAAAGTGAGAGATAATGCCGGCGCGCATAATTACACAGCGCCAATATACATGTATACAGTCACATAAAACAACTACGCGGCACACCTAATTATCACGTGAATAGCACACGGGGGTTGGCTTCAAATTTTGACTGACTGAGTTGTCAAACGATGATGGATCTATACGTTCGATCAATTTTTTTCAAGGGCAGATATATGCATAAGTGATACACATTATACGCCGAAGGGCCCATAAGGTTTGAGAAAGGGAAATATTTACATATAAATGCGTTACATATGTATATATATCTCGAGGTTGTGTAAATAAATAAAATGTTAGGATTATAAAATAAAAGGGTTCGGTGCCAAAATAAATGGATAGCAATATGTATATGATGATTATATATATATAAGGTGCGGATACATATATGTATATATTGTTAAATATATATGTACATTGGGCTGCTAAATAGTGTGATACATATATAAATGGTTTTGAAATTTCATAAACCATAGGTTACAGACAGGGCATATTTTGTGATGATGACTATAGAGGTATAGAATTCTCAAGGAAGACTTAAATTTTAAACTACAACTTTAATCTAGCTTGCATAGATTTAAAAAGGATGGTTATCATTGCCTGACTCAAATGAATATTTAAACTTTTGGAGAACAAGAACAAACACTTAGAGGAAAAAAAAAAAAAAAAAAAAAAAAATTTGGGAGGTGTGACAAAATTTCTTTCACCTTGCAATGTTGTTATTGGAAATATGCTTCTGTTTGGGCTAGAGACTATGAAAGATTTATTTTGCTTTGCAATATTGTTGTTGTCTATTTGTTTTTTTTATGATAGAAGGAAATATAGCACATGTTAGATTTCCTTCACCTTGGAAATGTTATTGGAAATGTGTTTGTGTTTGGGCTATAAGTTGTGCTAGATTTCTTTTGCTCTATAATATTGTTGTTGACAATTTGGTTGTTTATTATAGAAGGAAATATAGCACGTGTTAGATTTCCTTCACCTTGGCAACGTACTTATGTTTGTGTTCGAAGGAAATATAACATGAGCTAGGTTTCTTTTGGCATGAAATGTTGTTGTTGGTAGTATGCTTGTATTTGTGCTACATGTAAAGCTAACATGCATTAATTTTCTTTTATCTTGCGATGTTGTTATTGGAAATGTTCTTGTGTTTATGATAGAAGTTGTTCTAGATATATTTTTCCATGTAGTGTTGTTGTTGCCAATCTGCTTTTGTTTATGCTGAAAGAAAATCTAACACACTAGATTTCTTTCACCCTACAATGTTGTTGTGTGCTTGTGTTTGTGCTATTCATAAATCTAGCATGTGTTAGATTTTCTTCACCTTGCAATGTTTTTATTTGCAACATGCTTCAATTTTGGCTCGAAAGAAATCTAGCATGCACTAGATTTCTTTCTCACTGCAATGTGGTTGTTGAAAATATGCTTTTGTTTGAGCTAGAAGTAAATATACCATGTGATAGATTTATTTTATCTAGAAATGTTGTAATGTGTTTGGGTTTGTGCTAGAAGGAAATCTAGCATACATTAAATTTGTTTCACCCTTCTATGAGAATATTAACAATGTGTTTGTATATGCGTTAAAAGGAAATCTAGTGTGCACTAGATTTCTTTCGCATTGAAATGTTGTTGTTGGCAATTCAATTGTTTTTGCTAGATGGAAATCTAGTATGCGCCATATGTCCTTCACCAAAATGATGTTATTGGAAATGTGCTTGTGATTGTGCTAAAAGGATATCAAGCATGTGTTAGATTTATTTTTCCCTAGAATGTTTTTGGTAATATGTTTTTGTGCATGCTATAACAAAATATGGCATGCGCTAGATTCTTAACCCCTACAATGTTATGTGTTTGTGTTTGTGCTAGAAGGAAATCTACCACACACCAGATTTATTGTCTTGTATAAGGTATTTTTTACAATATGCTTGTTTGTGCTAGAAGAAAATCTAATATGCGGTATGTTTCTTTCACCCTACAATATTGGTATGTGCTTTTGTTTGCGGGAGAAGGAAATCTAGCATGTGTTATATTTCATTTACCTTGCAGTGTTGTTATTGGTGACATGTTTGTGTTTGAGATATAAGTACAAATAACATGTTAGATCTAAGTCACCTTGCAATATTGTGAGTGGAAATATGGTTATGTTTGTGATAGAATAAAATATAGCATGATATAGATTTCTTTTACCCTACAATATTGATGTTGCCAATATTGTTTGTGTATGGTGGGAGAAATTCTAGTGTGCACTAATTTTTTTTTGCAATGCAATACTGGTGTTAGCAACGTGCTTCTGTTTGTACAAGAATAAAATCTAGTATGCAATAGATTTGTTTCGCAATGCAATATTGTTGTTGGCAACATGGTTGTATTTGTGCTAGAATGAAATATAACCTGCATTTTATTTCTTTTGCAATGAAATATTGTTGGAAATGTACTTGTGTTTGTGTTATAAGGAATTCTATCATGCATTGGATTTCGTTTTCCCTACAATGTTATTTTTGGCAATGTGCTAGAAGTAAATCAATCATAGGTTAGAGATCTTCCACCATACAATGTTGTTTCTAGCACTGTGATTGTGTTTGTGCTAGAAGAAACTCTAGAATGTGTAAGATTTATTTTACTTTGCGACTTTTTTGTGAGTAACATGCTTCTATTTACACTAGAAGGAGATTTAGCATGTGGTGGATTTCGTTCACCTTAGAATATTGTTGTTGGCAATGTGCTTGTGTTTGTGCTAGAAGGAAATCTAGCATGTGCTAGATTTATTTGACCATGTAATGTTGCTTCTAACAACATGCTTATGTTTGTAGTAGAAGGAATGATATTGATTGTTAGCCTTCATTTGAGGTGCAATGTTGTTGTTCGAAATGGGATTCTACTTGTGATAGAAGGAAAGATAGCACACATTATATTTCCTTCATAATGTAATGTTGTTATTAGAAATATGTTTGTTGTTATGCTAGAAGGAAGGTTATAATGTGTTAAATTTCCTTCATCTTGCAATGTTATTGTTAAAAATGTGTTTATTTTTGTGATAGAAGTAAATATTTCATCTGTTAGATTTTATCGCAATGCAACATTATTGTTGGAAATGTGCTTGTATTTGTGTTAGAAGGAATTATAGAATGCACTAGATTTCTTTGTTATTCTTCCAAAAGGAAAAATATCAATGTTTCACCCTCACCTAGGTTAGTGCTTTGATATTGTTCTTGGCACTGCATTTGTGATTATGCAAGAAGGATACCTAGTGATTACTAGCTTTCTTCTGGACACCATTACACTTATGTAGCCAATGCTCTAAGGGTGACATTGTCTCAATAATCAAAATGGTTAGAGGTATAGATTTTGATGTGCCCTTTTATTTAGTTTGGAACAATTTATGGAGATCAATGATATTGCAAAAGAATCGTATATAGATATATGTTGTTGTTGGCACTACATTTGTGCTTGAGTTGGAAGGAATAATAATGGCATAACTTTCCTTTTGGCACAAACACAATAATGCAATCACAATTATTTGTTCCATGGAGAATAATGTGATCTTTGTATAATTTTTTAGTTTATGAATAAATGTATTATTGAGGTATACTATATTTTGCTTCCAATGCAAATGTATGCAACTTTAAAGTATCAAGCACAATGTTTTAACATGTATTGTTTTTCTCTCTATTTTTTTGTATAGTTATGAACTTCCAAAATCAATTTCACTAATGTTTGGATGCATAAGATAAGACTCTTCCTTATCAACATAAAAATATAGGAAAACTCAAATCTACACTTTTCGAGGACCTAAAGTTAGCATCCCTTTGTATCCATCCTAAATAGTATGTCCTTAGATGTGTATAGGTAGGGAGTGATAACATTGGAACTAAGGTTTTTAAAATGAAATATAGTTTCTTTTAGAATAAAAATGAGAATTATCTAGTATTTAGAGTACCAGAACCTTTATTTGGAAGAAAACCTCTTGTTTGGCTTTTGATTATCAAGTTCAAACATCAAACATCCTCACTAAGTGAAAATATAATTTCTCCTTTTCATGGGGCTTCTAGACACCTTATATAGCATCAATCTCGAAATTTCTTAGATTTTCCAAAGGACCATGTTTTTGTTCTTCCACTTCTACAAATTCTTATAATCATTATTCATACACATGCATTAAGACTACAAATGTAATTTTTGAAGTTAAATAGAAAATTGGTGGCTTGATATGAGCTGATATTTGTCATTCAAAACTTTTATATGGAAGAAAACCTCAAGTTTGGCTTTTGATTATCAAGTTAAAACATGAAACATCCTCACTAAGTGAAAAAATAATTTCTCCTTTTCATGGGGATTTTAGACATCTTATGTAGCATCAATATTGGAATTTCTTGTATTTTCCAATGAACCATGTTTTGGTTCTTCAACTTCTACAAATTTCTTATGATCATTATTCATACATATGCATTAAGACTACAAGTGTCATTTCTGAAGTTAAATAGGAACTTGGTGGTTTGATATGAGTTGATATTTGTCATTCTATGATACTATCTACATCTCTAATTGCATGGTCTTCATATATGTTTTTGCGTAATTTGCATGTAAAGTAATTTTTGGTAGTAGGCACTAGATGGTGGGGAACACTGTTTCATTACATACAATATGACTACCATACTATTTAAATTATTGCATCTATATTACTTTTTTGAAAGTTGTGTGCTTTTGTGACAATATAAAATCACACTTTACATGGTTCAACCTTTTAATTACAATTCATGGTTTAATTGTTGCTACAAAATTGGTACAAGTTAGAATGGAAAATATAGCAAAATGGGACTGTGTTGATCTCGTTATTAATGATCAAGTTGTTGGGCTAGGAAAGGTAGAATCTACAGATTCTGGAACTTATTATGTCCGAGAAAGGGTTAATGCATGTTATGTTGCAATTTTGATAATTGATGTTACTCAACCACATTTGATTGGGGAGGATGTTGATGAAGGGGACATCCATCTATCGAATATCATGGACAACATAGGTAAATCAAAATATTGAAGCATGTGTCCAAATATTATTGATAGTATAATACTTTTTTTTGAGTAAATACTAACCTTATTTACATTCATTTACAGGTGCAAATGCTTCTTCTACATTTTCTATTGGAGACAATGTAGATCTTCTGCAACATGGAGTGAAGGTGGGTGAGGGCTCGATATTCAATACAAAGCTTGAGCATAAAGTGCATGGAAAGATGGTAAAGAAAGGATGTATAGTGGTTAAAATTGAGAAGGTTTTAAAACATGATGTTGCTCTACCACATCCAACAAGATTTGAGCATACACTAGGGGGTGCATTGGAATCTTATGAGATTTGGCTAGAATCAGAATTGGAACATCACTGTCGTGATGATGCCATAAATATTCCCTAAGATAGGGTTAGATTCATATGTACAAAGGTTTCTCTTACACATGAATGCATGGGAACAAGCATGTGCATTTCCAAAGGAATGTTAGTTAATGTTCGCGAGGATGACATTGTTGAAGGTGAAACACTAGGTGAAATGGAGTTTGGTGTTTTTTTGGAAGAGATAGATGGAAATTGTGAAATATGAAGAATTGGGGATAAGTCTATACATTGTTTGGTTATATGGTCAATAAATAAGTTGGTGGAAAACAATGGTGTGATATTAAGGGTTAAGGAAAACTTCAAGGAGCCACCCAAGGAACTTGTAATATGGGATGTTATGGAGGACACAAATCCCTTAAAAAAATGGGATGGGTATCTTTGTAGTGAAAAATATATAAACTCAGTCTATATGAATGTAAGAATGCCATATAAAAGGAATAAACGAGTTATGGCTACAACAAAAATTGCAAAATGTCAAACAAAAATATATGAAGAGAAATAAATTCAACTTTTGGTACTAGATGTATGTTGTAGAAAATTTTGTCTTCAACATGTGGATAGGAAGGCCATTGTAGGTGCTAGAAGGGGTATGAAACATAAATAAAATGGTATTAGGGAATTTGTCTTGAATTCACTCATCTAAAACACAGTCATGTCAAGGAGCCATGGCCATGGCCTACCACCTATTTCTAGAAATTTAAAGGACATGAGATTTAATGTGAATATTATTTGTAATAAAGCATGGTATAAGATACATAAGATTCCTCAAAGCACATTCTATAACTACCAACGTTATTTCCAACATGGACAGGTCAAAGCTATTCATGGTAACACCAACACATGCAAAGCACGAGGACACACCGTCACAGCCATAGAAATATTGCACAAAATTGTGATGGATAATTCATATTTTTCACCAAAGAAAACACGTCAAGTTGAGGAAGATGGAAAATGTTCTCCTTTAAGATTGCTTCCTTCGAATTACACACAAAATTATTTGTTAAAAGAGATCAATGAGGCTCTTCAAAATCTCAACTACCCATCAATATCACAGTCAACAATGAGAAAGATATGGAATGCTAAGTTTCAAGATGTGGCATTTTCAAAGAACACCAACTTCAGTAAATGCAGTGAATGTATTGTGGTGAAAGCACAGATGAAGCCAACGACTACAAAAGAGTTGGAAGAAACAACACGAGTTAGGCTAAATAAACATAGCAATATTGTTATGTGTGGAAGATATCGCTACTATTCCCATAGAATAATGTCATAGCGGTTTCCAAAGGAGTATTTGAGCATTATCCATGATAAAATGGATAAAACAAGGACTTAAATCCCAAGGCTACGTGTCAAATAAAAATCTATTGTAGGAACAAATTTAGGTTTGTCATTGGTAGGTATGCTAACACATGGGCATATGACATGAGGTTTTGGTTATTTCTTCCTACCATTTGTACATATGGGATCAAAATTTACTATTACATCCCTTGAAAAGTGCTTAAGGGACCTTGAAGGCCCACAAATTGATATGTATGGTGATCTACTTTATGAGAGTGGAAGTTCAAGAAAACCACTTACAAATGCATTACTTGACACCTCTATTTACTCAAAATGTCAAGTTTACAAGGATGATTTTATATCTCATGGAAGATCAAAGAGTCAAAATGTTTATTTTAAAGCTCTTCCTCCACATTTGTTGTTACATTTGGACAATGCATCAAGTGATAATAAGAATCGCTATCTTTTCATGTTTCTATCACTTTTAACTGCGCTTGGTGTCTTCATCACTATTGAGTTTGGGTTCTTGCTTGTGTGGCACACCCATGAAGACATAGGTGGAACCTATAGAAGAATGTCTTCCAACCTAAAAACTAAAGATATATATTATTTACCTGAAATGATGGATACATATCACATAATTAAAGAAAATCGAGTATTTCCACCTACATTTATTGACAAGGTATATGACTTCAAATTTTCCTTGATGGATACATAAAGGAGGGAAAAATGCACTATTTGGACATCTTAATGTTGAATACTTCCAATTTCTTGTACTCAATGATATTTGAGTACTAAGGTACAAAGAATCCATTAGAGATATTCAGTGGTTAGAACCAGTTGAGTTATGGAATATAGATGATGAAGGTCGACCTATAATTCCCATAGGGAACCCATATTTATTATCTTCCAAAAAGAATGATGCCTATTTCAAAGAACTAAAGGAAGGGATACCATCATACATAAAAATGTGGAAAGACACTATCGGGAATGAGGATTCACCAATTGTTATAGAGGAATGGAAAAATAAAGTAGTGTATTGGGAAAGAGTTCTTGATACATTAGATGGAATCTATAATGATCATAGAATAATAGATGGAAGTGATTCATCTTTTGAGGATTTCTGGCCCAAGACAAGGCACATTGTTGATCATAATGCACTCCATGTAATCTCAGGTATTATGGATGAAGATTTTGGTAATGCAATAGATGAACCAGTATATGCTAGACCCAAATGCAGCAAGCCAAAGCCAACATTCAATCCAAAGATTGATGTTGAGAAAGGAAATATTTTGCCAGTTAGATCAGAAAATGAGGACGCAGGAGAGATGATTTGGATGGAAAAATCCATCTCTGATATCTTTAGGGATAATGAAAGTGAGAATATTCATGTAAAGGTTGATTGGTGGAGGCCTATTTTAAGGATATAAAATGGAAATTTTCTAGAGCAATATTGGATACCAAATCCCAATGACACAAAACTTGGCTCTATTCCAATTAATACCACACTATGGGCATGGATGCCAAAGAAAGAACATTGCAAGAAGACCAAGATAAACAAATATGGCGTAGAAGTTGTGCTTGACCTACTTTAGCGAATATCTTAAGATTAGGTTTATATGATTCATGAATGTAATTTTCTTTTGAAGGATCTATTCATATAAATTCAAGCACACTTTTCAATATTTGTTGTATATCATTTTTTCTCTTCATATTATTTTTGGAGGAGTTTTATACTATTTAGTATTTCAATGTAATCATGTGATGATAAAAATGACATGACTATGCCATAAAATAATTAAGTTTTCAAAGCTTTGTTTGACCAACATGACTTCTTACCATATCAAATATGGATATAATCAAATTCAATGATGCACTTAAAAACAACATCTTCTAAACTTGGTCTATTAAAACAATAATGGAATAGCTAATTAATATTCTATTTAAACCATTTAAACACTTAATGAAAAAATGTTAGAGACTTGTAATAATGTTTGAAGTGAGTTTTCCTTAATATCCTTTATTATAATTGATATAAATCAAATTTTTTGTTTTTTTTCCCTCTAATTACAAAAAAATGATTTTGATCATTGAAAAACACAACTAGACTTATAAAATATTTCCTCTTATACATTTTGAAGTGGTGCCAACATTGTACAAGTATAATAAATTAGTACTCAAGATAGGCAAAGTAGTTAGTGCCAATTTAAAATGGTTAATAATAGTAAGAAACACAATATTAATATATTGTTAAATAACTTTATAGGTAAGAATCGTTTTACAAAATCTATTATTCACCAGTCAAATTTAATACATAAATATAAATATTAATGATAATACAAATAATGTAAGGAATCTAAGTTCTAGATGAATTTCAATATGTTCTTTTCAATATAATATCCTTAAACACTACAGGAATAAAAACTCAACATTTGTAATAAATAGTTTAGTCAATTTTCTCTTTCCACTTGTATTTGAAAATAATCAAATTGTATTACTTTGTTACTATTCTAACTCATGATTGATTTTGATAATTAAAATAATTAGTAATTGAGCCAAGAGGTGAGGCTCATTCTACAACCTAGTATGAGGGGATGAGTAAGTTTGACTATAATTTCTCTTTTAAGGATCTATTAATATACATTCAGACACACTTTTCAATATTTGTTGTATATCAAATATTCTGTTCATATTATTTTTGGAGGATTTCTATATTATTTAGTATTTCAATGTAATCACGTGGTGATACAAAACATTTAAGTTTTCAAAGCTTTGTTTGACCAACACCACTTCTCAATGTTTGCTGTATATCAAATATTCTCTTCATATTATTTTTGGAGGATTTTTATATTATTTAGTATTCAATGTAATCATGTGGTAATACAAATGAAATGTTAGTGCCATAAAATAATTAAGTTTTCAAAGCTTTGTTTGACCAACATGACTTCTCACCATATCAATTATGCAGAATCAAATTCAATAATTCACTTTAAAATAACATCTTCTAAACTTGGTCTATTAAAACAATAGTGGAGTAGCTAATTAGTATTCTATTTAATATAAACCATTTAAATACTTCATGAAAAAATGATAGACACTTGTAATAATGTTTGAAGTGAGTTTTCTTTAACATTTCTTATTATAATTTATATAAATAATTTTTTTTGTTTTGTTTCACTCTAATTTATAAAAAAATTGATTTTGATCATTGAACAACACAACTAGACTTATAAAATATTTCCTCTTATAGATTTTGAAGTGGTCACAACATTGTACTAGTATAATAAATTTGTACTCAACATAGGAAAAGTAGTTAGTGTCAATTTAAAATGGTTAATAATAGTAAGAAACACAATATTAATATATTGTTAAATAAATTTATAGGTAAGAATATTTTTACAAAATCTATTATTCACCAGTCAAATTTAATACATAAATACAAATATTAATGATAATAGAAATAATGTAAGTAATCTAAGTTTTAGATGAATATCAATTTGTTGTTTCCAATATAATATCCTTAAACACTCCAGGAATAAAAACTAAACATTTGTAATAAATAGTTTAGTCAATTTTCTCTCTTTCCTCTTGTATTTGAAAATAATCAAATTGTATAACTTTGTTACTATTCTAATTCATGATTGATTTTGATTATTAAAATGATTAGTAATTGAGTCGAGAGGCTAGGCTCATTCTACAACCTAGTATGAGGGGATGTGTACGTTAGACTATAATTAAAGAAAATATTAATATGTTGTAAAATAATTAGAAGTAAAAAAAAATATGTGAATCAAATGTTTAAATCTTTTTTACTATAATTAAAGAAAAAATGAATATTTTTTAAAGTAATTAGAAGTAAATAAAAAGTGTGAATGAGATGTTTAAATCTTTTACTTTTCAAAAATATTTCAGCGAGTGATTCAAATAAACTATTTGAAGATCTATGTTAACTAATTTATGTTGATATCAACTTCATATATAACTATATATAGAAAAAAATTTAAGTATTTATGGTTAAATTTTTTGTTTGGTCTTATATGTACTCTACTTAGCATTCAAAAATACAAATTAAACAATGAAAAGTAACACATTGTATTTTGCACTCTAAAAATTTTTGCACGTGAAGAAATTTGATCCCTCTAGGCTGAAATTAAGTTTGTATTTAAGATGAATCTATGGTCATATATATTGGACACATCACTATGATAATTTGTCATTAAATAACTTTATACTTAATATATATCTTGCATATTAATCTATTATTCATTAAGTCTCAATTAACTTAGTTTTTAACACAAAAGTACAAATAATAAATAATAAATAAATTATACTACTACTCTCATTCAACATTTGATCTCTCTAGGCTCATGTTAAATCTGTATTTAAGATGGATCTATGTTGGTATATATTGGACACATTACTATGACAATTTGTCATTAAATAACTTTATAATTAATATATCTTGCATATTAATCTATTATTCATCAATTAAGTCTCAATTAACATAGTTTTTAACACAGAAGTACAAATAATAAATAATAAATAAATTATACTACTAATTCAACATCTAAATTAATCCTAAAAAAATATTTTCTCCCGTCAACTCTAAAATAGCTCAAACTTCCTACAAGAGTATGTAATGATGATGGCCATAATGATGATTATCATCCACTAAGACCAAATATGGTATATAAGAAGCCATAAATATATTACTCAAAATTATTTAGAATTTTATTGTTATGATAAAAAAGCATTAAAATAAGTGTTTCAAGATTATCAAAATTTTGTTTAGTTAAAAGATCAAGAAGGTTGGTAGCACCACAAATATTTTGAAATTTAAATACAATATGAGTATAAAATGGATGATCTAAGAGGGTATTTCATCTTCAACCATATTACAAGTGTTGCAAAGGCGATAGACTTTTAAATTGTGGCAACCTTGTCTTAGTAATAATCATAACTTAACACATACATGACATTTACTATATCAGATTATAATTAAATCGGTTAATAATAATAATATACACAACATTATTTTCATAAAGTTAATAATAGTAACATACACAACATTATTTTCATAAAGTTAACAATAGTAACATACACAACATTATTTTCATAATATAACTTTAACAAACTTAGCTTTTAGTACAAACCCTAAAAAGTCTTAAAAGAGATAATGTCAAGAATCCAAGATTAAGATGTGAAATATTTTCTTTTGCAAGTTTATATAAATTTGTTTTATATAGTTTACCATGATAAAATTTTCACCAAAAATGGTGAATCTCTACATTAAAATTAGTAAACTAAGTGATTTTATAATTCTACATTTTGAAAAAAGTCAATTTAGTTACACTTTCTAAATTCTAGATCGACAAAATACTTCCAAATTTAATAAAATATGTGTTAATAGGCCAAAAAAATCTGCGGGAGTTGTCGCTTTTATATCCTCAATTCCCGATTGCGCTAGATCTCACATAGTTCTGAGGGCTTGGCTGCTGCGACAGAGCTCAGATTCAAATTCGGGTTCTAGTTCGCGTTTTAGCCGTGCAGGTATTGAGGCAAGAGCTTCGAAAGGCTTTGAGGGTTTGAAAAAACTTGGGATTAAGGAATTGGTACATGGATTTTCAGTGAATATCGCTGCATCACTGCTAAGCTCAAGGACGAGCAAGGGATTTTGAAATTCAAGGGTGAGGGTTTTGAACATAGCAATATGGTATGTATTAGTTTGATTAAGTGTTGTGTCATTGAGTGCAATGGCATCATTTACTCATTTCAGCTTTTGCTTCAACATATGATTTTGGGGCAGGACAATGGGGTCTGGGTTTGGTCTGTCTGGCCTCTCGTCAAGGGAAAGTAGAAGAAAGTGGATAGTGTCCGGATGATACAATTTTTTCGAGTGGCCAGTGCAATGGCGGTGAAATGGCTGTTGCTGGTATTGTAAAGGGAAGAGACTTTAGAAAAGCCTACAAAAAGGAGATTAAAAGCTTAGTGTCTGTATATCGTCCAAAGAACATTCTGGTCAAGGGACTAGATTATGGTGAAAGACGACCAAATCTCAAGGGGCTTCCTATGAAAAATATTAATAGATATGAAATAAAAATCTCAGTATGGTGTCTTCTTACTATAGTCGGTGCAATTTATAAACCACCGAGTATTATGATTCCAAAGATACATATTTCTATAACGTATATCATACTTATAGCTGCTATATAATACAATAGGCATCTTTATTGAATGATTCGGACTAAACCTTGACTGATAGATAGGGTTTGAATGGGTGGGCATACCATGATTTGGGATTTCCACACCTAAGGGATTTGATTTGATTGGTGCACCTCCTTGCCCTTCCTTCAGTCAAGAAAGCGTTAGAAATGGAGTGAAAAGGAGTGTCAATGGAAGCGTTGTTTTAAAAAACAATGGCAAAACATGATCAAATTATGTAGGGACCCATTGTAATGGAGAAACACTTGGCGTTTTAACTTTTACATTAGAAGTCAATACATCAGGGGATCTTGGCATCTGGTGCTAAAGGATCTGTAGATGTTGTAGCTATTTGGGTGGATGGTACTAGATGCAAGTGCACCAATTCTAAAATTGCGTGTATAGGTTTGTTCCAAGGAATAGAGGACTTTCATAATGTACACATCAATGGAACCGCAGAAAGGGGAATTGAAGTCGATAAGTCTAAGATTGCTCTTTTTTTGGATATTGAATTGACCTGCATTTCCTTATTTTGCTGTCAAATATTTAACATTGTATCACTTCATTTCCACTCTAGAGATGAATTGAAGTTGGTTTTTCTGGAATTTTTCTTTTTATGGTGATCAAATGGATCTACAATTTTGTCTTGTATTGTCCAAGGCTAAAAATTGTTCAAATTCAATTAAAATTTAGTTTATCCTAATTTTTGGATGGATATAGCTATATTAATCTATTAACTACTTATGTCATTGTTTTTTTCTTTTTAATGTCTAAATGGAATATTGATGAAAATAAACCTTTGGGTAGTGCATGCTTAGAAATCATGGAGCAACAGGGAAATCAAATGGTCCCCTTCTGTATGTAAGCGAGGAAGACATTCATGCCTTCTTTGGCTCTGGTCTCAATGGAATATGTCTCTCCTAAAGATATCCATTCTGGCTAAGATCTGCATAGCCAACCTTTATCTAAAAAGTTATTAGTTTTGACAATTGGAATGGATTAACGACAACCTTGTGAATGTTTGCTATGCACCATCTTTTCCTTATAATGCCCGACATTCCTTCCTGCATGCTAGATCAGCCATTTTAGGAAAGATATGTTTCCAACAAGGCAGGGCAGTAGATAGGATATTCTATCAATGTCCACCCATGCTCAAAGAAATTTGCAATCATATAATTCCACACAATATTCTTAGTTATGGTGATTTTGTGTCAAACCATGTAAAATATATTTATTTAATTAGTGCATTAATTACCTGATCCCTAATCACTACGTTGTAATTTCTTTTATTTTCTTTTTTCAGATTAATATATGGTTTACTTGATCCCTAATCACTATATTGTTATAAATATTCAACCAAAAGAAGAGTTACAACAAATATTTCCTATATGTTTTGTACAATTTTGGGCTTACCTTAAGAATTATGACGATGTAGACTCATAGGAATTTAAATATCTCCCTTTGTATTTGCATCCCTTAAATCCCAAAGGCAATACAACTTCATTGATTTCTTTCATATCAGCTCACAGTTTAGTGTTGGGAATAACTATATTGTGAGTAAATAGTTATGATATATGATGTTTTTTAGCATGAAACCTCGTAAATAGTTATTTTCATGAGTGTGAAGCAAAGTTGCTTGCATCTAAAAGGAGGAATGGCCAAATATGTCAAGGTAGGCTTTCCTTAGATGAGTGGTATGATCAACGTCAGATTTCACAACTGTCATATATGTCACTCTCATCCTCCTCGGAATCATCATCTTTATCTGGGCTGCTTGCTCCTATTTCAGTGTCAGGTTCTTCTCCAGCTTCCTCATTTAGTAATTTTCCATCAGTCATGGGAAGTAACCAGCCCATAGAAGGGAGTATTTATTCTCTTGTCTCCTCTTTGCCCACTAAGAGTATATCCTCCTTAAAAGTGAGGGAATTTTTTCTTTTTGCCTTTCAAGTATGAAAAAAAGGAAGGTGACATGTCATCCCAACAATTAAGGAAGTTGTTAATGGCAGTCTCCATACATAATATGAGCCAAACAAGGTTTTTGGTATTGGATTCAATGGGAGAGATACATTTTCTGAACATGCACAATCTGGTATCTACTGGGGAGGGAAAGAAAGAAAAATATCATGGTGTTGTTGTAGATAGTTGTTTGAGACATTTGAAGTGCCCTGTGAAAGTTAATATGCTTGTATTTTTTTCAGAGGTGTCATCATTTGGTGCTACTATCATTACCCTTTCTGTAAAATCTAGAGATAACATACTACTAGTACCATCACTTATATTCTGATGAAACTGTTTCAACATCGCAAAAGCTATGGGTATTAGATGGTTTCTATTCCATTCACTTACTGTCATTTCCCGAAGTGGATGCATCTCATTGTGAGGCTGACAAGGATATTGCTAACAAGAAGTCCATATAGCTCTCAGGTTTCTTTGTACAAACTCAATGACTGAATGTAGAAACCAATAATAAAATTCATCACACTGAATCAAAATTCCAATAATGGAAGTGCGATAAATTGAATAAAAATATTTCAGAACAAAAAATTTAGGAGACAATCTACAAAGAAAAGAAGTTTCTTTCAAGATTAGTGTCCGCACTCCAACCAAAAAAGTCTGCATCCAATACCAATTTCATTATCCACCATTGTAATAATAAACGTCAACATAAAGTTCAAGACACATTAAAAAATTAAAAATAAAGATGCAAACAATTAATACACAAGCCATATGTTAACACCCCTATCTCGCAAATGAAGTGTCCTTACTCAAACTTACACAAATAAAAGGGTATGACTAATAAAAAAAATGTTGGGTCACATAAAAGTATATAAAATAAGAAAATAAGGGATATAAAAAATTTCCTTCTAGGTTTTTACAACATAAGTTTAAACGATTTTAATTGAATTCAGAAGGGGTAAAATTCAACATAAGTTTAAATGATTTTAATTGAATTCGATTTTAATTAAATTGATAAATGGTATTTTGGAATTTTTTTGTTTGGTTTCGGCTATAGTTTATTGGCGAGGGAATTTTACTATGGTGGTTTCCGCTATAGGGTTTTTAGCGAGGGAATTTTACTGTGGTGGTTGTTGCTATAGTTTTTTCAGCGAGGGAATTTAACTATGATGTTTTCTACTATAGTTATAATGCCGAGGGTGGAGGTCCAAAAACGATATCATTGAGCAAGGGGACGAGACATTGTTGGTCTTCTCTCCAATCTGTGTGTTAGTTCACTAGGGCGAGAAAATATTTTATAGGTGATTCACGTATGCTCAATGGCATAGAAGGAGGAAAAATGGAAAGAAAGGAAAATGGAAGCTATCCAATCCCTACTTTCCAGAAACATGGGCTGAGCAATATAAAAGGGAGAGGAAACGGAAGAGCAGGGAAAAAAGGAAGAAAGGAAGAAAACCTAGGTAATGAAAAGAGAGAGTTAGCAGCTAGGGAATTGGTTGTACAAGTGTGGGAGCCTGGTCTTGTTGAGACAACATCAGGAGGGATACACCAAGCATATATAGATACTAACCTGTGGAAATATATATATATATATATATATATAGGTTAGTATCATAAACCTATAGAAAATTTAGAGCAATAAACTCCCTTTGTTATTGTCGTGGTACTAGATCCCCTATGGCTGTGCTATTCACATAATGGATTTCCTTGCTGCTATACTAAATCCCTTGATATTTCATATCTGCTGCTAATTTCATATTGGATTGTGTGGGGTTGACTAACCATATGCCTAAAATATTTTACTATTTTCATGTCGGATTTTTGAGGTAGATAACACCTAGCCTCAGCAAATAAGATGCTTTTCATGATCTCCACCAAGAAAATTGCCATGCACAGGTATGTGCAAGGCTTCACAACATATAAAGAGTAATTCCAAACCATCCGGATTCACAACATTGAAATATTCATTCCAAACCATCCATGTCAAAATAGAAAGAGATATGCCCACAAAAGCATGGGACCCATAGGTAACGAGCTCTAAAATTTTAAGTGAATATAATGACAAATGTAAAAACCAACAGAGGAACGAATATTCAATGCTTTGGGACTTAACTTCCCAAATAGACCTATTGTGAGGTCACAGAGAACTACCTAAGTTTCAAAAATTCCAGAAAGGGAATATATAAGTCCAGTGCATTTATATCGTAGATAGGTGTTTTGTGTGTGTGAGGACACTTGGGATCTTCTCAGATAACGATATTTAGTGCCACTTTGGGGATGAAATCTGGAGTGTATAGTATGTGGTGTAAACATGCTATAGTTGTATGGGTAAAAAATGCAATTCATAAAATATTAAAATAGGGTTAACCGGTGGTTTTCTTACATTTCAAACAAAGGAAACAATGAAACATGTATTTTACAATTGTATATTTTGTTGAGTGCTGTAGGAATGGACCACCTTAGAATAGGAAAACTTCATGCTTGGTCCGCTCAGCTAGAACAGAATAATTTCAAGGGTTTTCTTACATTTAAAATAGAGGAAACAATGAAACATGTATTACAGTCATAGAGTTGTTGAGTTTTGTAGTTATGGACCACTTTAGAGAAAACAAAATTCATGGTTGGTCAGCTCAGCTAGAGCGCAACAGTTTTAGAAGATTTATGGATTTTCAAACAACAAGGCAACGAAATATAAAGCACTAGTTTACTCAGAGGTATCACTTCTCTATGGAGAAGGTAATGTATGGGATACTTTAATGCTTCATCAACCAGTATTTTCCTATAGAGTTGACAGAGTCTAAAGTTGATCTAGCTACAAAAGTTGCAACTAAAATGAGTTTGTATAGAAATAATATGGATTATGTGGAGTTTGGTACTAAGGTGGATATGTTGGCCATGCTTACCTATCTTGGGAGAGAGAAAATTGCAATATCCCTTTGCTAATTAATGATTTAATTTGTGTAATTATATTGTTATTTATTAAAATAAAGGATTTACCATTATCATAATTATCAAAGATGATTAGTTCATTTTGAACCCACCGGTTCAAAAAAAAATCCATTTTGGAAAAAAATATGTCCTGAAACAACTCCCTGAACTCGTTGGGTGCGTACAAGCTTTGACCTGTGTGTCAATTTTTCCACCAAGAATGGGTCTAGACCCTAAACCCTAGGCTTAATATATTTAAAGACACCATCCATCCCTCTTCCTGATCTACCTCTCTTTTATAATCAAGCATTTATTAACATATGAATAATTTGGAGTTGCAGCAACGAAAATTGATTTTGAGCAATGTTGGACTTGATTAGTGTTGGTTTTGGTGGATGAATTTATCTACTTTAGCAGTCTACAATTTTTCTACAATCTTAGAGGATATTTGACAGTGGATTCTTGTGCCCATTTAAAGATATCTAAAAAAATATCTAACACTCATCTCTTAGAAAATATATATTTGTCAGGTTCTTCGTCAGGAATTAAGGGTATATTTTGCATTTGTAGATATAATTTCACTTTTAGAGGCATTATTATGGCTCCAAAAAAGAAGAGCCACTACATGGAACCATTTCCAAATGGTTGAGTTAAATATAATACTCAACCATGACGAGATGGAATTTTGTTGGCTGAATAATACTCCAGACACATTTTGACCCACCAGTGAAAGACTTGGAAAAAACTGGCCAATCAACCCACCCATATATATATATATATATATTCTCCATGTAATTTATTTAGTGTCTTTGAGTTAGATTTATCATTTATTTTCCCAGATAGTGGCTAAAATCATCTCTCTCTTAATAGTTGTTAAAATATATTCTATGCACCTCAACATCTATTAGACGAGGATTTTATCTTTTTGTTTCCAAAATCCATTTGGGCATATTGGTTGAAGGTGCCTCAGTGCTCACTGGTTTTTTCTGTTGAAGATGTGGATGAAGCACTACATGCCTGCGGGCTATCAAACTCTTAATATGTGCATCTCCTGCCATCTAAGGCCAAAGGGAAGAAACTTATGATAGAGAAAAAATACTATATGAAGAGCCAATCCATGGTGTGCCTCTCCATATTGATGGGATGGACTGATATTTTTGTCTGAGGGTGGAGGGCTACCTTCTTGAAAGGTGATCTCTACCTCTGGATCTGTGTTGGCGGCTTTTTTAGGGTCTTATTAGGGAGGGGGGGTCGCAGGAGACCCCTCCCACTTGGGATCTCATGGGTCTTGGCTCTAATAGAGTGGTGCTATTGAATGTTGTCTTGATAGTGTCCCTGTTAGCTGGTAGGATTGAAAAAATGATGTAATCATCTAAGTGTTGCCTGTAACTGGGTGGGGGGTCAAGGTGGGGAAGGTGGTGATCGTCTTAAAATTAAGTATGGAAAGTTGAAACCTAATGGCTGTCTCATTAATAAAGCCAAGCATCATTGGTTTCTATATGGTAAAAATAAAGAAAGAGAGTTTTGGGACTCTCTTAAAGAGGTCATCACAGTAACAGATAGATGAATTTACCCTGCTCTTTTCTTACTAGATTTTCTTTCTAAAAAGTAGTCGTCTAGGACTTGGACTTTACTTATTAAATTGCTAGTTCACTTTTCACAACCTAAAAAGTGGCAGATGATTACTTCATAATAAATCCATACCTATTTGACATATTGGGCTGAGAATTTTACTCACTACCTCTCTATCAACTAGTTAGGTTATGTATGCTTGTAATTGTAAATGGATCTTCCACCTAGCACACGATTTAATTATAATTTATTAAATCCATTGGAATTTTCTTAGGTTTCACCTAGTTTTTTCTCACTGGGGAGCATCTCCAATATTTGACAACTAATAGCCTCTTGGTACACCTTTAGTGAGCTATGCATAGCTCTCACCTATCACTATAGCTCAATGAAATGACATCTAGTGGCTCTAGCGGAAAATGTTTGATATTCTCTTGACAACTTTGAAACATTTTGAACTCTTTTACTTGTGCCTATATGTTTTCATCCTCACTAATACTCATTTTCATTACATAGTACTGTGATGAATCCCATTCTTTCTATTCATTCACCACTTCTTAATTATTTCATTTTGATTAAAGTCCTATTTTTCCCTCTTTAATGCATGTGCTTCCTCCATTGCACCTTATTCTGTTAGTTATTGAATATCAGTCAATCCATTATAGGTCACCTCCAAGCATTGGTGCTTACACTTCCATGGTTGGAGAACTAAAAGACACATAATCCTCTCCCACCACAAATTTATTTGTCCATGTGAGGATCTCCTTAACCAACCTTTTATAAGCTACTTTCTTGAACTACTGATCTTATCTTGATTTTAAAGAACTAGTTCAAATCTACTACAATATCAATATTCTAACTCTATATGGTAATTAACCCAAGTATATTTTTCTCTTGAGACTTTCTGATCGAAATACTACAAAAAAACCAAATTATGGGAATTCCATTAGATATCTCTCCTTATCTTCCAAGCATCTTTCATGGGTGACAAATCAATATCATCAAGTTCCATGTCATCTAGGGCATCTTTCTCAACTACGTTTTCCACTTATGTTATAATTTCTTCCACTTATTCTCCCCTTTAAACTTAAATTGGGATAATTATCCATGTCTTCTCCTTCTCAAATTTTATAACCAAGGTATCTTGGAATCTTGCATGCTTCCCCACCTTTTTATTCTATACTTTATCAATAATTTGCACAGGTAACATCATCAGTAGCCAAAGAAATTGCAACAGTTAATTTCCTCGGTGTAGAGATATTTTAATTTTTAACATTTACATACATTTTTCATTTTCTCCAGTTTCTACAAACAAATTTTTAGTGGATGAAGGAATATATCTTTGTTAGTAAGTGGAGGTGTCTTTATGGTCACCTATTTGAGCAAACATTGCAGCATAGAGCTACCATTGTATGTGTTTTTTGCCTATAATATTTATTGGGTACTCGACACCCCAGTTGCTAACCTAACTTGGAAAAATTGGTGATCAATGTTCATACATTTGAGAAGATAAATATCATAAGACCAAACACCTATGGGTTGGATAGCAAAAGAAAGTAGCATGTAACCTCAAAAATATTTATAGACAAAGAAATGTCCTCCGATTTCCATGGAAGAAAATTATTCATTGAAAATGAGGTGTTTCACCATGATTATATATGGAGGGCCTCAACCACATACACAAAAGATCCAAATCATACTTTAACCTAGGGTAAATTTAATAAAAATTCCATGTATTCCTAGCAAGTTGTAGTGGATTCAAAAAGTACCCCAAGCCCCCAGGAGCTCTTAGAGCTCAATGTTCAACTGGAGCCCTCATAGTAGGGTATTTTCATTACTTTCAAACTCTTTCATAGCAAGAGGCTTTGCAAGGATGGAAAATACATCTTCTTCCATCCTGGAATGATGGAGCTCAGATGTGCCAGGTTATACCATAAATAAAGTGGTGCCTGGTGTCGATATGAGAAGCACTCCTAGTCTTCAATATACAACAATGTTGATGAGTATAAATAACTACTGAGGATTTTTCTTAAATGGATTCATGATAAGCCATGCTTGTTGCATTGCAACTTTAGCTTTGGCGAAGTCAAATGTATGAGGCTTATCCATAAGTTGTCTATTTCTAGATTAGCAGCTTTTCCATCCTTTAAGCTTAGCGCATACATCATGAACATCATAGCTCCCTCTGAATATTGAAAAATTAATATTTCCCAAAACATAGTTGCAACATATAATTAATATTTTGATCCATGTGCCAAAATTGTTTAATTATAATCATACGACTTATATGCAGTATCTAAGGAAACATAGATACGATTTATGAGGTTCATCATATTAAAATTACATGACTTGTGTCAACATTGAATAAGAAAATCATCAGGGATGTTATATCTCCCTTTGAAGTCTTTCTATGACAACTACCAATACATCAAATTGCCGAGTTCATGAAGAGGAGGCTTTCTCATTCTGATAATTCCTTATAGGATCGCGTCTCAATGTGATAAAAACATGATATTTTTCTTACCGTTCTTTTCAATACATTATGTCATGCACTCGCTTCAAGGATGAAAACTTCAATTTCTCAAACTGGGAGATCTAGTTTCTTGTTCATAGATAAGCTATCCTCTGCCTTATTCACAACTTCGTTTGTGAACAAGATTATGACATATCACCGTGGAAATTGGACAGTAAGGATATCATACATATTTTTGGACTGAAAATAAACCATAGATGATTTCAGGTTGTCTGTGATGAGATGCCATACATAGACTGGTGCCACATATAACTTTCAAGGTGGTTGTTACCCATGAGATGATGTTCCATTTGATGCCATACGGACCTGCATACTGCTTACAGTGTCTTTCTGAAGTCCTTATTTTACGATAACACTACCACTTTAACTATATATGACATCCACTTTATTGTTTCTCTTGTTTTCTCTCTTCATTTACCATACTACTGTTCCATTTCTGCACAATCATGTTTATTTCGTACATCTCACAATTTTTTTGTCTCTATGAGAGAGAGCCTTACTCTTCAAAAGGAAAACACTAGTAGCATGAAATTTTTTATATTTATATCCTTTACAATTGAATAAAGAAACTCGTACTGAAGATTTCTTGCTTGTAACAGAGTGCCTGTAGATGGCGTCTTTGACACTGTACCTACTGTTGATGGAGAGGCTTTCTTTGATATCTCCATATTGGTGATGTTATTTCTCTGCTCTAGCATATTGATGTGTTTACCAAGACATAAGTAGGATAAGATGTATTATTTATATCATGGGCAATAACGTATATCACCAAACTTGGTTAGTAGCACATCTTAGACAGAATACCAGCTTGGCAACAAGCATGAGATTAATAAACTCCAATTGAAAAAACCCTACTGGTATGATTTTAAAGGGCACATATCATTTTAAATGCACACACATTTTCAACATATATCTTTTGAGGTTATCATACTATCACCTTACCCTAACTTTGGTAGTTGTAGATGCAATGGATGCAGATATAAAGTGATGGCCTACAATGCTGATTCAATGTAACCAAGGTGACAATTTCACATACCATACTGACACAGATCTACTTTCATTATCATAAATGCACTAGGGGATATTCCTTGATTCATATACAATTACTCTTCATAATAAGCTATGCTAATGAGATTTCATAAGTTCAGTAGAATGCTACAAATGCAAGATTCATATCATAAGATATTTTTTCAGAGTTTACAATAAGACTTATATTTCACTAGTGCACGTCACAATGATTCATGGCAAAAAAAACATATTACCTAGTGCACTGATACTGACTACAGATCATTTATGAAATTTTGTAGTGGATCACTTCAATCCATATATTTATCCCATCTCCTACATAGTAGTTTATAGAATAATTTCATGATGGTGAATAAGGATCATGTTGCGTGCCTATAGAGTGGTTCGAGCTGTATAATCTCTGTGATTATCAGTACCAAAATGATTGTGAGTACAACTCCTATCTCCTAGAGACATCACTCCATGAACAACCTATTTGGACAACTTTTCAACTAGCAATCTATGCTTTGTTTTATGATGCAGGAATAATCCCATACAAAGGCTCCATGATCTTCCAGGAAATGCTACAGGGCTCAAATTCCTTATGTAATTTTGTTCTCAGCCCCTTTTATAGAAATCAACCAGTAGATAAGGATTCCCTTGGCCCTTTTTGACATCATATTCAGCCGTCTCAGATGGATGATCCTGTCCATGGGATGTAACAATATTTTGGCCCTTCAATGGGCTCAACTAAACAAACAATAGAGAAGTAACTAGATCCCTCTTTATGGAAATTAAACTCAACTTTACAGTGAGAAACTCAGTCCTCCCACTCAGAGATACCCAACCTCATTTTTTACATAAACTTGGTCCTCTATGCTCAGATTTGTAGTTTTTCGACCAGCAAGGAATAAATGACTTTGATCTTAATGCAAATGGTTTAGATTTGGATTTCAGCCACAAAAAAATACTCAACTGTCAAAGTAACCCCTAAGACTAGATTTTATGTCTTTATAGTTCTCACACTTAGTAACCTTTTCTCCTAAAAATGAGCTGTTGACATTGATATTTGATAATTCATCACTCCCACCTGAACTTCCTTCACCAGCTTCTCCCTTGCTGGAAATACTTCAAAAATATTTGTTCGACTCATCTCTCAAAATAGCTGAATAGGCTACTAGATTTCTTTGAAGCACCTTCTTTGTTGCAACCCATTCAATATCCAATTGATTTTTATGTGTCCCTTTCTCTAGCTGTTGCACCCTCTAGAACATCCTCTCAACACAGTCGCATAGATTTAGGTTATTGTCTGCTACAGACTTTTCAATGGCATCCACTACCATATTCTCTGCCTCACCAACATTAGATTTTTTGTAACCATGCCTTCCATTCAAATTAAGGTATTTTTCTTCACTCAAACGAGAACATTCATCTGAATACAGTAGTTTGGAAGGACCAGAATTGAATCCATGTCCCACCAAAATTTCAGAAAAGAATGTATCTCCCTCGTCATGTTGTGGCCGCAAATAATTTGTAGCATCGCTCCATTTATCCAGACATATCCATCCACTCTTTTCTTCCTTAGCGTCACCCTGAACAAATTCTTTCTCTGTCCATCCCAGAAATCCAAGCTACCTACTCTCTCCATATTAGAATTTATCCTCCTACTAGAATATTCAGATGTAGAGAAACAACCCTCTTTTCCCTTCAACCCAGACCTTTAAGTAGACCTAATATTCCCATCTTCAAATTCGTCGCAACCAGGACTCAACATCCTATGCTTAAAATATAGAAGCTCAAACTCCAGCACTCTAATTACTTGATCTTTTCTATAGAGAAAATTTTCGAAGGACAACAATTACTGATGATCAAGTGCAATTTTTTTCTTAGCAAAACTTTTGAATTGAGAGGCTTCCATCTGCGCCTCAGCCTTTTCTTTCTAGAGACGCAAAATCACAACTAATGTTTCTTTTTCTGCCAATCATCGTCCTCTAAAATTTATATCGCCCTGGATCTTCTCATATGCACAAATATGAGTTATGTAATAGAGATACATAGTCAATGCATGTAAAAATTTCAGGCCGGACGCTGGTCTAGATAATGTTCAAAGTCTACAATGTATAATAATCATAAACCCTTGATTAATTCATGCCTTGAATTTTCTTCATAGGTAAAAATCAATTTGAGATAGACACTATTAGATCTTATTTTCATACACCTTTAGTGATTGCATATACTCTTGCTTGGGCTTGACCTCACGGAGCTTTGATACCATGTTAATTTTCAGTTAACATGTTCTTAGGTCAGTTACTTTAGTGACTCATATTAGCCCAATTCACCATTTTATTGCAATCACATAAACCATTATTATGTTGACAGTAACTCAAGAAAGAACATAAACCATTATCACAGAGGACAAGCCAAGACAAGAGAGCACAAAATTGGTTCGAGCCAGGGAAGAACCCCAAGATGGGGAAAAGCCTTGATCGAATCTTATTATTATTAAAATAAAATTTTGAGCACACAGAGAGAGAGAGAGAGAGAGAGTACATTTTTTTAGAGTTATAATGACTTCCCAATATTAAGGTCCGATAACACTACTCTTAGACCCAATCAATCATGTGGCTAGGGCAACTTCAGATCACCGTAGAAGGTTCAAAATTCATTTTTTCTATTGCGGTCTTCCTTATTCTTCATGATGTTTTCCTTTGCTGGCTCTAGTAGCTAGTCTATGACCATATTAAAGTGATTGTTTGATTTATCTCAGTGAATATTTAGATAGGGATTCAATGGCATGCTGCTTCAGCCCTTCTTTAGTACTTGGTGGTCTTCAAACAATGCAATTTTTACTCTAAACAAGGTCACTATAATTTTTTGCTATTATGGCCTCCTTTAAGGTATCCAAATCACCTCCAACAACCACAAATTCCCTATTGGGTAAACCTCCTTCAAGGGATTTTTTCTTATAACCAACCCTTAGTCACAAATATTAACGAAGTATACTTCTAGTAGGAGTTCGTTCGTTGGGTGATGTTTTGACTGGTACTGAATAATCTGTAATTGGCTATCGACTTGGTGAGGATGTCGCCCAACGGTGGTGAGGAATATCATATGGGTAGTCCTGTATGCCCAAAGGGTCGACACTGATCCATGAGAGGGAGGGAGTGTTGATGAGCCCTGGAATTGGCCTATTTTGTTCATATTTTTATGGGAAAGGAGACAACCAAAGGGAAAATGACCACTAGGATTATATCCATTATTATTGAGCATGAGAGAATGCATCAAGAAATTCTCATTTACATGATAACTCATGACAGGAAAATTTCATTTGAGGAGAGACCAGTGGGCATCAGGAAATTACCACTCCTAATATCACACAAGGGTCTAATTTATATGATTTCCAAGAACCATAATATTGAATTAGAAGTAATGATTGAAGCTAGGGATGAAAATTTAGGGGTTGATTCATGGGATTTGAATACATTTTTGTGGGATAATAAGGGCCCAGTATTTCATACCAAAGTTTCAGAGCCATTTCTGGTAGCTTCAAGGCATGTTTCTATCAAGGATTTCCTATGCTTCATGACTCAGGGGGCTACACAAACCAGAACCTTTCGAGAAAAGAGGATTTTTCATATTTTTCAAATAATGGATTCAGGTGGCCAGCAACATGGTCATTGGTGGAGAATGAATATTTTTTTCATGGGTATGATTCAAGCAAGCACTGTACTAAAGTTGTAAAAGAATCTGTGTATGCAAGCCTTACAGAAGTTGAGGCCTTCTACAGATGGATGAAATTTATAGTAATGAAAGAGGAGGAATATCAAAGAATTCTAAATTGTGAAAAACGTGTTACACTTCTCAACTCTCTCATTACATCTAAAGATGAAAAAAACTCCAGAAGGAGCATTTCCAGTCTTGCCCTTAGAATATCTGATTGAATTTGCACTTGAAATTGAGGAAAAAGTGGAATGTGCATCTTCCTCTATTTTCGTATTCACTTTCTTGGGAGGATTCACATTCTGGTCATGTAGATACATATTTTCAGAGAACAAAGGATTGCAAGAAACTTGTGTATCCAGTTTCAATGACATCTTGTCTATTTTAGGAATTGAAGAATATGGGGTATAGGAACCAAAACATCCTTATTGCAATTTTTCACGTTATATTATAGATTTTCACTATTGAAATCACAATTCCTTTATAAGGTATCTCCAATTGGCTGTAATTTTTAAAATAACTTGATTTCTCAGTTCTTGAAAAACTAAAACAACATCGCAATGATTTCCTTCGCTTGGGGAGATCCAACTAAATCTTACTACTATTATAAATTTTATCATTTGGGTAATTTGATATGATATGTTTAGATATTTTAATTTGATGATGCAGTCCAGAAACGAAATCGCATATGGTAGGAAGTACTGACTGTCTCAAAAGTAGCTTTCATGTGGCTATAGGAAATGAAAATGGAGGAAATTTGAATGCTCAATTCCAAATGGTAGCTAGGATTGACAAAAACTGTGAACACATGGTATTTAGGGATGTTAGCAAAGCCATCCTTGCACTCCTTTTAAATACTCTTGAGACAGATTAACATTATTTCTTTTGATTAGTTTGCAGATTAGAAGAAAAACTCCCAAATGTATAGCATAGTATGAAAGTAAGAATGAAGAGCTTACTAGGGAGATGAATTGAAGAAAAATGCATGCCACAAGGCTTGGGTGTCTCTTAATTACTATAATCATCAAAAAGAAAACCTGAGGAATGAAATCGATAAAATGTCATTTCATGTTGAATGTCTACATGGGACAAATTGATATTTTTTTTCTTATTAGTGATAAACCAACGAATTGGAATTATCTGATGCAAAAATTTCCTTGTTATAGATAAAGCTGTAAAAGCCTAAACTTCTCAATTAAGTGATCTTCAAGACGCATACCAAAGGAATATATTTAACGGCTTCATCAGTTCAAGACTTGAAGGCTAAAATTCAGATAACTTTGGTATTGGATAGTATTAGCTTACAAATTAAAGTTGAGTCCTCTTCTTGTACTTTACCTTGTCAGATATTCTATGAATAATCTTGTCGAATACTTGGAAGAAAATACTAAATATAGATTATGATAACCTTTTAGAAGAGGCACTTAAATGTGCTAGAACTATCACTGACATTGTTGGGATGACATCTTTTGTGGAATCTCTAGGTTATTGTCTGATAAATATTATGTTTTTGAGAAAATCATTGCTAACGTTTTATTAATTTTTATGAAGCGTTAAGTTCTACAGTGTGAATACCTCAAGAAGGAGTTCAACAAAGAGAGTGTGTAAAGGAAAAATATTTACAATAAAGTGTTGGCGCTTACAGGAAAGTTGTTGATTGCATTCTTTTTATGCATTACACAAGGATTAGCAGGTTAGATAACGTGATTTTGTGGCCTTTTTCAAGAAACATCAGATTATTCTGTAGACGTTTTCCATTAAATGATACAACATAATATGATTTGTATAATTGACACCGATAGTTTTTTGTCAATAAAATTTCCTAAGACTACATTTGAACTATATTAAGCCCAAAAAAGAAATCAACACTTCTGGAGGTAGGTTTATTTGTTCAACATTTTGCATCTAATTTACAAAAATATGCCAGAATCATGTTTTTAGCATGTAGTGACAAAGGTTGCAAGGCTCTTCACACTATAACAAAATAGACGGAAAAATATTTGCCTCAATTATATGAATCATTTGTTCTTTATTTCAAGTAAATAATATAAATTTACATAATCCATAAAGATTAAGTTTCCAACAATAAAAATAAGGCAATTAATAACATATGAATCATAACACATCCATTTCAATTTGTATTATGTTAGTAGATGCCTTTCATATTTCTCTGTACATAGTTTAGAGCCAAACTGCACCCTATTTGTAAGAGGGCATAACGATAGAATTATGCTGCCTTGAATAATTCATTTAAGTGCAAATGTTGGCATTTGTGTAAAAGGCCTATATATGTGGAAATACCTAAATATTCGGTTATTAGTGACTTCTCATTTTTCGTTATGCATGTATGTAAAAATCAACAAGATCAAAAGAAAAAATTGAAACACATGGAAAGCACACCAATCATTTGTGAAAAAATTGTAATCTAAAACAGGTCATGTTAGGATTCTTTACATTCAACCCAAGGCAATATCAGGTATTTATTGGTCGTGTTCATACCATTATTCCAATATATGTTTCTAGTTTTTACTTGCATTTGATAACTAGTCACAAATGATTAAATCTTTCCATTTAGAGCTATGAAGTTATAATATATTACTTTCGTGTTGCAACTTTCACAAAATCCACTTCAGAACTACACCTTTTTCAAGTCGACAGATTTAATTTCTTAGAAGATAGAATTTATAAGCATCTTGTATTCTATTTTCTTGCTCATCTGACTTACTTATTTGCAGGTCAATGCAGAATCAAATGCATTTTTTTGTTTAGTGGAGTTGTTGATTAATTTTCTGGATCATTTTGGTCAGAAATTAGACAATGACACTGTATGTATTTTTTCTACAATGGCACGAATGACAGATCTTTTGAAAAAACATGATGAAGAGTTGTGGCGCCACCTGGATGCTACAACCAATAAATTCCAGCATGATTGCAGTCCTTAAGAATGATGGCTATATAATGTTGCTTTCGAGAAAGACTAAACAGTTGATTGGAACCTTGAAAAGGAACGGAACATTCGTGAACTTTGTTTTGTGGATGATGGAAGACAGTTGCTAAGTTCGTGGGGAGATGAACAGGTATATCATTGAGATCTTGGAATGAGGAAATGCATTCATATGGGGGTTGATGAGTGTTGTGTTAACAATTCAGTTTTGGTCGTTTCTCCTGACAGTAATGTATTTTCCATTTGGTCAAAAAATGCGATTGTTAATATTTATAATAGGAATGAATACCTTGGGGGCAACAAAAAACCACTATAGACCCTTACAAATCTTGTGACTATAATGGATAGTTTGAAGTTCAATTGTGAGGCACAAATATTGGCTATTTGTTCAAAGATGAAGAAATATAATATGAGGTTGGCTCATCTCCCTTCTTGTATAATGTTCACCAATTGGCAGCCCTAAATTTTTTATATATAATAATTGGTGTACATAAGAGGCCCACGCAACCCAAAGCATCTCTGTTATGAATTGGACCTTGCATACATTTTTTTCTTATTTAAAAATATGTGTCCAACTTTGGAATTATTGTTTTTAATGAATGTCATGCTAGATTTCTATGTGTTACAAAGCATGAAACACCCTTTATTGAATGCATTTATCTATGATGTACTGTTTATGTGCCCTTCTATACATGTTTTCTTTCTATGCTCTTCAGGTTATGATATTTGATTTCAATTTTTTTGACAATTAATAATTTGATTTTATTTTTAATATTTAGAAAAATTACAACAGAATTTGATATTTTTCTTTTATGTTTAATATTTAGAATAATTACAGTAGAATTTGAAATGTTTGGTAGTAATGTAGCGTTTTTTTTTTTGCATATTTTTATTGCAGAGTGGCCACTTTAAAATAGTGGGACATATGACTTTTATTATGGCATTTTGTATTACACAAGGAATTCCATTAAGGATAGTCTAATTTCAGGGAATTGCATTAAGTTTGGTCTAATTTCTGAACTCTATGCATGCCAGAACAAATTTTTGATCTGCCTCTATACCATTTGTGCATATATTAGATCATACGAAAAAAAATAGTTTGGTGAGTTGACTGAACGGGACTAAGGCCATTGTAACTGTATACAGTTGCCTCACATGGTGCGTTGACTGAACATGACTAGGGCCATTGTAATTGGACACAGATGCAAAACATGTTGAGTTGATAGAACATGACTAAGGCCACTGTTATATTACCCTATCAGGTCATCTTTTCACTTTTATATAAATTTTATTTTATTTTTATTGAATTCTAGTTAATTTTTTTTGTATGTTTAGATTAAATAGTTCGTAAATTATTATATATTTATTAACTTGTTGTGTGAGTCATGCTACATAGGTGTGACATTGAATTAAGTCCATTGGGTTATTTTTATAAATTTAAAAATATTTATAAAAATATGGGCTGCATGATTTTAGATTTTACAAAGATTAAGCCATTATGTGTCGAGCATTTTAAAATAAAAACAATACCTATATATGCAATTTTGGACTAACATAACTTTCACATAATTTTTTAAAGGGTGCTAGCTCAATGGTAGAGCACCTCTTTATAAGCAGGGGGTCGGTGGTTCGATTCCACTATGTCCTAATATGAACTAATCAATGATATTGTAGTTTATTTTTAATTAAATACTTTTAATATTGGTTTATTTCAATGGTGATATATTTTTCTAATTTATTATTTTATATTGTCTCTAAAGAGAGAAAAGTGATGTTGTATTATCTTTGAATGTAATTTTTTATTGTCTCTAGAGAGACAATAGTTAGGATCGAAGATATTGTCTCTTTAAAGACAATATATCTTTAATCCTAATTATTGTCTTTAAAGAGACAAAAATGAAATTGTCTTTAGAGAGACAAAAACGAATTGTCTCTGGTGAGACAAAAATTCTTGTGTTATATATTTTCTTTATAGAGACAATATTTTAAGACAATTTAATTAGAGACAATTTAATTTGAGACACCTGGTTAAAGACAATACACAAGTTTTCTTTTTTCTTAAGTTAAGACAATTTACCCAAAAATTGTCTTAAATATTGTCTTAAAACCCCCTTTTGTGTTCTAGTGTGACCTTAAAATTACACACACTATATATTTCGTTTGAATACGAGCGCGCTACCATCTTTGGGACATGTGGTGTTATGATAATAAACTTGTTCTTTGTGAGTTAAACAAATTTCAAATTAGAGTATGTAATTTTTTTTATTTTTTTATTTTAACTTCAAGATAAGTTTTAATATGGGAAAGACAATCCGAGACTATTTTATTTCAAATATCATTTTTAATTAAAGAAATATTTTTCCTCATCATTTTTGAATGAAATGTGGTGAGTAGATGTTTTTTTTTTATGAAGGGAATGAAATGAAATATAGATTTAATGTTAAATTAGTTTGACTTTTATTAATAAATGGACATTGTTGAAATTGTATACATGCAAAATGAAAGCAAACTAATTCAAGCAATGGTAGGTTATCTTTAAAAAGAGATGTGATGATTATGTGTATTCCTAAATGTGTTAAAATGAGGTTTATAGGAAATTTTATTGTGAAGAAGTAATGAAAAGACACTAAACATAAAAAAACCTACGACTAGGAGTTGAAACACCAAATACTTATTGGCCTAGATGTTGTAAGTTTGAATGTCAACTTCTCAGGGTTGTAACTTTGGCATATGAACTATGTTTGACACAAAAATTAGCTCGTTGGAAAGGTATTTCTGAAGAGTACATTTTATAACTAAAAGTAGCTCTTTTCCTCAAAAAATTTCATTTAAGGCCTCACGACATCTCTAAGAGTTTAAGGCCTAAAAAATCCAAAAATAGAGAAGTGTCAAAAATAGAAATTTTCCAAAATAGGAAAAACATGATGTGAGCTAGTGGAATAGGTGGGTGGTCACTAATATCCACCTTGATGAGTCCTCCCCCTTTAGTAAATAAAATTATTCATTGCATTTCGTGCCTCCATGAGATGGATAAACTTCTGCTAAACTTGGCCCCTTATGAGCCACTTTCCTTGGTGTAGGAGTTGGCATGCTTTGAAAAATCGATATAGCTAGACCCTTTACTAGCTAGTGGTGTTTATTTGTGTGTCCAAAAACTAATTGATTGTAGTAGGCTCAATGAAATATGGTTTGAGCTCTTTCAGTGTCAAATAATTTTCGATTTCTAATATTTCCAACAATAGTGGAAAGTATGGCCGAAGGTGGTCCACATTAAACACTGGCTGTAGGCCAAGGAATGGGGGGATACATAGCTCAAAAATTATTTCACCCAAAACCTTGGTGATGATGTAAGGACCATAGTAGAGTGGTTGAAGCTTTCAATGGACCACTGCAAGGCATTCCTTCTGTAGATGCAATCTAACCTTGTATCACACTTGAAACTTGTGTGACACTCAGTGTGGCACTGTTTATACTTAGTACTAGATTTCTTGAAGATATCATTGACCTATTGGTGGATTTGTTGAACTCATTTAATAAACTTTTTATGTTTGTCGACTTTATAGTAAACATTTTCAAACTCTAACTATGTAATTGGAAGGGGAAGTGCGACATTAGTGGAACCTAATGGTTGCAATCTCAGGCCCACCTGAAAGAGGTTGTGGTCCATTGAGCTATGGAGAATTATTTTGTAGTTTTGATCAACATATGGGAAACTTTCATTCCATGTGCATGGATCCTTGGATTTGTACATACACAAAATTTGCATGAACATCATGTTGACGACTTCTGTTTGGCCATCAGTATGTGGGGAGAAGGAAGTTGATGTAGTGTGTTTGGCATCCAACAATAACAAGAGGCTCAACTAGAATGTACTTACGAACCTTCTATCCTGATATGAGATGATGGTATGTGAGATCCCAAAAACTATCAAAACTTGGCAATGGATTTTATTGTGATACTCTTCTTCCACGAAATCATAATGGTCATCCTAGAAGATCTGTCAACAATCACAAACTCATAGTCATTAATATGCTTGGTATAAGGAAGGATAGACATATAGTCCATCGATATGGATTCCCAAGGCTATTTAGGAGTAGTAATAGAGGTGCACAATCCTTACTTCTTAATTTTTTGTTTGGAAATGACACAAGAAATGCAGGACCTAAGATACTTGCAAGAATCTTGTTGAAATTTTGATTAATAAAAACAATATTATAGTATTGTCACTATCTTCTCCACACCAAATTTTCATGCTACCTAACTGTAGTGTGCCTCCTAGATCAGCTTGACATGCTCACTTAAAGGAACACAAGAGTGTCCTAGGTAACACAACAATGCATTTTGGATGTGGAAGTATGGAACTTTCTTTCATGTCACTACAAGAAGAAAACACATTGGTGAGGGTCATGCTTGTGACAGACCTTTAAGGTCTGTCACCAATGTCACATATGGTGACAGTCATTAAAAAACCGTCATTGTAAGTGTATATAGTGATGGTCCTTTATGGTCCATCACCAAAGACATTTTCAATGAAACTTTTAGTGAGGGTCGTTAAAGGCCCATCACTAATTCTCTCTTTGGTGACACTTCTAGTGACGAAATTTTAATGACCCTCACCAATGCTCTTTTTGTTACTTTGGTGACGGTTAAAAAATGTCCGTCATCATTGATCATTACAAAACTATCACTTTAAGTGTATATAGTGATGGTCCTTTATGGTCTGTCACCAAAGACATTTCACTTTTGGTGAGGGTCATTAAAGGCCCATCACTAATTCTCTCTTTGGTGACACTTCTAGTGACGAAATTTTAATGACCCTCACCAATGATTTTTTTGTTATTTTTGGTGACAATCAAAAAATGTCCGTCATCATTGATCATTCCAATGAGTTTTTGATGGCGCTATGTGCCTGTTATTATATTTTTTGTTAAAAGATAAATATTTAATACCATTATTGTGGAGCATTTTTTATAATATGTCCAAGGCCATAGTGGTTAGGGTCAGTCAATTTTTTAAGAAGTAATAAGCGTGTATCATTTCCCTCAAGTAATGACTAGTCGAATAGAGATTTCCTATGAGTCAACACATGATTCATATCTATTAAGTTTATTATCTAGAAAATTCCATTTAGATAAAGCTCCACTATTGTGTGTAGGAAATATATTATTTAATACATAATCGAGCTCTAACAATTCTATTAATGAGAAATACCTAACAATCCTCAACAATCTGGGCACACCTTAAAGTAATTCTTTGGCACACGCTAACATTTCTTAGCACCCCACATGTCTTGGAACATATTTGTACCTATAATATCTTATGATGACACTGACACCCAAGCACATGGTGGCATGCGCTAGCACAACATGGAACTCTCATAGCATGTGTTGGCATGCTGCATATAGTCCCTAGCATGCCCTGGAACACCTTGGTTGAATGCATTTACATACATTAGCACTTGGCACACAATGCCACTTGGCATGTATTGGGACCTATTATTAATGTGCCTAGAATGACCCTTTTCAAAAAGATAAATTCCTAACTTATTAACCCTCTTATTGGTTCTTCCTTTTATTGCCTTGACACATATTGACATACCCTGGCACCCTGCGCCACATCCTTAGCACCTAGCATGTATTGGCATATCTTGACACTATTAATTGGCACATGATATAATTAGCACACCCTGGAACTCCTAGGCACACTTTGGGAATTCTTAACATGCCTTGATATTCCCTAGCATGCCTTACCAATGCTTAGCATACCTTGTCACTCCCTCCTTGGCATGAAAACTAACACTGACCATTAACACTAGTCTCTGGCAGTACACGTTCCTCGTATTCATTAACTTCCATGAATTTTTACCTAGTGCATGCTCCCTTAATGTTTTTTCCTAGTACTCCTTAACACTCATCAACATGCATTATCACTCTCTAGCACACCTTAATTAGCACTCTTCAACATTCCCTTCCACTTCATAACATGCATAACACTAGTCCCTGACACATATTGGCGCTTGGAAATTCTTAGCATGTATGGAATAAGTTGAGATGCCTTGGCATGATTTAGCATGGTTTAATATTAAATTTATTTGTGATGATCAATTTTTGGAAAGTAGATGAGAAGCAACAAAGGAATACTTGGCAATTAGAATGCACTAAGACTTTGCACTTGGCACCTATTGTCGCCTAGTGTTGGTGTGCCTAGCATGCCCTTCTTGGAAAAGGTAAATTGATGACTTATTAACCCTCTTATGTGTTCAGTTCCTTGTAGTTTAACTTTTTTCTCCCTTTTGTTGTCTTGATAGTCCCTGACACACATTCACACAACCTTAGCTTGCACATCTTGGCATGCCTTATCACTTGACACATCTTAGCATGTTTGACATGTATTCCCACTATCTGTCACATCAAGGGGGCGAAGAGAGATGTAGTCCTAAAGTAGGTTGAGTACGAGGGCCAAGTAAGGGTTTCCAAAGGGAGGTCATGATCATCCTCCAAGAGAAAGATCATCATGTGAGGGTTCAGAAGAATGTTGCATACCTTAATGGTCAGTTTGCGCTAGGAAGTAGGATGGCATATTATTGGTTCTCTTCTGGCAGATCGAGCTTAAGAGATGTTTCTCATGAGAATATGGGCATGTGATTTCAATGGTGTCTTTGTGTGAAGGTCGCATCAAATTCTAAAATGTTGAAATTTGCAACCAGAAATAGTGAGATTGGAAACTAGAAAGGACAAAAAAAAATGCACCCACACTGGTGAGGAATTTTGATGCACCAGGAGTGACGAATGTGCGGCATCTAATTTGTTTTTCCCTTAAATAAATTGGACAATAAATTGTAATTTCATCTCATAAAAACTTGTGCCAGTTAATTAATTCATGATGACCGAGTTAGCTCAAGAAATTCGAGTTGAGGGTCTAATATGAGGCATTTAGAGGGATTCTAATATTTTTTGGGTCCAGTTGAAGTTGATGCATTAGTGGGGTGCAAATGTAATTAACTCAATTAAATGAGTTAAAATCAGTTTAACTAGTTCTAACTAAGTGATGAGCTAGTGAGAGGTCCAGTGAATTAAATTAGATTTAATTCACAATGAGTGATTAATCATATAATTTATAATTCACTATTAATAGTTGCATGCATGTCAGTTTCGAGGAATACCCAGTTGAGATAGAGGTTAAAGGGAACATAACTATCAGTTGTATTCAGAGAAAAATTCCCACGCACAATTATAAAGTCATTGGGATGCCATGATGGATTGTGCAATCAAGGAAGGTTGATTTTCCTAATTAATAAGGCATTAATTCCCTGGGAATTGCATGAGCAAGGCAGGCTGAAGTAAGGATGAGAATTGGCTAAGTACTAGACCGAGTTTGCCTAAATCAACGGGAGACAATTGACAGAGTGCTGGAGAATCTCATGAGAGATTAAGCATTATATTATTTCATGATTCCTTGAATTAATACACAATAGAGATAGAGGGGTTTTGATTAGTTGCTTTCCCCAAATACATCATGTTGTTGTGAAATTGATAATTTATTTCTCTTACTTATATGTGATTGTGTGATCGTGTTTTGTTTCCGTAAATTGTAGGAAGGATTCAATATCTTATTTTAGTTGATTACAAGATCAGATTGAATCTCATTGGTTAGATTTTCTACATGGTATCAGAGTAGGAATTTTTTGGGCAGCGATTTTGTAGAGAATATCTGAAGATTTGGTGTAAAATTTTTGAAAACAAATAGAATATTTGGATTCCGTGCAAAAATATACCCAAATGGAAAAATAAAATCGGCCAAATTGGAGCTCGGATCAGGGAGATATCATCGATTTAAAATCAACTCTTTTTTAGAAAATTTTTGTAACTTCAAGACAATTACATTATGCGTGAGTCAAGAACCTATATGCACTTGAGGTACCAGATGCATGTAAAGCTTTGAGGAGAAAGGTAGAAGTTAGAGACTTGGTGGTTTAGAGGGAGCGTAAATTACCTCTCAACATGCATCCTCATGAGAAGCAGTCTTAGAAGGTTGTGGAGTAGCTACCACAATTGGAGAAGCAGGGAGGAGACTGAGTGGAAACGTCCACTCAAGTAGAGACCTACATGAGGGGGAGATTTTGAGCCATATGGGAAGAGGGAGCAGCCATACCTCGAGGTGTAAGGTGGGGTTATGTGTAGACATAATCCCAAGATAAGAAATTTGGGCAAGGTCCATTGAGATGGCGTGTCTCATGGATCGAACCTGGCTATGAGGATCCCAAAATGCAGCAGTAATAGGAAGGATTAGTTAGATTGATGTAGTCAGATGTCAGCAAGACAGAAATCAGAGTGACAGATGTCAAATATTGGAGCACAAATAGAGTTAGCCACAGTTCAAAGGGCACAGATGCAGATGTCAGGAACAATGCAGAGAATCTAGTACTAGATAGGTGCAGTAGCTAGCAGCAGTCAGAAGACTCTAATGACAGATGCATTATACTGATTCAGTTTTTCAGAGGCTATTTAGTTTCAGGATTTGCAGGTGCAAACAACACTAGAGAAGTTTAGCATGCAGAACATTCCAAAGGAGTGTTGAAATTTGCAACAAGAAACAGTGAAATTGGCGACTAGAAAGGAAAAAAAATGCACCCACACTAGTGAGGAATTTTGATGTACCAGGAGTGAGGAATTTGAGGCATCTAATTTATTTTTCCCTTAAATAAATTGGACAATAAATTGTAATTTCGTCTCATAACAACTTGTGTCAATTAACTAAGTCATGATGATTGAGTTAGCTCAAGAAATTCGATTTAAGTTGATCAAGGTGGATATTGGTGGCCACCCGCCTATTCCACTTGGGCCCTTGCCATTGTCTCTTTCATTTTTTCGGTTTCCTTAATTATAGCACAATTTATTATTCTTGTCAGTTTTTTGGGTCTTGAACTTTCAGAGCCGTTTTGAGGCACCAAACGATGTTTTTTGGGAATGAAAGGTTTGGTGATGTCATAGCAATAATATTAGCAATTGTAGTCCTCTGAGAGATCTTTCTAACGAGGTATCATGTGCGTCAAACGAATATCATATGACCAAGTTATGACCCCGGGAAGTTGGTTGCCCAACTAACCCCAACGGAGCCCATAAAATCTTGGTGTTACATCTCCTGAGGTTAGGGTTTTGGTTGTTTAGGCTTTTATCTTATTTTAAATAATAAAAAGACCCTTGATCCTTATTGTAACACAGTTCAGAGGAATATAACTATCAGTTGTATTTATAGAAAATTTCCCATGTGCCATGATGGATTGCGCAATCAAGGAAGGTTGATTTTCCTAATTAATATGGAGATAATTCCATAGGAATTGGTGAGCAAGGCAGGCTGAAGGAAGGCTGAGAATTGGCTAAGTACTAGACCAATTTTTCCTAGATCAGTAGGGGACAATTGGTAGAGTGTTGGAGAATCTCAAGAGACATTAAGCATTGTATTGTTTCATGATTCCTTAAATTAATACAAAATAGAGATAGAGGGTTTTGAGCAGTTTCTTCCCCGGATACATCTTGTGTTGTGCGATTGATAACTTGTTTCTCTTACTTATATGTGATTGTGCGATTGTGTTTTGTTTCCACAAATTATAGGAAGGATTCAGAATCTTGTTTTAGTACATGATTACAAGATTAGATTGAATCCCGTTGGTTAGATTTTCTACATGAAATAGAAGAGAGGGTTGATACCATCTTGCCTTGTGGTGGTTAGTAGGCCGTAAGGTCTGTGAGAGATACCAACATAAATGGAGGAGGGATTTCACTGTAATTTAGAGCCATAACAGAAGTTGAAGCAGGTGTAATATTGATTGAGTTAACCCTAGTTTGAGGATCGACATTGAGATCTGAAGTTCATGTCAAGATTCATTTAAAGAAATTCCTAGAATCTATTGATCCATATGAGCTAGGTCGAGTCTCTTATGGAGGCAAGAGTCGTGTCTTTTCTATGTGTGGATAGGTCTTGTTCTACAACAATTAGAAGTACATAAGTAGAATGCCCTAGTTAGGACAGTTTCCTAGCATGTTTAGTTCATAAGGTATGACCTTAAGACTGTGACAAAATTGCGTAGAAGAAGATGGGTTGTGACCCTTAGAGCGAGGTTTATTTATGCAATAAAGACCGCAGATCTGGAAGATGGTTTGCAGATTCAGTATCTGTGGAGACAACAGATCCAAAGGAGGGTGGAACCTGAGCAAAAGATTGAGCATGAAGAATAAATGTGCCATATGAAGAATGGATTGACATGCAGAGGAGTTGATTTTGGTAGAATTTTCATAGAGTTTTAGACAAAGATCTGAAGAAACCTATAAAAAATTAGTGAATGGACTATTAGTGGCTGATTTGTGACCCTAGTTCATTCATCTACAGATTGTTAGAAGTATGATAAGAGGAGTAGTTCATATTTGTTCATAGATTGGAAAACAAAGATCAAATTGTATACATAAGAACAATGATCTTGAGAGGACTCAAACCATTGTTAGGTGGCAGATTTGAAGAGCCCTAAATGAAGACAATATTGTGGGCCCTAGATTAGTAAAAGAAATTTACTGTGGTTGGGCAGATTGATGGTAGGCCAAGTACAGTTGGAGGGTTGTTAGGTTACTATCAAAGAAGAGCCCTGACTCTTGTTCTGGTGAAGGACAACAAAATTGGTAGAAGGGCAGGTGTATAGGGCCTAAGTATTTGCAGACTTTGAAGCACTAAAGTAACAGTCAAGTGGGCCAAACAACTAGCCCTAGTTCACTATATTGTAGAGGATTGATTCAGTGAGAAGAAGGGTAGCCTCCATAGCCTTGGACTTCTCATCTTGGAGCTGTATTATGGAAAAAGTGGGCATACCAAAGAGTTTTTCAAAAATGGAATTGTGAACAACTTGTTACCACTCAAACTAGTAGTGGATTTAAAAGGGGTTCCTAAGAAGGCAACTGCTAGGACAAGGGAAACGATGGAGGCTTAATCTATTGTCACCACAACTAAGGCTCCTTGCTCTTCATAGACTTTCACCGATGGGTGGAGTCTCGGTAGTTTAGGAAGTCACTTGTAGAGTATAGGTCAATGAATAGGTGGGAAGTGACCCTCAAAACCCTTTCCCTAAGATAAAATAAAGAGTGGGACTTGCTTTCCTTTTAAGCAAGGGAATTATCTTCTAGGGAGAGAGGAAGAGGATTGAAGGGTTGAGGGAGAAGAATAAGACTTATGAAGGAGGTTGGGATACCTCATATGGTGGAAGGGAGGCCTTATCCTTTGGGAGGTTTCTCAAATGTAGGAAATAAGAAGCCAAAGGAAGATTTTCGACGTTATTCAGTCGAACAACCCATGTTGACTATGCTCACGAAGTGGCTGGGAATGAAAAATTTGCTTCTATTTTATAAAAAATTCCAAAAACAGCTCAGTGTGGTTAGTCCACTGGGACAAAGCGCTAATGGGCGCGAGGCCGATTGTTATTTTCTCTATGGGCGCGAGGCCATAACTGCCTGCTAGCGCCGACCCAAAATCATATGTTTTTGAGAGCCTGTTCCAGGAATAGTTAAAAGAGGAAATGTTCTTCTCATGGAAAGGGATGAAATGAAAGTTTTTTCAAGGCATGACACTACGTAGAAGTCATAGAAATGGCCCTCCAATGTTCGTGATGGGGACTGCAGGGACGGTGACAAAATGGTGTTTAACACTTAGTTTTAAGTTTTATTGGGTGGGCATATTACTCCTATGTGATAATAGTTTCAGTTGGTAGTAATATTTATAATGATATCAAATGTTTTGCATTTTATAGTAGCACCAAGCCAAAAAATGTTGGTTTGTTATTCCATCATACATAAACACAATAATATTCTCATCTTTCAGTCTAAATCTTTTAATGATTTAATATGCATGCCAAACACCAACCTGTAAATGAGTGATTCAACCCCTAGCATAGTTATGCCAAAGTTATAAGTAGCATAAATTGAATGCGTCAAGAGTTTGAAATATTCCTATAATGATAATCTTACTCTACATGGACATCTCTATGTAGCTTAAATACCAAAGGTATATAAGCTAGAAGCATAGCTTTAACATCTTTAGATCTATACACATCTTCTTTGGGACAAAGGCGATTTAAAAAATATGGTCTATTTGGTAATTTGGGCAAAGAGTGGTATCTATTAGTGGCATCTGCTCTACCAAAATCATCAAAAAAGTACATTGAGCCTCATCTTGTGAAGTTAATGGCATGTAGGTGAGGAATGAAACAAAAATGATGCAATTCTAGTGAGCTACTTAAAACTCCCCCAACCTCATTAGTGAACCTCTGCCTATGAAAATATTTATCATTGTAAATGATATATAACCAAATGTATCAAAGCATATCTAATTCAATTGTAGATATATCTAAAATTGAGCTAGACATGTGCTCGTAATCGTTTGCCCAGAAACATAGCAATTGCTTCATTACCTTACATGTTAGATTTACAGAACGTGCATTATGTAGACCTTAGTATGGAAAACCATTCTGAAAATCATTTGATTTCTATAGTTTTAATATCCAAAAGATCCAGGGAAGAGAACAAACCAATGAGTTCCAAGATTTTCATATCCAAAATTGAGCCAGACATGTGTTCCTAATTGTCTGCCCAGAAACATAGCAATTGCTTAATTACCTTACATGTTAGATTTATACAATGTGCATTATGTAGACCTTAGTATGGACAACCATGCAGAAAATCATTTGATGTTTATAGTTTTAATATCCAGAAGAACCAGCGAAGAGAAAAACCCAATGAGTTCCAATATTTTCATCTTCACCATCTGTGGATAACATAATCTTGGTATCAAATGGAATCCATATGCATCAACAACCCCATGGAAGCCCACAAAGCAAAATAAGAGAAAAATACATACAATGAACGTGAAAAAATCCTTCATAATCTTCCTAGAAAACGGAATCATGAAACAACCCCAAGGAATCCCAAAAATAAAAATAAGAGAAAAATACACACAATGAAAATGGAAAAATCCTTCTTAGTTGCCCTTCCCTTCAAAGGACTCAAAATTTATTTTGCATTTTGGAGAGAACCTAAGCATTAAATTTATAGAAATTTCCTCCCTAGTATGCTAAAAGTTCTTCATATAATTGACAATAAGGAAAAAAATCAAAAAAATTTGAGCCATTAGAGGTGTAATGTATAATCAATTGTTTGAAGAAAAGCTAACGTATAATCAATTGTTTAAAGGATTAAGAACAAAATGAGGGAAATTCAACTAGTGGTATTTCTACTTTTGAAGTCAATATGTATCTCTCTTCACCATGTTGTCTAACCAATTCCCATGGGGAGGCATGGTTAGATGATTATGGATATTCCTACCATATAAACTCTCCATATTGAATTCTTGATGGTCTATGAATAATTCAAAATCAAAACGATTGGGAAGTCTTCACTATGCCCTCCAACTGGACTCCAAAATACTTATACATGGGAAACCAGGTTTAAGTCAAGTGTGATTGGCTGCCTCCATCATAAACTCAAGTTAGATTTTATATTTTAAACTTATATTCTATAGTTATAGCAATCTCTGCCTCCATTGGACAAAAATGAGAGAGGAGAACACATATTCCATGAATGCATTTACATTTTAAAAAGTAAATAGTATACATTTCATAAGGAAATGAATAACAAGAAAAAAAATTTAAAAAAAATCTCCCCCGCCTAATCATAAGGTGAGTAAGTTTCTCTAGAAGGATGAGATCTTAGATAAATTAATTAACAAAATTCGTACCAACAAAATTACAACTAAATTTTCAGTAAAAAAAAATTACTTCACATATCATATAATGGTAGAGATGTTGTGATTTGAACCGTCTTATCAATGATATTACTTAATGTGAAGGTTGGTGTGAAAATGAAATTAATCCTATGAGAATTATTATTGATAATGGGATTAACATTAAAAAAACCAAAAGACCAAAAGTGTTTCATTGATACTAAGAAACCTATTATATATATATATATATTTTTAGAGTTTACTTTTGTATTTAAATATTTCTTTAAAATTTTATATTAAGAAAATGATATAATGACCTAGGCTCATAGGGTTTGCAATCATGTTTCAGTATACATTTTAAACATTTATATATGAGTTTTAAAGAATATACATTTTGAAAATTTATATATGGGCTTTAAAGGATATAATGATCACAAATTATAATGGTTAAGAAGATATGTTAGGGTATTTAAAGAGAAATCAAGCTTTATATATGATGTGTAACCTATTTATGAATAAGAGATGAGAAATTGATCATAATCAACCTTGGAGTGGCTCTTTTTGAAGCATTTTCTTTGAACCTTTGATTCACCTAAGAAACCCAACAATGAATTAAATGGTTCCAGGAATATAAAGTTGGCATCTCATGTTTCTTTGCAATTGGAAGCAACCCCACGGGAAGCCATGTATAGTAAAAATAATGTTCACATGAGTGGGAGAGGTTTATTGTGATGAGGGGACAATTATTATTATGTTTTCAACCTCTTTACATGATTATTATTACATTTGTTGGGAAGGCGGTAAACAAGTGTATGAAACAGATCCAAAGATCGATGGATTCCTCCTCCTTATTGAGAGACACAACGGATTATATCGTTGTCCTCTAAACATAGATAGAAGTAATGCAATCTTGAGTGAATAATTCTCATGCGCATGCCTAACATGTGGTTTAAAGTTTTGTTTTATGCTTAAAAAATCTAGTTTACTTTTATGCCCCTTGGAGCTACTAAAGGATATGTATTCCTGTCAACGATTGTGCAGCCCCCATTTCTGTATAGTTTCATATCCCTATGCTATTGCCTTACAACGATTATTTTACAACATGCGGTGCAATTGCTAGTTTTAAAACACTACAAAATAAGATGTATATCATTATTATTTCATATACAAAAAATCACAAATTTCAAAATATAATTTATAGTAAAAGAGAATGTCAAGCAAAGAAATATATTTATTTGGGAATTTATTTATTTTTATTTTTATTTTTAAATTTAATGAATAAAATTATTATTTGTTTGTTTTTTAAGTTATGTGAGTTCTCACATGTTTAACCTATGGTTTGAGTCACCATGATCTAAAGGTATTTAAGCTCTCTAAATTAGGCAAGAAATGCATCCGACGTGAGCCACATTAGCCTTTAGTATGGTTGGATTTTTGCCCACGGAGTTTTGAAATAATGATACAAGTCACCTTTACACCACAGAGTGCGTTAAAAAAACACTCTATCACCATCTACTAGGCTCAATAAAATTAATTACACCGAAGGTGTTATATTGTAGAATTTTTGTTTGCGACACTATTCAGATTCGTTGTTCCTGAGAGAATTTGAACAGTGTCTTTTTTTAATGAAAAATATAACTTTTAATCCTTTTCCCATACGACAGCTCGCCTCTTTGCAACAGCTCGCCTTTTTTAGCGCACGACGCCAGTTTTATGATAGCAGATGTGAAAGATGCCCAGAATCTAGCAGAGGAATTGGGCAATGGATCTTAGTTTATCTTCTACGATGTGAAGAAAGAAGATGAAGTAGCAGCCACAGTGGAGAAGGGGGTTTCAATGGGGGAAGGCAGAGTGGACATCTTCCACCACAATGCGGGAATTTTGGGCACGGTCGACCCTATTGACAAAACACGCATGCCCGAGTTTGATTACACGATGGCCGTCAATTTCAGGGAGCGCTTCTGGGCATCAAATATGCAACCCGCGTTATGAATACTGCGAAGAAAGGGTCCATCATTTTCATGGGCAGCATGGGCGGCGTCGTGGGAGGGCTGGGTCCTCATGCCTATACTATCAGCAAGACGGGTCTGGTTGGGCTCGTGAGGTCGGCGGCACTGGAGCTCCGAGGGTTTGGGATTCGAGTTAACATGATCAGTTCCCATAGCGTTCCCTCCCAGATTCTGGCACAAGCACACCAAATTATCGACTGCAAACCATTCTCCATGGAATTGGTGGAGAAAAAGGCAAAAGAGAATTCAGTCACGCCGGAACGTTGGCTAAATACTTTGGAAGTGGCTCAGGCGGCACTGTTTCTTGCGACAGAGCAGGGTTCTGGCTTTGCTTTATTTTCTTTCTAAATGAACCGGTATATATATGAAATGCAACACAAATAACTGGTACCTTTCCATATGTTCTACCTCAGTTCATCGTAGTTCATTAATTTACAGTTTGTTCTCAGCTGTGTGTTTTTTCTCTTTATAATAAGGATTTCATGCATATATTCATTTAATAGTCCAGAAGCCTATGCCAAGTTGGCGAGAAAGTTGATCTAGTTATTCAATGTCTTTTCCTCAGTATTTTGGTCCAACTTAATGCAGGTCTTGTTTTTCACTGGCCCTAACCCTGGGACGAGGAAACAAAAAAGCTAATTGTTCATGAGAGAGTCAAAACAAGATTGAAACTCATCCGATATCTAATATAGTGGAAACTATTTTCCCTTTTTTGATGGTTTTTCAAGGATTTGCTTCCATTTAGTATGTATACAGGTAAAATTCATAGACTAGACATAATTCCATGTATGGTTTAAGAGATGTACATTCAATTGCATATTCTACTTATAATTTTCTTCCGAATGGTCTAAAATATTCAGATTTCCTTTACAATAATTAGGAGAAGACCTAAGAAACATTAATTAGAAACAATAAATAACAAGCAGAAAGCGTAAGAATGTATATATTTAACAAGAAATTTATTGAGCATCAGTATGAGATAAATGATATTCAAATTGTATATATTGTTTTAATTAAATTTGGCTATAAATCTAGTTGAAACTATATTGTTGTCTCACACAATTTGGCTGTATTCAAAGTTAAAATTCAAATATGTGATGAGAATTTTGTCTTAGCAAATTTGGCCATAAATCTAAAACAATATTGAAAGTTAAAATTTGGCCATAAATCTAAAACAATATTGGACCTTTGTAATAACAACCTAAGTGGAGATCTTCTTACTGAAATCAATTCGTGCAAGCAACTGTACGAGATCAATCTTGCAAAAAACTAGTTCTCCGGCTCGATCCCTACAGGTCTTGGTACTTTGTTAGTGTGTTGCAATATTCTTTTCCAACCAATGGCAGCAAATTTTTCTGTGTTTTAGGAAGAAATATTTTCGCTGTTTGAGGTAGTATCTCACGAATTCGCAATTTACGATCTTCTAGTCCTGCAGGTCTCAGTACTTTTCCAGTGTGTTGCAAACTTCTTTGCCAGCTAATTCCAGTGAATTTTTCTGTGTTTTAGGAAGAAATATTTTTTATGTTTGAATTAGTATCTCACGAATTCACAATTTAAGATCTTCTAGTCCATCGAGCTGTGGCCTGATTTCAATCCAAGTTCAAATTTCAAGTTCAAAGTAAATGTCAGTTGTTGATCTTGATCAAAGCACACACGGCGAGACCGACTGCGGGGCCATCATTTGGTTTGAACAGCGGGCTTTTTTGTGCCCGCGTGTCACCATTGATATGAGATCGATGGAAACCACACCCTTTGATCTGCATAGGAGTTAACACAAAGCCTACTCCTTCGGTGTACCTTTGAATCCTTAGGGGCAAATGCTAGTTATAAATATATTAAAAAATAAAATAAAAAATATCATATAACCTACTAATTCTCATGAAGATGAACTATATTAGCTCATTCAAAGCTCATTAGGAATCTATAAGATTTATGTGATGGATTCAGAAGACAAACCTCTACATAATTCTACTCATAAGAGCCTCCATTCAAATATCATATAATCCATTAAACTATTTGTATAGTGATTTTAAAATTGGATATCATCTTTTCTTATTCAAAGAAATTTATTATAAATATTATTTAAAGAAAAATATTAACACCCCCGATGAGGGTGATCATTTAAGGAGCCAGTTGGCGGTGCATTGGATTGTGGAGCTAGAGGGGCCTCCACACGCCGCACAAATGCAATGAACGGGCTTTGGAACCTACATCCTTCTCCTCATGAGTTGAGTTTAATATCACACAAGGACCAACAAGAAATCATTCGTAGGCGTTGGACGATGAGGAAAGAGTGCCGAGAGAGAACGAGGTGTGGTTTGTTTTCGTCCTGGCTCAAGTTGTGGCTTGGGGTATTAGAACAGGACAAGGCTGTTGAATGTTGAATGCAGAAGGGAGGGATATTGAGGCCTGTATCCAACATGGCCATGGGTTCGGGGGACGTTTTCTTTGTCCGACGTAACAGTTTATTTGGTCTTTGACCTGGACTGCGTGGTTCGGGTGCAGACGCAGAGTTTTCCTTAGCCCGACTTCTTCTTTTGTTAGCGCACACTTCACTAGATTGCCAGTCGGATGGGGGGAGAAGTTTTAGGTGCCTTTCCTGGGGATGTATGAGTTTTTCGGGCCCCGGGGCTTGTGCTGTGTCTTCCTACATATTCACTACTCGTCATTGTGGTGTTGGTGCTCAGGACTTCGAGATCCTTCTTAGTTGGGTAATTGTGTTCAACAACTCTGGAATTGTCAGTGGTGTGTTATTTCAATATTGTCAATTCAATGTTTAGTGGGGTGTTTCTCAAGTAAAGCAGTACACAGTCCATCGCAGTGCTGTAGGTGGTGTTGGAGTTGGTAGTATGCCTCCACAAAGAGGGAGGGTCTGCAGGGGGGGTGCTGGGCCACACATGAATGTACGCCAGCAACATGGGGAGCCTACCTCAGACTCTGAGTCAATTGAGAGTTGCCACTCCACTACAGATATGGCCCTGTCTCCAGCCCGCTCACTGAGCCATGTAGAAGTCTGGTCACCTTGGAGTCCATCGCGACCCAGCTAGATCGCATACATATCAACATTGATATGCTGAGGGAACAAAGGTACGAGGACATGAACAAATTGGTTGCCTATATCAATGATGTCAAGCATGTGCATAATGAGGCCTTTGACTCCGTGGAAGGACTCTAGTGCCAACAACAATGTACAAATGACCATCTTTGCACCTTGGAGAGTCGAGTGGAACACATTGATTACCATATGCATGAACATGATGCTCTCTTTACTGCACTTCGAGCATTTTCTCCACATCTCCATTCTTAATGTGTAATTCTGAGATTTGTAATTTTTCTCTTTTTGTGTCGAAAATAACCAAAAACACCGACTGTATTGGCTCCTCTTCAGGCTTCTTACTTTTCAAAGCAAGACTTGTGCCAGCTCTTAAACCAATCTATATTACTATATTTTGTTGGTGTTAATGTATTTTTTTGACACTTATGCTATGATAATATAATTATGCCGGAGGCGCTTTTTTTGTTGGCTTGGGGTGAGAAAATACCGTTCACCCCAGCCAATGAGAAGCCTTTTTCATCGCCCTTCCAGCCAATAAAATTTAGACATATGGCACCTCCTCCAACCAATGAAAATCTTCCATTTGGCCCTGTTAGCTTGAAAAATAAGCTTTAAGATCTTAAATGTTTGAAAATAGGGACATGAGAGATGTCGAGAGGGTATGGAGACGAGGGTTTGCAGGTCTGTGTTGAGGGATTTGAACAGTGCAACAGTGGAGGTGGCGGTGGAGGTCGAGGCTCTGGTAGTCAAGTTAAAAACCCACATCTGCGAATTTTGCGATGACAAGTTCAAAACCCACATCAAATTTCAAAATCACTGCGGTGAAAAGTTCAAAACCCACATCAAATTCCAGAAACACTTCAGGGAGAGAGACCAGCTCAAGCTGTTGAGGCCTCTTGATTCCTTGAAAGGGAAGAATAAGGATGTTGTTAGGGATAAAATAGTACCCAAATAGGAGAAATATAGGGAAGCAGCTAGACAGGTTCTAGTGCCCAAGGTGGGCTATGGGCTTGCAAGGGAGATTAAGAGAGTAGGGTTTTGGGTCATCACGGTATCTGATAAACCTTCAGTTTTGTCCCCCAAGGGTTTGAATAGATAGGTTATTAGATAGATCAACTTGTATAAGATTTTCGCTGTTCATTGCAAGTTTTTTGGGTACAGGGCCTTCAAACATATTACTGGTAAGGTAGAGGTATGCCAAACTCTGTAGCTTGCATAAACTTGTTGGCAGTTTTCCATGCAGTGGATTGTGATGGAGATATAGATTTGAGAGGCGACGAAAATTAATTATGGAAGTGGGTATTTCCCGTGATAATTTATTTTCTGCTAACCATAAGCTGGAGAGCGCAATGAGATTTCCAACATTTGATGTAATTTCTCTAGTCAAGATGTTTTGGTTCAAGTAAATTTCTTCTAACAGAGGAAGCAAAAAAATGGAGGGAGGAATGGTTCAATGGTTCCGATGAGAAAGTTGGAATAGAGGGATAAGTATGAGAGCTTTGTGAGTCGACCCACTTAACACTGTTGAGATGATAGAGAATAGAATCACTCGCGCGGCACTATTTTAAGGGAAAACCCCTGAGAAACTTTGATAGTTTTCCCTTCCTATGAAGGTCTTCCTTTTCCCATCGTATCTTATTCTTGAATATTTCTTTTTTATCTCAGGAAAAGTTTCAGAGAGTAGAATTGATTCAGGGTTTCCTAGTGTTTCCAAGCGAACGACCGTCGGGGGTTTGACTTCAGGTATGTCAACGCTACTAGTATTAAGATATTTCTCTTTTGTTTTTGAGGAAGTATCAGAATTTATATATACCTAGGCTCACAACTAGATAGATGCAAAGACTCTTTTAATAGAATACGAGGACGATCTAACGAGTACCCAAAGTCTCTTGGACCCCAAATAAAAACCATAATAGACCATAAAATAAAAACTGAAAGGAGCACAGCCATGAGAAAAATAGTCTTGATTTTTTTTTGTTTGGTTGGTTTCTTTTTGAAACTACCCGGTATGAAGTGAGTCTAGATCTTTTTTAGGCTTAAATACTTTATGGTATTTCTAATTTTTCTATAAAATCTTTCTAAGTGTGGGTTTTCATTGCTTATGTTTGGGTGATTTTCTTACCAGGTTCGTGCATCACATACATGTATGCCCCGCCTATTAAGATGGTGGGAAAAAGGAGTGACATCAAATATGGTAGAAGTTCATTTAGCCAAAGAATTGATTGATTCTCTTCTAATTGCTGGAGACAAGCTTTTTGTTTTAGATTTCTATGCTCTTGTTTGTGGTGCTTGCAGATATGTCCATCCTAAGGTATGTCAGAGGATTGAATCATTAACAAGTTTGTAATATTGTTTTATCAAAACGTTAATTTTTGAAGTAACTATTTTAGCTGTTCCTGGTGAAACATGCCTTTTGATGTATTCCATTCAAAAAGCTTTCGAATGGGTTTCTCCTCTCTTTTCTAGAGATAATGTTCTTTGAAATATATTGTTTTAGATGAGAAATTCTACGTCTCCTTAGCAGGCCCCATGTTCTCACCATGGTTGTGCTCCTTTCAGTTTTTATTTTATGGTCTATTATGGTTTTTCTTAGGGGGTCTGAGAGACTTGGGGTACTCGTTAGATCGTCCTCTTATTCTATTAGAAGAGTCTCTGCATCTATCCAGCTGTGAGCCGACTTCCCGCTGCAAACCTTCTTAAAGAGTGTGTCTGCCTTACAAATTGTGAACCCTGTAGATATGAGTTATGGAAATTTTCCAGAAATATCTAAACAGATCCCTGATCCTTTGGTTCCAATTGGAAAGGGCTAGATTGCATCTTTGATGAGAAACTGGATTATACTTGTAAGTAGATTGATTCTCCTTTTAGCAGTGTCATAACCACTAGGCATACTGATTGTATAGATATCTTCTTGTTACAAATGTTTACCATGAGTTTTATGATGAACTTATATGGTATCTCTCACTCAATGTTGCAATATAACTAAAGTTAGTTGGCCCAGTAAAAAATGTTGGATCTATTTCATCATAACAACTATAATTCTGAATTGTTCAGTTACATGATTCTTACCTAACATGCGCTTTGCTAAGCTTCAGGTCATGCTCTCTTTGGCAGTCACATAAATACTTGTATTTAATAAATTTTTTGCAACATGAATTTTGAGTTCGTACTCAATGGTGCTAACCATTATCATTGCAAATAAATATTACAGTCGTTCTCTCACTCTTGTCTTTATGCTCATATGTATGAGATGACATGGGTATATTACCTTGCTTGTTCTCTGATGGAATTTGTATGAAGGGTGCAGAGATTCCCTGCACAGAGATGTTTGGCACATTTTCATTAGCAGTGGGAGCCACGATATTTGAAATTTCTTTACTTGAGCTGTTGGTATTAGATTTGGAACTAAATATTCAGAAAATAATGACTCCAAATGTGCTTTTATAGGTTGGAATAGAATACTGGGCTCGCTGGGCTAACCGAGCTCTCTGGCATGCTTCGCTGTGGCATATGCATGAGGTATAACTACAGTTTACAGAAAGGTGGACCAAGAATTCATTTAAAAAAATAATAATCCAGCTGTAACATAGCAGATATGTTTTTCACCATGCAATCCCCTTTTGTTCCATTGATTATAGGACTGTTGAGATGTTAGTTTTAGATTGAAATTGACAATCCATTTTCTTTGGGAAATCTCATCACAGGCCAAGGGAGGGACCTTTTGAGTTGAATGACGTGTTTTCCATTATCAACGCTGGTCCAGACATTGCATTACTGGCTTATGGATTCTTTAAAAAAGGCTTTGTGCTAGGCCTTTTTTTTGGTGTTGTAAGTATCGGCCTCTGTTTTGACTGTTGCTGCCATTGAAATTCACAGAAGTACTAAATTGACAGTATTCTTTAAAGAATGATGTGATCACTGTAAATTTAAACCAAGTTTGATTTAACAGCTATGTCAAGGTGATTTTCCACAACAGTATGTTAGTCACTCTATTATCAACCTACTGTGCATTTTGAAAAATTCCTCAGGGGCTTGGTATCACCGTTTTTGGGACGGCATATATGTTTGTTCACGATGGTCTTGTTCATTGCTGCTTTCCTGTTGGGCCTATTGCTGATTTTCCATATCTTCTTAAGGTATCGGCTGCACATCAAGTTTGTTCCTAATTTCCTTATCATAGCTCAATAGATCGCTTCATTTATCTATGAGTTAGACATAGATTTATTTCCAGTAAGTAGCGAATCTCATACAGATTTGTTTAAATGCCACTGCACCAGGAATCAAGCTGAGAATATACAATGAAACTTTCATGGTGATTTCGGTTTAGATTTGGCTTGTTAGTGGTTGTTGTAGCCATAGACATTGTGCAAATAGCATGATCAGATACTTTGATTAGCTGCATCCTTCAAATCAATAAGCTAGATGGATAGAAATAAGGAAGAAAAAGAGGAAAAGTTTGACAGTAGACAAGATCCTTGTTCCCAGGAAACACCTGTGACAATCCATTTTCAAAAGTTAATGAGCATACAAATCTGTATATGGTCTTTCATATGCACATTTTTTAATTTATCTATTAAGCAAGGTTTAAAAATTGAATATGACCAAGGTTCTAAGTTCAGTTGATTCAAAAGAATATCAGAACCCGAAACGGATTTAGAATTACTTTTCTTTAATGCCATTCTTAAGGTTTCCGATGCGGAGCATCATAAAGTTTCAATTGCAATATTAATGTTTATGTTTGTGTTTAATTTTCTAAACACCACCACTAAGTACATATTTGTTTTGTTTTCTTTAGTACCATATGCAAAAATTTACAGCAAAGATAATAGAGATGACGAAAGAAGAAAACCTTTTTGCATGGCAAGGTGGACCCATTATCTTGACACAGGTATGTTATACTCTTATAATAGTTTGTTACACTGTTCTGAGTATAAATATGCATGAAACTTTGACCTGATTCATACTAATTTATTATTTATTTGATTATTATAGTGTTCTGTGTATAATGATGTATGCCACTTTGATTTGATTCATACTAATAAGCTATGGCACCCTGATTTGATTCATAGTCCTGTGCAGATAGAGAATGAATATCAATAAGTAGATAGATATTATGGTGAGAAGGGAAATTTACATGCCAATTGGGAAGAAAATATGGCACTATCATTAAATACAAGCACTACCTAGGTGATGTGTAAACAAACCGATGCTCCAGACCCAATTATGAAAAGGTTTTTTAATATATTTTGCCATTAATAGAAGTTTATCTTTCTACATTAACTCTCTTTAGAAATTTGTAATATTTTAGGGCTTTTACTGATATACGAATCATTTTTTTGTAGATCAATACCTGGAATGGTTTCTACTATGACTATTTTAAACCTATTTCTCCTGGAAAGCGAAATATGTGGACTGAAAACTGGACTGGATGGTAATGATTTCTGTATAATGTCAATTTTCCTTTTACACACATATCAGGTACTCCACGAGTTTAATTTTCAATATAACACCAGGATCAAATTACACTAAGAATAGTAAAATATATAGAAACAATAGCTTCAATTATGACTCTTTCGTACAAACATTTCTCTAAATTCTAGAAGAAGAGGGTATGCCTAGTGTCTTCATTTCAGAAAATATTGTGGATCAAGGTACTCATTGAGAACACTGAGCAAGAACTATGGTAATCTGGAGGACTATCGAATGGCAGATGGCAAAGTCAGCAGTAATGTTCTGTATGACCGCTGTAAAGAGAAGAATGGGAATAATTATGGGGTAGGCTTTTAATTTTTCTAGATGCCTTGGATTATCACTTAGCTTACCTAACATTGTCTGATCAGGTGGTTTGAGCTAAATTCATCATCCTTTTGTGAGAAATCGAAATAAGGGTAGTTGCAAGTATGGCCAAAAGAAATTTAAAAGCTACCCTGTTTTCAATACTTATACGGTATCTTCCCTATGTAGATTCACTTCTAGTAGTGAATACAAGGTGAAGGATGAAGTGGGTAGTGTAGGCATTGGGTTTTTGGTCTTCGAATGGTTCGAGGAGGTCAGTGAATGGGATTCTTCAAGAGTATTAGAATGAGTGGAGGAAGCCTTTGGAATGGAGATATTTTACATACTGAGTTTCATATCCCCTTTCGGCATTCCCTTGAACCTCCCAGTGCAATTTCTAGTAAATATTTTTAACCAAAAATACAAAATTAAAAAATATCATACAACCAATAAACTATTATATATAAAACGCTTCCTTTTTTTTTCACTAACATAAATGTGAAGTTATGGAAGGGAAGAAAAAATAAAAAAGGTAAGGGGGGAAATTTGGTCTCACCACGTCATTTTGACATGTGACCTTTCCCAATAATAAAAGTAGGTTATCGATTATGAATGTCAAATTAGGATCCCATAAGTATCATGGAAAACATCGGTCCCTCTAACCGTCATTGGAAACTAGAAACCACATCCCAAAACCACTTATTGTGAGGCTTATGGCTCAACTTTGGTAACATCCCTATAAATTCAAAAGGCCAACAATAAAACCCTAAATCTGTGTGGTATCTGCGAACTAGGCTTTGAGGGTTTTAGTAGAAGGTTTCTGTGGGTCCAAACTCGTTGTCTATTACATAATTCTTTGGTTTCAAGTAATGGCGACGACGGAAAATTCATTGAAGGTCACAAAATAATGGAAGAAATTGAAGATCCAGGAGCTACGCGATGAACTTTCTAAGAGGGATTCGAACCCCGGCACTCCCGCTCCTTCACAGACTGAATGCCTGGGAAATTCTTCATATCTGTAGGAAAATGTCGTAGGCGAGGGCCCTGAGTCTAACATAAAACAGGTTGTTCCTCCATTAGAAGATGCACCAGAAAAATCTGAGGTAGTTAACGTGGAGGAACCCCCTTCTGGAGATGAAACATCCCAACTCAAGACTGTCACCAAGAAGTGCGAAGATTCAATAATGGCAGAGTCGGTGGACACCCTCACTGTTGTCACGGCAGTCGTGGCATCCATAGAGAAGCCGTCAAATGAGGGGGAAGATAACGGAGTCACTAGCGTTGTAGGGCTGTTACAGTTGTCGGACTTGGAAAAGAAGCACTGGCGTGTAGAGAGGTTTGGCTTGGCGTTACAGTTGTCAGAGGAAGAGAAGCACAATTCGCGAGCAGCAAGGTGAGAGTAAAGATTTTGTAGGCAACTGCTGGTTAATTTTATGTTAGGTTTTTTGTAGTGAACGAAGGGTATGCACTTACGTTTTCTTCAGTATTCATCTTCTGTTTCTTTTCCCTTTAGAATTTCAAGGGTTTGCATGTTGAATTTACAGTTGAAAATTTACTTTTCAGAATCTGGGTAGTACGATGTGTGTGTAGAGTCTTATAAAAGTGAATTCTCAAAATAAAGGTTTCAAGGAATACATTTTTCTTCCTTTTCAAATCAATGAGATTTAATCCTGAAATTTTCAGGGCTTTATATATGGCCTTTTGTGGTTTCAACCAGATCCATTTTAGACAAAGAAGAAAGTCACACTAGCTACAACCATGGCTCTGGTGTACTTTGAGCCTTCTAATTTGCATGGGTTTTTGTTGTGTATTGCTTGTTCTTTTTCAATTAGGTAACCAACCTGCAAATTAAATTTTCTGACCTTCCTTATGAACAGACCATTAGCTTTGTTATCAGATATTGGAAAAAAATTCAGTGCTCTAAGAGAGATATTGATCTTGTGTTCGTAACAGTAGAGTTCTCAGCAATTGGAATCAAATTTATAGATTAAGGAATGAATGCACAACAAATAAAAGGCATACCATCCACTCAAATATTTCAATTTTAGCAGAAAGTATGATGTATTCACAGCGGAAAAATATTAGAGAGTAAAATATATGATAGAGAATTGCGGTGCTTTGGAAATAAAATGCATGAGTCAACCTTACATAATCTGGAATTCTTCAACACTTCCAAACTGTGACTCCAATTTACCTATGCAAGTTTCCTGATTATCATGCTGTCTTCTCTGTTGCATTCTCCTCTGTATGTCTCTTTTGTGACAATTTTTGTTGTATCATTATATCTTTTTATATTATTTAATTAAATGTATTCAAGACTTCTCTATAGATAAAGGCTAGAAGGATTTTTTTTCTTCCTCAAGGGATATTAATAAAGTAAAGGTCAGTTAACCTTCCTAAAGTACTATTCTACTGTCCTGACATAAACAGTAAGACAAAACCTTGCTTTGTAGGAGATGCAGGTCTACAGGATATGTGAAGATTAACAAAAAATCTAACATTCAATATATTTATCTTGCATGTTTTAGTTGATGTATTTCCTATATTTTCTATCCCTTATAACCATGATGAGTTGTTTGCCTCTTGTTAGCAAGGGGTAATTCAGGGATAATTGCTGCACAAGGCCTTAGGCTTACTTGGAATGTGTGTTACTAGTTTGTGAGCAAATTTATGAAGTTTATCAATTTAAAATTTTGTTGTTGTCAACCCAATGTAACTTAGTGTTACTACTACCTGATTCAAGAAAAAAACGAAGTTGGATAAATAAGATTATAGTGCATTGTATGAAGCTTTAAGACCCAAATTATTTGTTGAAGCTTGAATTTTATATTACCATGTTTTGATTAAAAATCTAGAAATATATGGTAGCGTTTTTTTCCTTGAGCTTTACTCTGTTATAAAAAGCCTTTTGATGATTTCTGTTTTGAATATTTATGTTTCTGCAGTACAAGAAATGCTATAAAAGCACCTAATTGGCATGATAGCATGGTTGAAATTGGAAAATGGTCTTGTTGAACCTCATTCAGAGGTTATGTTTAGATGGAATTTACTGGTCCAGTTTAAGTAGCTTCTCTTGATTTAGAGCTGTGGTAACCCTTTTTTGAATAGTTATGTTGGTGCAGTATAGATAAATAAGAAAATGCTATAAAATCACCTGATTGGCATGATAGGATTGTTGAAATTTGAAAATGTTCTTGTAAAACCTCCATCATTGGTTATATGGTTATATGGAGTTTATTTGACCCACACCTGTGATAAGTTATAAACATCATAGGCTTTGTAATGATATCTTGAATTGAGTTTCATTTTTGTTTTGCATCTATTCCCTATTTCTTTTCAAGTTGGGTTTTTTTGATGTTATAACTTAAATTTCAACTTGTATGGTTGTCTGGGGCTCGACATAAGTTTTTGGCTGGTTACATGTTTACACAGCAGCTGTGTGAAGGCAAAAAAATCTTCTGCTCCATATTTGTTGTAACTTGTTTTATGGTGCATCTATAGGTTGCAATAGTCAGTGCACAAAAATTCTGGAAGCAAATCAATTATTTACACACAACATAAATTTAAACAACACAAAAGCCATATTGCCACTACAGAACCATAAGCTTTATTTTCATGCAATCTTCATGCACAGACTTGAGGGCCAAGAGCTAGTAAGACATGTTTCCTTTTGAATTTATTCCTAACTATACTTTAGGAACTATTTAAAGTGTAGAAAAATTTGTAACGTTAAGAAGCCATTAAACAGTTAAATAAGCCACCTTCTCCAGCAAATGTGAATCAGTGATTTAGACCTTGACTCCATGTTGACCTATTTTAGTTCCCAAATAAAAATGTGTTACATATCCTGGCAGCCCAAATTAACTTAGGCATTGGTTATGAAGGCACCATGTGGTGATTATGAATGTGTTGGAGTTGATGTTCATTTGAGAGGCCCCAACATGAATCCTGGACTGTTTATCTCTCTCTTAGGTAATGGTTATCAAAGTCTAGTGACTATCAGGAATACAAAGTGTTGGAGTTGATATTCCCTTGAGAGGTCCCGACATGAATCTTGGACCATTTATCTTCCTCCAAGGTAATGGTTGTCAGAGTCAATCTTGCCTCTACAAGTGCCACACACTACCTCTCAAATACGAGGACACATGTCGCTTTTCAACCCAACAACAAAGGTTATAAATAACAATTGTTGAGAATGTAACCCATTCAAAACGTGATGCAACCCTTGGTAGTGTTGAATAAAACCAAAATTCTATACAGCGTATGATCTCTATAACTAAATCCTGATCACAATGTAAAAATTCTCAGCTCAGTTAAGATCATTGGAGAATCAATCAAAATCTTAACTGGAAACAAATTTTTTTTTTGGCTGTGAGGATTGCCCATGAACCAGTGAGGCTCTTGTATCGTTTTGGATACTATGAAAGCCCTGTTTACATTGATTATGCAGTCAGAGGGCAACACCTCATGTGTGACAGATCATGACAGATCATTCTCAAGACTCGTACTGATACTGGAGCTAGCAGAAATGGGTGGTCATCGAAGGCATGGAGTGCAGTGGATAATCTCTGTATAGTATATATGATTAGCCTCTTGTTCTGACACTAATTACTGTTGCAGACCTGGAATGCCACCCTTTGGAATGGTGGAAAAATATTGTTGTATGATTTAGGTTCTAGGGATTCCGGAATTTTCAAGGCTTATGTTTGTTTAACTTAAATGTTCACCATCTCTGTTAAATATATGTTGTATTTTATTTTAAACAATGTTTGGCCATAATGGTGTTTTTTAAGTTTGGTGGACTGTGTTAGTTCTGATGCTACTGGACTTTGCTCTAATCTTTAAAGTGATTAATAGATATGAAAGTAAATTTTGTATTGAATGATCAGTGCACATGGTCCCCAATCTTATCAGTCAATATGTTTCATCTCCTAATTGACATAAATTACCTTCGGGTATGTTTTATTGACAGATTTGGTGAGTCAGCAAATGGTACTCCAAAACCTACCTCTCCTGGACTAGGAGAAGCAAAAATATTGGAATAAGAAAGAGGAAAGCGAGGGCTGAGAGGTTTTTTCTTCCAAAATTCAGGAATTTATTTTCTGTCTTCAGATTCCTGAGATTATGATCATGCTATTTTCCTTATCTTGTGTGTCTAATTTACCGTCAGCTTAATTTTCTTAATATTTTTTTCCAAAATTATGATATGCATTTGTTTTACTCCAGAATAATTGGAATCTGACAATGCCCAAATCATTAAACATGTTTGGACTTTCTTTGCTCTCATTTGCTGATGATGAACCAAAGAAGAAAGCACGTTTGGCTAGATTTGGAGTAGATGTGAAATCTGCTTCCTTGGAAGATGACAAGAAAAAAGCAAGGGCTGCAAGGTAAACTCTATTTCAATGATTGTCTCTAAAATTATTATTTGTTTGCTTTGTATGTTATGATCAAGATCATATATGTTTCTTGCCTTTGTGCTTTTCAGAAATCAGGTTTTAATTGGAACTTTATTATATATGGAAGCATACCTGAGGGCAATTCCTTGTGTAAAATTGAAAAATGATTGTAAATTGTCTGTTTATCTCAGGTTTGCCTTGGAATTGAATGGAAGCACTTCAGAGGTAAACAAAAAGCTAAAACCAGACCTGACAGGGACTGTGGCATCAACATGAATGGTGAGTGTAAGTTCCTTGATCCATAAATCCTAATTTAGTTCGATTTTTGTTGCATGATACAAAGAAACACAACTGATTACTTTATTTATGATTCAGGTTTGGGATTCCAAGGCAAATATGCTCTTCCTGTTGCAACACAACACAATCAGGCAACGTTAGATACTGGATATGATAAAGAATAGGCTAGTGGGGCTACAAATTGCATTAAATTTTGGTTGAGGATGAATACCATTTTGGTAAAATCATTAATTAGTTTCTATTTTATGTTTTGGTTAGCTTTCTTGTTTCTAATGTCTTTCTTTGCTACATTTTGATTTGTTGTTAGCCTTCCCATTTACCCTTTTTATAGCCTTCTCGTTTAGCTTTACTCTTTTATGCTCCCTTTTAATTTAATATTTGCAGTGCTTACATTTACATGGAATCTTATTTGTGTTTGAAATTTTTTTTGTTATTGTTGTGGTCACTTAGGTTTTAACCATCTACCATCTATTTTACATTTTTAAAAATTTTCTAATCTGCAAGGTCAAATTGTCTTTGGTTTTGCTTTGAATTGCTCATCTATCCAGCTTCTGTTGGACTTTCTTGAAATTCCATAACCAGATTCAAAAGTAATATGATATAGAGGATTTGAACCAGTTTGTGAACTTCGAAATTGATGTTTTGCTAGTCACTTAATTTCTATGGTGCTTCACATTCTCTGACTGGTGCTTCTAATTTTTGCTGTTGAAATCTGCTGAAATTTTATTATCGGTTATTTCACTTTTCATCAGTTATAATTAGTTTTTCCTTGTCTTATTTTTCTTTTCCTCTATTTCTGTTAGGTTCCCCGGCTTTCCTTTGTCTCTCTTTTGTGACATTTTTTCTTTCAATTTCCTCTTTTATTTAAAGACTAACCAGTGCCTTCATGTCTTGTTGGTCATTTTAACCCCCAAGCATTTCATTGTGGTTGCTGCATTTTCTTGGCTGATGGTAGGATTTTGGGATCAGTTTAATGTTTTACTAGGCTTGCTAATAGTATTTTAGGAATGAAGCTCATTTGACCCACATAGACATGCAATTTTGTGTTTTACTTAAAATGGCAGGGATGCAAATTCCTCATCATATGATCTAGTTGGACAGCTTATTTGGTCAAGGGGGCCAAGCAAATGGCAACTATATTTGGTCTTTGTTTAGCTTGGAAAATGACAAAATGAAATTTCCGTTTTTGACCTAGGTGAATGATTCATTTGCTCAAGATGGCCATGTGCGGTATAGATTTACAATTATGAATGGGCGACTTAATTGTATATGATATTTTGATAAAGCTTATGCTCATCTAGACTATGATGCAGTATATTTTGCCTTTTTTTCTGAAACTTTAAAATGTGGATTAGCTGTCAACTTTGACCTGAATATAGTTGTCCAAATTTATTTAGTTTATACAACATACCGTGCTGACTATATTTCCAAGGCCGTATTTTAATATTTTGTGAATATTGCACGTTTGGCGTGTTTTGTAGGGCATTTTCAAATGTGACATTTTTGAATGATCATTATAAGTGTGTTCCACTGCACATTTCATTTTAAGCTCAGATAGATTCCTAAAACATAGAATTTGACATTTGTGGGTGAAAAAGTTAGGATTTCAATGACTAGGGGTGCAATTGTGAATGTGTCACTTTCAATTTTTGCCGAACCTGAAACTTTAGGTTTGGAATTTGGCAAACCTTAAAAAAAATTGAAATTTTCCGAGGTTTGGAAAATGTCAAATTTGAACCTCAAACTTGAGCCCAAACCTGATCCAAATCTAATCACAAGTTGAACCTGAAGCCGAAACAGATCAAACCCAAACCCAAACCCAAACGAAAACACAAATTTCAAAGAAAAATATTTTCTGCAAGATTTATGTTGAAATATGACCTTGGTAATTTTAGTGTCTTTTCATATGTTTGAGAGAATATGTAAAATGTTTTAAATTTTGAAACAACCAGTCAAAAATTATGCCATATCTGTAAATATAATAGTTGGTTAACAAGAACCTTATCATTTTCTTTCTTGGATTCATGTTTTTCATATTTTCAAGGATTAAATTAGTAAGGCATTAATAATTTAATTATGGTTTTCATTGTTGGATCATGTTACTTGGGACATGCAGGTCACATTGTACCATCGTACTCAGAATAAATCTCGAACGATGAAGTGGCTGAGCAAGCCTTTTAAAGGTTCAAGTCACAAAGTGTCAGATGGACACTACATAGGGGTGCATTTGGATATGATAATGTATTTTGGCATGTGCCCTCTAATGCCACGGTAATCCATAATTCATCAGAGTGTATTGTCTTTTAAACTTCAATCTTCTATCTGTTAACTTTAACAAAATTGATTAATTTGAAACTGTATTTTAGTGGAAAAATTCACTGCTTTTTGGTGGAATAGTTCATAAATTATTCTGATTTTTTTTGCAAGTGTACTAGTCATGATGATAAATGTGTGGTTTACTTCAGAGGGTTCTTAGTTATTTCTAGATACACTTTTCATCATTTGATTTGAATACTTCTCTAGTGCTTTACCTTCATATTTTATCCCCTACACAATTTCTCCTGAGGTCCATGTTGTTATGTTTATTGGCTGTTTCTATGGAAAAAATTTCCTGAGGTTCTGCAAGGTAAATCCAAATGCAAAAAATACCATTTTACATATTGAGATTTGTTCAAGACATTGTTGTGTGATACTTGAATTTCATAAATCTAGATTTCTATTTCGTTATCTATATTAATATATAAGAATAGGTTCATGGATTGTTCATATTTCTCAAATTGTGGATTTGTTCCTTTCTTGTTGCATGTTGTTTTATATTGTTATGTTGTGATTCAAATTTCTAGTTGTGCTTTCGAGTTATTCTCCTACATAGTACATGCTTTGATAGATTATATCAAAAGTCTTACCAATACAATAACATTGATTGTTGTATGTGGACATTTTTGTTCAGGATGGTCCATTACATAATCAAGATGAGGAGCTGGATCATGGAATTTCACTTTCTCTTTCTGAAGAACTAATTAAACCAGATGGTATATGATGGCAATTTCAATTTTTTATAGTTACTTTTAGTTTAATTATATCATTTAGCTCGATGCTTTTCATATTTTCAACTAAAATTTTGTTGCTTAACAAGACTTTGTCATTTCCATGTTTTAGTGAACCTTTTTATGGTTTGATACTCTCATACAACTTTTATCAAGTTACATGCATGCTCATTAGAAAAAACAAGAGAATTTTGCTTGCCATGACTTCTTTCTTTGTCATTGTTGACTTAAAAAAGTCTTTTAGCTAAGAAACTAGTTTCAAGGTTATGTCATAACTTGTCATATAAATTGAACAGGAGCTATATCCAAAATGTCAACTTGTAAACTACTTATCTAGTTTTAGGCTTTCCATTTAAAATCTACTTCAGTTTGAACTTTGAACGAGTTTTCCATAGACTTGAATATTAAGAGATTTTCGTGTTGGGATTAAAAATTAGCCCGTAAGGCCTCTTAGTTATTCATTTATTTTATCCGAGTATAAAATTTACCATTAAATTAGAACCACTCAACACAAATACGACATAGATCAAGATCATACTTTGTAGAGCGTCGTAGAATAAAAAAAGGAGCAAGGACACTGAATTCTTTCAGTTTTCCTGGTTCTTATTCCTTTGGTGTATCTTTGCACCTTTAGGGGAAATTTCTAGTTTAAATTCTAATTCTTTAAAGGGTGCTAGCTCAATGGAAGAGCACTTGCTTTACAAGCAGAAGGTTGGTGGTTCGATTCCATCGTTCCCTGATATTCATATATAGGGAATGACGAAGATCAATTTTTGGTGATGGATGCTCTTTTGACCATCACTAATGAGCTTATGGTGACATTTTTTGACCCTCACCAAAATATGAAATGGTGACGGTCAACGAACACCACCATATATACGCATCAATAGTGATGACCATTAAAGGTCCGTCACCATAAATCGTTGTTGTTGATATGAAATGGTGAGGGTCATTGTTTGTCACTATAGTCAATATTCGTGACGGATCTTGATGTCACCAATGAGTTTATGGTGACGGTCAATGAACGTCGCCATATATATGCACCAATAGTGATGGCCATGAAAGGTCCATCACAAAAAATAGTTGCTATTCATATGAAATGGTGACGGTCACTATCCATCATTATAATCAATATTCGTGACAGACCTTGAATGTCACCACAACACATACTTTTGGCGACACCACCTTTGGTGACATTCAGTTTTTTGGTGATGGAGGCTATTGTTTGTCACCATTGTTCATATGAAATGGTGACGGTCACTATCCGTCACTATAAATTATTATCTGTGATGGACCTTGAATGTCACCACAACACTATACTTTCGGCGACGCCACCTTTGGTGACGTTCATTTTTTTGGTGACGGAGGTTATTGTCCGTCACCATTGCTCATATGAAATAGTGACGGTCACTATTCGTCACTATAAATAATTATTCTTGATGGACCTTGAATGTCACCACAACACCTATACTTTCGGCGATGCCACCTTTGGTGACATTCAGTTTTTGGTGATGAAGGTTCTTTTGACCCTCACCAATGAGCTTATGGTGACCATTTTCGCCCCTCACCAATGTGCCTTTTTCTTGTAGTGTGTCGTCAAAATTTGCTATGTGGAAGAAAATTATGGATCAATTTTGTATAGTTTTGGATATCCATAGGTCTTGTGCCCACAAGTGTTGAGAAAATGGACATTGTTACAATTTGGGGTTGACTAAGATAATGTGTGTCATGATCGACGTTACCCTTCTTGTATTTATTGTTTAAATATACTTTTTGCATATATGTCGACCATTTATAATTTCATTCATTATGTAACTTCCCATGTTTCTTAATTTAAAGATTTAATTTATCCATGTGGATGATCGTCTCCTTGACCAAAATATAATGTTTCCATTGTTAGCGGACCTGCATGATTGAATACATCTCCTTATTATAGGAGGGGTATATCTGAATAGTATTAGAGAGTGTCTCATTGTGATGGGCCATCAAATGTCCTTGTTAAATGAGGACTACACCAATAGTGTAGTTTGAGGCACATGTCTCCATATCAAACCATTATTGCAAGTGAGCAAAGAGAATGTTTATTTCATCAAATTCCTTTTGTTGCAACTCAAAAAAAAAAAAAAAAAAAGTTTCCACCATTGGTAACTTAAGGACCAATTCATATAAGATATTAAACCCAACATGAATTTATGGTAGAAATTAGCAAGGCCCAAGAAGTTGTGAAGCTCTGTTAGAGTCATTGGGGCATAACAATATTGAATGACTTGCATCTTAGCTAGATCCAAGTGCACATCTTCCTCATCAATAATGTAACTTAAATATTATACCTAACTCATGTCGAATGAGCACATTTCCATGTTAGCACATGTGAACGACATGTTAAATGTGTCACAAGTTCTCTATCCAAATTTTGCTAAATATGGCATATCATCCAAATATACAACCATGAAAGAGTTGGTGAAAGGCCACAAGATGTCATTCATCATCCTCATGAAAGTTGTTGGGGCATTCGTAAAACCAAAAAACATGACCAACCATTCAAACTACCGTCGTTGGACTTGAAAGTGTTCATCCACACATCAATTGGTTTTATTGGAACCTAGTGATAGCTAGAATTCAAATAAATCTTACTGAAGTACTTGGCCCCCTTGAGTTGGTCAAGAAGGTCTTTATTTTGGGAATTGAGTACCTTTTTATGACTATGATTTTTTTCAAAGTTCGATAATCAATGTATAGTATCCAGGTCCCATATTTCTTAAACATTAGTACAAATACTACTTGATTTGCTCATTTTCCATAAGAGAGGACTGATATATTTTCCAATAGGGTATAGTTGCCCCAGGGGTTAGATTGAATGAATGATTAACCTAAAAATGAAAAGGTACGTCCATGTGTGAGGAGAAGATGTCTCTATACTTTCCATAATCTTATCCAATTGCCTCTTTTGTGTGGAGGATCCCTATGTGGAGGCCATGGGTATGGCAAGAGTCTTATCCTTTGAGAGTGAATTAGGAAGAAGAAAATTTTCCCAATCTTGGATATGATCTTGCTACATTTCTTAGCAGTGATCAAAGAAATGGAAATAGGCAGAAATATTTTTAGTATCCTCTATAGTTTTCTTCCAAAATTAATAATAACACTACAAAATCTAAACCCATACAAATAATGACACTTCTACAAGTACAGTTGGCCTAACAGAACATCACAAACTTCAAGTGGAGTAGCATTACACAATAATCTCTATGTCAATGGCTTAATGTTGTAGGGAAAGTAGCAATATTGACTCACTCGTAGATCTCACTCATGGTGGAACGACCAGATGGTATATGGATGTGGGTGTGGTGCTGTTAGTAGGCTCAACTGCTTAGTCACCTTTCCTGAGATGAGGTTATTTTGACTCCCACTATCAACAATTAATTGTAGTTTATCACCCTTCACCCAAATTTTTGAGTGAAAGAGACACTCACATTTCTCTGAATATTCAGGCTCATTTTGCTGGACCTTGGTGGTGGCAACAATGGAATTAGGTTCTACATCAATATTATATTTCCCCTTTTCTAGTTCTATTTAAACGTTGGAACTTGCATCTAACTCTAAAGCTTTAAGATTGACCACCACTGAATGCTTTGAGTGGCATTTATTTGTGTTACAAGTGGTACTCTTATGTAACTCACACCACTTTCCTGTTTCCTTTTTAGTATTCCCATCACCAATATTAGTTTGTGACTTCAATGGGTTTCCTTTGGGTGGTCCATCCTATCTTTGTCCATTCTTATGTGGTTTGGGAATTTCGTTGTCTTCATTTTACAGTGAAGAGTTCACAGATCCAAAGTTGCACTTTTTCTATCTAAATATGCTCTCGATTTTTTGTAGTATATGAGTATGATGTGCCAAGAAAGGAGATATACAAGAACTTCATTTCTGTGTCAATATATTTTTTCACATAGCCATGGTACTTGAGCACCAACTATTACTTCGAGTGCTTGATAACCATCTTGGTTTGCCATGTATGAAAGATACTTATGAACTCTTGCATTGCTTGGTTCCTTTCCTATTGTAGTGTGGTAGATTTTATGTACTCGTCTTCGTAACTTCAGATGGGGTAATATTATTACTTAAAAACATCCCTAAAATAATTCCAAGTGGGTTCACTTGAAAATATTGTGGATTTTTATGTGGTATTTTTCTCTCAGTAAATTTACCACTAGTCCTTTACATGGGGGCAATGTTAATGGTCAAGTGCTCAGTATATAAGCTCAAAAATGAAAGTTATTAGAATTTATTGGAAATTTAACAACAACGACTGGCCCGTCACTAGGAATCTGGTGCACTTCGATTCATCAAAAGCCGACTTCGGATGAAGAATTTATAGCCTATTGATCGTTGTTCAGAACATGCAATTTATAAAAACAAATTGCAGAACAGTGAAAATTTGATGACATGCCAACCCAGTGAGCATGTAGGGAATATTCTTTAGCCTTTTCCCAGTGGCACTGTGACATGTGTCAAAACAAGACTCGCTAGTTTGGTTTGAAAGCGAACTCTTTTTATTATTTCTCTCCTAAGGTTTAATTCAATTTTTTTTATATATGGATGGGTAGCCAACCAGAGGCTGACACTTGGCGCAGCTAGGGTCCACCACGTGCCCCCTCTGGAGGACCCTATCTAAAGTCTGCAAATCGAATTTCATATTAACAGAAGGTTATGGGTGGTCGGATTAATTTTATGGTGGCATATTTCAAATCAATAAAGCTCTAAGTTTAATGATATAAGCCACATTTATTTACTAACCCAAGTTTGGGTTATATATATATTCTGGTGGTTTATTTTATTTATCCTATGGTCTAAGTTTAATTAATTTTATGGTGGCACATTCAAATCAACGTTATCAACCCAAGTTCAAAGTTTATATGGCGACGGGTATGTAATATCAACGCATATTTAATTATAACCAAAGTTGTAAACTGTTTCCTGGGCAATGAAATATAAAGAAAAATATATTTTCAGGGGTCAGGGTCAAACCCATGACCACCCCCACACTAACCAAGCACCTTACCAACAAAATACTCTAGAAGATCTTAACATATTACATTGGCCACATATATTTGACGTTGACAGAATACGATGGCGAGGGTTTGGAGGGGACCAACCCTGTGGGCTAGCCCCCTCCCTATACAACCTTGTTGCAAGACCAAGTGTAGAGGTTAGTACTAAATTGCAGCATTCATCCACTAATCTAATATTTAGAGTTAATTAACCTCATATTTTGAAATGCTCTTACGCACAGTTATTGCAAGCTTAGCCACCGATAATCAGATGTTATTGTTAACTAATCCTCCATTTAGATAGTGGAGGATTTAGTGGACTCCACCAAATTCGGTGGGATTTCAAAATTTGGCAGATTTAACTCGAGTCTTCTCCAGATTTGGAGGAGGATTCTAGGGAAAAAATAATTTGGCCATATCTTGAGCAACTTTTGACCAATTTTGGCTTAGGAAGAGTCATTCCAAGAATATTGGCATGCTCTAAACACATTGGAATAGGTTGCAGATGTACATGGGTAAATTCTATAGGTGTTTTTGTCACTTTTAATAAAATTTAAGCCTAGGGAAACCAAGAAGGAATACCATGCCTAGATCATTTGAAGGCCATATTGAGTGAATGAATAGTCATTTATGATATATTTCGACATTCTAAACTCATTGGAGTATGTTTCAGGAGAATTTGATGCATTTAAACAACATTTTTTTCACTTTTGTGCTAATACAGAGGCCTAAGCCATGGAAGCTTGACCAAGGAGATGTAGCCTAGGAGGGGTGAACTCCTTCATCAAAAATTTGTGTTGATGGATCAATTGTGATGGTTTTTTGTTATCTATGTTGTTTCTATTCATAATTTTATTTACATACTTTATTCTCTTGAATTTACTCATAAAATTCAATTAAATTACCTATTAACACACACAAGCAACAAGGAAACCCATGTACAACAAGCATAATATCATAAAAAGAAATCAAAATCTGAAAATGAAATTAGCACAACAAAACTAAGATTCATAATTAGATCAAGTTGGTATCATATCTTGGTTGAAAGGCAAGGTTATTTTCTTCGTAGTTTCCTGAGTTTTGTGCAAGTTTAATGGTTGCAAATTTGTGATGCTGACAATTTTAAAGTTGCAGAGTGTTGAGGGGAAATTGTTGGTTTAAATTACTGAGATTAGGACGAGAAGAAGGATATCTACAAGAGAACCATCTTCACCCAAAGTTCCACTCATAGCTGCAGTTGAAGCACCTTAATTTTTGTCTCAATAATTTGAGATTGAATAGGTATAAGTTATACAAGAAGCTGAGTTGATTGAATAGGTACAAGCACCAGAAGCTAAGCTTGAATCGATAGCCATCATCAGGTGTTGGAGAGACTCAAGGTCAATGAGAAGAGGATGATGTCAAGAGATACTTTAATGACATAAAGAGGATGGTTAAAATTATGTTTAATGCATTTATTGCTGGGATGGAAGGAGAACTATCTAATCCTCCACATGGAGAAGGAAATTCAGATGATATGAAGGACGAATAGAATACTTCAAAGGGTAGTGGAGGAAAGCCACCTCCATCTCCACCATCATCATCATCCTCATCATCTCCATCAACATCATCTTCCACGTCCACCACAAAAACCACCCACACTCACTCAAAGACTACAAAAGTAAAGACACTCTTACTCAAACTTGATCTCAAATTTGAGCTTCTAATGAATAATGGGGAAATAAATGCAGAAATATTGGAAAATTGGATACATCAATTGGAGGTGTATTGCATGATTCAGAACCTTCATGAATATGACATAAAGATTCAATTGGCTTCTTTGAGGATGGAAGGATCTACACTTGTATGGTGGGAAGAAAGGACTCAAGAAGAGAAAAAATACGGTAAGATCTATATGCCTTGGTCAAGTTTTATTTTTTCCATTGAAAGGAAATTATATCCCTTACCTTACATGCAAAATACAATTATGGACTAGAAAAATTTTAGACTATTGAAATGGAAAAGTGTGCAAGATTATACTCATGAATTTAGGAGAAGAGCTCTTATTTAGGTTATTGATTTATATTCTCGAGAAACTTTGTTAAAGTATGTTGGGGGTTTGCATTGCTACCTTAGGCACAATATTATCATGTTTAATCCCACAAACGTAGATGAAGTGTGTGTTCAAGCTGCACACTTAGAAGCAAGAGGGAAAAAAAACATATATGAGAAAAGTGAAAGTGAGGGTAAAGGAATGGGAAAGTTTTATGAAAGAGGAAAGAGAATTAGCTGTGTAAAATAGAGAAAGAAAAAATCACATGCAAAAACTATTCAAATATTGGCCTTGATGAAGACCATTGTTGGAAACTTCATATAGAATTGACAACTTCATCCAGAATTGAAGCCAAATAAACTAAAAGCCAAATAAAAGGGGAAAATTGTTGCTATAGTTGAACATGACTTTAGGTCAAATTTAGGATATTGGACAAATATTATATCCATGGGTTTGAAAGGTAAACATATTGCAAGCACTAGTTATTCAAATTTTTCAAATGTCACTCAAGATGAAGATAAAAGAATATATATTTTCCATATTAGAGTTGTCTCTAAACATACCAAGATTGATACACTTTTCGATAGTGGGTCACAATATAGCTTGATTTCTGAATACTTGGTTAAGTAGATAGAACTTGAAACTATTTGACAGCCAAGACCTTATCCTTTAGGTCAGATATGAAAGAATGAAAACTTGCAGGTTACAAGGAAGTGCATACTAAGATTCACCATCAATTCAAGCTTTCTTGATGAAGTTGAACTTGATGTGGTGTCGCTCGAGATATCAAGTATTGTATTGAGAAGTCCTTATCTATATGATAGGAAATTAGTATTTCATTGCCATGAGAATAAGTATCACTTTTTTAAAGATGGTATTGAGTAGATAATTAGAGTGCATAAGAAAAAGACAACTTTGTCTCTTATACATGCAGGAGAAATGAAGAGGATAGTGAATGCAAGTTAGAAATTGACATTGTTGATGATCAAACATAGAGATGTTTTGAGTAAAACTTTTCAATGAGATGTTTCAAGATTCTATTAGGTTTCCTTTGAAAGGAGGTGAAAAAGATGTAAAACATTTTCAACAGTCAACATCAGTGTCGAGTAGTGTTCAAAACAGAATCTCGGTGCAAGAGAGTGAAAAAGTCAAAGAGAAAGCGACAAAGCAGTTTGGAAAAAAAGGCATGGGTTCCACAAATGCTTGTTTTTGGTTTCCAAAGGGTACATGGAAATGGAAAAGATACTTGGGCAAGATTCGATGCAATTACAAAGCGAGATCAGTTAAGAATCTCCATGGCAACAGTGTGCAAGGTGAGACAATTTTTAAGTCACATTTGATTAATAACCAAGGAAGGAACAAGATGGTTTCAACAGGAATATATTTCTTCTCTACAAATTCAGAAAAATTGCAACATGATGGTGTTAATGATAGCAAGAGAAGGTCATAAGAATCAAGGAAAAAGCTCCAAATGATGAAAATGGGAAAATTTCAGTGGACAAAGACTGAAAGGGTGAGGGAACAGTACCCTCATCCACATTATGAGTAATCCAAGAGATTTTGTGGTCCAAAAGGCTTCTATTGGGGAGGAATGATTAGGTGCTCAGTATATCAGTTAAAAAATGAAAGCTCTCAGAATGGTTTGGAAATTGAATGACAATGATCGACCCATTGCTAGGAACCTAGTGCACTTTTATTCATCGAAAACTGACTCCGGATGAAGAAGTTATAGCCTCCTAATATAGCATTGACAAGATGATGACATGGCAACCCAGTCAGCATGCAAGGAATATTCTTTGGTATTTTCCCAGTGGCACTGTGACAAGTGTCACAATAGGATTCAACAGTTTGGTTTGAAAGTGAATTTTTATTATTATTTCTCTCCTAAGGTTGAATTTGAATTTTTTTATATATGGATGGGTATCCAACCATAGGGTGACACGTGGTGTAGTGAGGGGATGCCACATTCCCCCTCTAGTGGACCCTATCTGAAGTCTGCAAATCAAATTTCATATTAAACTAAGGTTATGGGGGGTCAGATTAATTTCATGGTAGCATATATAAAATCAATCAAGGTCCAAGTTTAATGATATATGACGTATTTATTTACTAACCTAAGTTTGGGTTACACACACACACACACACACACACACACAGATATATATATATATATATATATATATATATATATATATATATATATATATATATATATTCTGGTGGCATATTTTATTCATCGTATGATCCAAGTTTAGTACATTGTATGGTGGCACATTCAAATCTGCATTATCAACAAAGTTATGAGTTTATATGGTGGCGGGTATGGTATATTGGCACATATTTAATTATAACCAAAGTTTAAACCTCGGTATTGGAAAAATAATGTCAAGAGAAATATATGTGCAAGGTTGAGGGTTGAACCCATGACCACCCCCGCACTAAACAAGCTCCTTACCAACAACCCACTCTGGAAGATCTTAACCTATTACAGCGACCACATGTATTTGACGTTGACGGAATCTGATGGTGGGGGTTTGGAGGGGGCCAGTCCCGTGAGCCAGCTCCCTCCCCATACAACCTTGTTGCAAGACCATGAGTGGTGGTTAGTCCTAAATTGTGGGATTAATCCAATATTTATAGTTAATTAACCACGTTTTATGAAATGCGCTTATGCATAGTTAATGCAAGCTTAGCCACTCACATGTTATTTCTAATTAGTCCTTCATTTAGATAGCAGCGGATTTAGTAGACTCCAAAAAATTCAGTGGGATTTCCAAAGTTGGTGGATTTAACTAGAGTCTTCTCCAGATTTGGAGGAGGATTTTATGGAAAAAATAATTTGGCCATATCTTGAGCAATTTTTGACCAATTTTGGCTTGGGAAAAGTCATTCCTGTCAGATTGGAATAGGTTTCAGAGGCAGTAGATAAATTCTACATTTTCTTTTGTCACTTTGAAGAAAGTTGAAGCTCGCAGCAACCAGGAAGGAAGGCCAAGCCTAGAATAGTTGATGGCCAAATGGAGTGAATAAATAGTCATTTCTGATATATTTCTACATTCTAAAATGATTGGATTATGTTTCAGGAGCATTTGATGCATGTAAATGACATTTTATTCAGTATTGAGCTAATACAGAGGCCCAAGCCATGAAAGCTTGACCAAGGAAATGTAGCCCTAGAGGGGTGAACTCCTTCATCAAATCTCTGTGTTCATGGATGAATTGTGATGGTTTTTTGTTCTTTATATTGTTTCTATTCATCATTTGATTTACATACTTTATTCTCTTGAATTGACTCCTAAAACTCAGTTAAATTACCTATTAACACACATAAGCAACAAGGAAACCTAGGTACAACAAGCATAAGATCAAAAAATAAATTTTAACTCTAAAAATGAAATTAGCACAAAAAATATAGCATTCATAATTAGATCAGTTAAGGAGTGCAAAAATAATATTTTATTTTTGAAAAAATTATCCACTGAAAAATATCCTTCTACTGGATGTAACCATTTTTCTAGAGCATGTGCATATATCAGGCCTCCAAATATAGGAATATTGTTAGACCAGGAGGTAACTCCATAAAACTAAAGATGCATTAGATTGAGATTTTGTCTATAATTATACATGGTGTTAGCTACCTGTAATTTGCAATATTGGAAAATACAAACTGTAGAGAGAATACTTGAACCACTTTGGGATTCTAGGATCTAGCCCTCATGAATCTAGAGAGGGATCTCTCTATAAGTGCAAAGATTGATTTATCTTTAAGGCTTTTGGGTAATGATATTAGGCTAGTTATTAAGAACAAGGGTTTTGTTTGGTTTTGGATGGTTGAGCATGATTTTTAGTTGAGTGGAAAGTCCTAAAATGAAAGAGTTCCAAAGGTGCGAAGTTGCAAGCAATTAGAACAAGATTTGGCTGATATGATAGATATGACGCTGGTTTTTAGCCCATTGGGCTATGGAGTCATAAAAGGGTTTAATTGTGCAACAATTTCAAGAGTGGTCCAAGGGGCAAGTCATATATATCACAATATCTTTGAGATAAAATGACGGAATGGAACAAAAAAAGTGTTGAAGGGGTGGAAACAGACAATAATTTCAACTAGGATTTATCAGTTTGTCCAAAAAACAAAAGCCTTTTAAGTAATTTTTTAAAACCAACCAAAGGATAGGGCTAACCATAGAATTGTTTGGACAAGTTCGTATTAAAGCTAACTCAACAGAAAAACAATCTAGTAATCAACATAATTAATTTCATAAGGGATGAAAACGGATAAGAAAAACAAAGTGCAGCCTAAGATCAGATAAGATACTTTTAAATCTAAACTGCTTTCAGTATAATCTTAGGGAAACTTTCATAATTACCTTTGAAGAAATAACTAGGAGACAGGGAAAACCATAAACTTTCCTAGTCTAACTTTACTGAGTACGTAATGAAAATAACATTCAAGAACAATGTTTAGTTTAGACAGTAGGATGAGGGAACGCTAGCATTCCTAAATTTTTGGATTGTATTGAATCATTCTTAAATACAGAATTCGGAGGAAAACATTGAGATAAAGCTTATCAGTCAAAGAAGGGTACTCTAAACAATAAATCCTAACTCTATGCTTGTTGTTATTTATCAGAGAAAAAAAGGACAAAATGGCATACATGAAAGGAAAACAATAACACAGAAAGAAGCACTTCACCAGTGATATAGACCAAGATCCCAAGAATCAGCTTGTATATTGATGTCAATCTAGTTACATTCTTCAAGTCCAATGTTTCAGTTCAACAATCATCTTCTCTTCTCAGCCTAACTTGTTTGATCACAAACAGAGCTTCAAGAGCCTATGGAAACTATTTACATGTAGGAAATTTCGAGCACAAGTATATTTCAAAGTTCTGCAACCAACCCTTTACCATGAGCTCCTCATGAAGATTTTATAGGAAAATGAGGAGGTCGAATGAGAGAAAATATCTACAGGCCCAATTAATACATTTTAATGCTTCTTGGCCTTTGAAGGGCTCTATGGAGAATATTTCAGATATTTATATGTATTAATTGGCTTACATTAAGTATTAAGATCGCTGGGTAGATTTTTTTGACTTTAAGGCTCTCTGTCATCTTTGTAATAACTCTGCTGATATTTTGCAATAAGTCTCTTTGGCTTGGAATAATTGTTCGGTTGTATTGAGGAAAATATCTTCTATTCTGGTCATAACTCAGCCACTTTGAATTCTTTGAGGATATAGGTTTCCTTTGGTAGCTGAGAGGATTCAATTAGCCTCTGATGTGGCAGTGGAGGCTTTCTCGGATTGATAGATCTGATTGTTTTCCTTTAAAAACTATCAATTTGATTTAGTTCTGTGTATTAGGCTTTATTAGGCCTAATCCTTGTCTTCTATTTCTTTAAACTACGTTTAATTTAGTGGATTAAGCTTTTAATTGTCTATTTTAGTCGTAATCCACCCAAACTGTGTAAACCATCTTTAATTCTTCATCTTTGGTTTGATTTCAGGCTATCCAATTGATACTCTTTATTTTTTTAAGCTTTGTTGTGTCTTGTTGATGTGTAGGTGTGTAGAGGGCTTTTATAATTGTGCCAGTGTTCATGAGGCACCGACAAAATTTAGATGGGAAAACCCTGGGAAGCAATCTCTTTGATAACTAAAGGCCTGGGGGATCATCATCCCCGGCCTTCAATATCCTTTTAAAACTTTTGAAAAAACTATTAAAACCTACACAAACAAGAAAAATTTAGAAAATCCTATGTATTTTGGGTTTAACTGCTTTGGAGGCTTAGGTTTAGAGCACAACCATTGGATGAAAGCATCCAACAGTGGAGATTGATCGCGTGGGTGAAATGGAGGCAGTTGGAAAAAACCGTGGGATTAAGTCTGGGCCGTTGATCTGAGTTGATCAACGGTCGATATTAATAGGGATAGTATGATGCAAAGGGGTCATATATTTTCGGAATGGAAGAAAATGCAGGAAAATAGGTGAAAAATCCTTTGGCGGAGGATAAAAGGTTTAAAATTGAAATTGTGGTTTCGGAAATAACATGGGCTATCGGATGAGATCGGCCAAGGAGATCAACAGTGGAGAATGATTCTGAAATCCCTTGGAGGATGGAAAAGGATGATAATGTAATTACTGCATTAAACTGGGACCGTTCATCGGCACAGATCAACGGTGGAGAATGAACGTGATGGAATGCGATGTTAATGGGGAAAATGGTTTCAGACAAAGAAACCACAGGTTTCACGCTGCAAAAAGGCGGATAGGTGGTTTAAACTTTTTGAATGCGATATGCTTTAGAGCCTGACACGTGGCATTTCAAAACCGCCTATATCACATAGAATTCAGGAATTAACTGTCGAGCTTAAATTTACGTGAAACTGCGTGACAGCCGTCAGATCAGGGGTATTAAATCAGAAGGTTGGGGAGAGAGCGCGATGGAGGATAGATGCATGGATGAAAAGAGGTGGGGCAGTTTTAATCTGGACCATCCGATGAGGGGATCGATGATAGAGATTTGATCATAGGGTTAAATGGAATAAAATATGAGGCAAAGAAAGAATTAGTGTGGGTCATTGATCTGTAGAGATCAACAACAGAGATCTCATTTAAAACTTTATACAGCGGGTTCATGATTTTTAACAAAGGTTACGAGGATCGATCTAGACCGTCAGATCTGGGTGCATGGATGGCCCAGATGCAATTGGAGGTTTGTGATCAGCGGAGGAGAGAGGAAAGGTGCAAATGGAAATCTCCAATATGATTGAACGTAGACCGCCGATCTACGGATTATATCGACAGCGGAGAATGAATTGGAGGAGGTGCAAAGCGAGGGAAAGGGCTTAGGGGAAGAACAATGTGGGTCGTTGGATCTGGGACTGGCGGGGGAGATCAACGACTGAGAAGCCATCGGGAGATCGCCGATCGAGAGGGGCAATAAAATATTAAAATGCGCCTGATGGAAATCTCCGATGCGAGATTGCACAGGTCGTTGATGTGTTTAAGATCAACGGTGGAGATTGGCTTAAAAAACGAACCAGTGGGTTTCCTTTATAACATAGAAAAATCCTTTTTTATGAATATACAAAGGAAAAATTGCATCGGGGAAGGGTTTATTTATATGTTTAGCGCTCGATTGCGGGCCTTTTGGTTCTGCAAAGAGGCAAAGAGATCGGGGGCTTATAAAAAGGGGCCAATTGCATCGGGACCTTTAAACAAATAAATGCGCCCATTGCACAACTCCGATTGCGATAAGCGCTCGGGACTTTAACTCTTGGTTCTGGGTTTGGGAATATGGTGGGGAAGTGGTTTGGGGGCTTAGCCGAAGGGGACTAAAGCCTATAATGTAAAAAGTGGGTTTTTGTGGATTTTCAATGGTTTTCAAAGGAATTTGGGGGTTTCGGTAAGGTCCAAAAAGGAGCTTTAAATGTTATAAAAGGGGATTTATGAAGGGAAAAAGGGAAATAAGGAAAAATAGAGGATTTTTGTGGGAGAAAAGGGGATAAAAATGAAAGGATTTCTGAGTGAAAAGGGGAGGGAAAATAAGGGAAAAAATGAATTTTTTGCAGCAGTCATTTCATCATGAAAACAACAGATTTTCAGAATTAAGAGGGAAACAACAGTGAAGATTAATCAAAGAATATGGTCCTCATAAGACTTCAAGAACTAACAATTTTGCAATAAAACATGTTTCTTGAAGGCTTCAAAAATGATTTAGCCACCATTTGATATGACAAATTTTATAGGTGGCTAACAGTGGCTCCACATGGGGATGGTGCCTTCTTGAAGGCATCAAGAACTTCAGACTTGTATTCTCTAGGGGGCTGATCAGTGCCTTATCCGTTGGGCTGCAACTTTCTTCACTTGTATGATCTTCTTTTTCTCTGAAAATGTTAGCAGCCATGAAAGACAATGAAATACTATCAAACTGAGCTTTCTACCTACCCAATCCTACTGATCTAACATTTTTTCTTCTTTCAGAGTGCACTTGGATTGGCAAACTCTTTACAAACATTTTATTCTTTTGAAAGAAAAAAACTAATCTAGGTCTACTTCTTATTTCTCCATAAACTCAGATTAAACAGTTGAGTCCATAAGCTTCTCTACCTAACTACTATATGTTAGGATTAAAGATTCTAACAGATTTTATTCACTAATTTCTAAAACAGAAATTTAAAAGCATACAAGTCAGGATTGAACAGTCTAACTTGTTGCTAATCTATGGCATAAAAACAAGCTGCACATACATATTATTTTGCAGAAAATTAAATCTAAATGGTGAAGGCTTAAGATCTGAAAGTTCTAAGCACGACCTTCTCTTTTCTTCAGCTTTGTTTTTAGGCTTTTTCGAGCTGTTTTTTCCTTGTACCCTGGTTCAAGTTTTGAGCTTATTAGAACCAGTTTACTTCTATCTTTTGACTCAAAATTAAAACAGATTAGATTCATTCTTCTTTTGGAATCTTAGGTTCGTATTTTGAGCTTGTTTGAACCTTTATTTTCTATCCTAATCTACCTAACTGATAAGCCAAGATTAAGCTGTTTGGAAAATCCAATTTCACTAACCTATCATCAATCAATTTAAAACTAATTAGTCATGATTAGGCTGTATGACTAACTAGAAGTGTGTTTTTAGGAGTGGCATTTGAGCTTGCACACTTTCATATTTTGTTTCTTTTTTTTTTTTGGTATGGGGCAGTACCTTTATTGTTTTTACAATCTGGCCTCCTTTCTTTCTTTCATTGTTTTTGTATTTTTGATTTTTCTGACTTTGAATGTAATGATGGATGAAATATTTGTAATGAGAAAAAATATAAAAATACTTTCAAACATGATAGGATCAAGAGAAGTAATGTTTGAGCATCTTGCCATTGACAGGACCCAAAACAGTTCAACTCCATTCAATTCCTGCAAAAAAATAGGCATTGTTATCAGCAACATAATGAATGAGATAAGGGCCAAGCCATAAGTTGTCAAATTTCCAATGCTTGCCCTTGTCTTCTCTCCTTGAATCCCACTTTAACACTTTGTCCCCAACATTAAAATTATTGGTCTTTGTTCTCCTATCAAAAAGCTTCTTGATGCTCTCTTGCCTTTGTAATGCTCTGTTGTAGACCTCCTCTCTGGTTTGTTGAAGATGTATAGTCTGATTAATCTTTCTAATCATGTCATTGTCTTTAGATTGCACTTCTTGGATCAACTTCATAACTGGTACAGCAAGGCTGGTTGGAAAAATTGCATCTATTCCATACACAAGCTGGTAGGGTGACATTCCAATGGATCTCTTTAGTGTCAATCTGTCAGCCCATAGTGCATGTACTAGCTTTGTGTGCCAAGACTTCTTGTTGTCCTCGAGCAACTTCTTGATTATGTTCACCAAAATTTTGTTTGAGGATTCTGCTAGCCCATTACCTTGAGGGTAATAAGCAGTAGAATTACCCAATGTGATCTGATATTTGTGACAGAATTAAACCATATTCTTGGATCCAAATGTAGATGCATTATCAATGCTGATCTTCCTAGGACATCAAAATCTAGAGAGGATATGAGTCTCAATGAATTTTATGATGACAGAGTCATTGGCTTGCCTAGAAGGGATGGCTTCTATCCATTTGGTAAAGTAGTCTGTTGCAGTGAGAATCCATCTATGTTGGACAGATGATGGTGGATGGATTTCTCCTATGAAGTCAAGTCCCCATTGTTGAAAAGGAGCTTCAACAGTGATTGGGTGCAGAGGTAAGGGTAGAAAATTTCTTTTGCCTTCAAAAAGTTGGCATTTATGACAGGAAATTATCATCTTGTGTACATCTAGAAAGAGTGTTGGCCAATAGTAACCAGTTCTAAGGATTTTGTTGGCAGTTGTTTTCCAGTAGAGGTGGAATCCACATTCTCCTTTATGGAACTCGTGCTTAACTTTCTCTGCATTATTCTCAGGCAAACATTTAAGCAATATCCCACTTGCATTTTTCCAATAAATACATCTATCTATAATGCAGTAGTTTACAACTTTTAACTTTAAAAACCTTGCCTTTATTTTTGATAAAGCAGGAGGTTTATTCAAATTAAGAAAAACATATAGAATATAAGCATACCAAGAGGAATTCATAAAATGATCTTCAAAAATGGGTTTTGAAAATTCCTCTTGTTCATCTAAAGCATTTATCATATTTATATCAAGAACTTCAATATTGGATTGAGCCATTAATCTCGCTAGACCTTGGCCTTTGATTAGTTTAGTGGGCTTGATTTATAAATCATATTCAGGTATCACAGCTATCCACTTACCTCTCTTACCGTCTGGGTCCTCTGATAGAATGTCTTTCACAACTGAATTTGGGACAAAGGCAATGATGTGGGAGTGCAAGATGCATACTCTGAAGTCTTTTAAAGCTTTGACCAAAGCAAAAGCTTACTTTTCCATAATGTTGTACTTCAGAGGAGCATCTCTCAATGCCTTGCTAAAAAAAGCAATAGGATGATCTTGTCCTTGTCGGTTTTTCTGCAATAGGACAACAACTATTGTATGTTCTGATGTGAATGAAAAACTATAAAAATCTTTTGAAAATCAGGAATTATTAGGACTGGTGTTTTGGTTAATGCTTGTTTCACCAGCTCAAAAGATTTCTTTCTTCCAAGGTCCATTTGACTCCTTTCTCCTTTTTCAGCATGTTTGTAATGTTTCTAAGGAGTTCAGCCAAGTTGGGTATGAAACTTCTCAAGAAATTAGTCTTTCCAATGAAAGATTGAAGTTCCTTGATGTTTCGAGGATGAGTGATTTGCAATATAGCCTAGATCCTTTTTGGGTCTATCTTTATTCCCTCTTCTGATATAATGTGCCCAAGAAGTTTATCTTCTTGGAGACCAAACAATGTTTTATTTGGGTTTAAGATATCCCAAACTTTCTATATTTCTCGAATACTTTTCTCAAATGTTCTAAGTGCTCTTCATCTGTCTTGGAAAAAACAGTGAGATAATCAAGGTAAATAATGATGAAGTAGCCCAATTCCTCCAAGAATGCAATGTTCATGGCTCTCTGAAAATTAGCACCATAATTCATTAAAATAAAGTGAATTTTCACATACATGAAACTGCCCCAAGGTGTAGTAAAATTTGTCTTTAATTGATCATCAAGATGTACTAAAATCTGATTGTATCCTGAGTAGCCATCTAGCAAAGAAATTCTTTTATAACCAACCACCCTTTGTAAAATATGGTCCATCTTGGGTAAAGGGTAGTTGTCCTTTAATGAAGCTTTGTTTAAGTCTCTAAAGTCTATACAACGCCTTATCTCTCATGTTTTCTTCCTAACTGACTCCAGATTAGACACCCACTCAGAATATCTAATAAGGACAATAATACCATCTTCATACATTTTGTTATTTTCCTTCTCAACCAAAGGCAACTGAACAGGGTTTATTCTACGCAATTTTTGTTTAAATGGCTTTTGGTTTTCCTTGAGAGGTATCTTGTGCTGAATTATTTCAGTGTCATAGGATTTCAGCTCCTCATAGCTCCATGCAAAAACATTAGAAAATTCTTTAAACATATGTATGTATTTGAGTTTGATGTGAGCTAGTAAAGTTTTAGACAGTTTCATCATCTTCGGTTTTAGTTCACTGCCTATATTACACTCTTCAACTTTAGTCTCAACAGGCTCCAGTTTCGGTTTCTTGGCCACATCGTTGAAATCAAACAACTCTTCTAAAGGGGCCAGCCCCTTTGGAAAACTTTGATTGCTAGACTGCAGAGTTTCTAGGTCTTCTGTTTCTAAATCTGAACTGATTTCTATTGTGTTTTCAAGTTTTTTAGACAACATATTTATCTCAAAAATATTTGGAGAGGTTTCTTCTTCATCAAGTAGATTTTCTTCGCTAGGACAGTATGTTTCATAGTCTGATCTGAACTTGGTAGTTCAAATTGATTTCTGGACTGCAGCAAGTCTTCTATTTGTTTGTCTCTATCAAACACTTGCCAATATTTCTCATTATCAGGTACAGTTGCTCTGAATTTAATTTGAGTTGTACATTGTTTGGTTTCATAAGGCGTTAAGCATGTTCTAGCAGCAAAAGCTAAAATGTGGGCCATGATATTCTTTTGTCTTGGGACAAAAACAAGTTGGGATTCCTCAAAAGTTTTAAATAAATCCATGACACCATTCCTGTAGGCTCTAAGTTTAGGGTGTTTGGCACTGTATTCCCCATTTAATTGCCTAATGATTAACTCTGAATCCCCATGCACTTCAATTCTTTTGGCTCCTAATTTCTTCAACAAATGTAAGCCTAAAAGAAGGGATTCATATTCCGCTATGTTATTCGAACACTGAAAGTTTAATCTGTAGGAATGTCCTTCCATGTGGTTGTTCTCAGTGTTACGTATCCAGACGCCTGCACCAGCATTGCTCCTAGTGGAAGACCCATCAAAGTTCATACTCCAAAGAGGATTAGTTTGAGGTTCATCAGTTTGATTACTATCCTCTTCAACTAATGTGCTTTTGGCTTGTTCTTGAAGGTCAGCACTTTTTTGAGTTCGTTTTAATTCCTTAAGTTTTTCATTGTGTTGACGGCTACTTTCTTGACTCTCAAGGTTTAAAAGCAAAGGATGCATGATTTGTAGCTCAAGACTTGTGTTTTGTTTGTTGTAGTTTTCGGGTTTAGAAAACTGTTTCGTCAGTTCTGTTTCGTCTTCCTCCTCCTGTCTATCTGCCATTAAATTAGCTAAGGTCACTTGTTCAATGAATGTTTCATCATTCAACATGATGAATGAGTCAAGGCCAGTGTTTACAGAATAAAGAGGAGAGCTCTACGGTCTCTTTTGGCTAGTAACCATGTACTGCATATGAGACTCCATGTAAAGTCTTCTAGTCTGATTGAAAACAGGGATGGTCACATATGTCATGTCCATCTACATCATTCCTTGTAACTTGTCTCCCTAAGATCTTGATAACATCATACTATATTTTGGGGGTACATTAGCCACAACAATATTCATTACTAAACATTTGGCTGGGATTTGTGTTAAGTTAGCACATAGGTCTTTGATTAAACCTAAACATTTTACTCTGCTTGAGTCAAAGGAGTAAAGATCTTTGTAAGGTCTGGTGATTTCAAGGCCTAGGCTCTCCATTACAGCTTTGGGCATTAAATTATGAGAGGCCCCTAAATCATGCATAGCGTTGTGCAAAATTTTGTCATGAATATTTAAACTAACATAAAAAGGAGGAACTGGTCCCTCTTGATATCTACCCTCAATCTTAGGACCGAATATGAGCTCTGGTTGGTCATCATTAAGATTGACAGTATCGTTATTCTCTTATATGTTAAAAGCCTTCAAAATTTGGGATATGTATACATTTTGGGAAGCTAATTCAGTAAGGGGAACATAGATCTTTATTCTGTAAATTTCTTGCTCCAAACTAAAAGGCATCTGATTCTTTGAAGTGCTTGTTCCAGCCTTATTAACTGCCACTCTATTAGCAAAATCAATTTTCTTATTTCCTCTATTTATATTTGCCAAAATTGTTTTAACAGGAGCACTAGCTGAGGTGCTAATTCTACTAAGGTCTGCACTCTGTTTTTCATTGTTTTGAGTGCCTTTCTCTTTATTTTTATCAGAATTTACAGCCATTGTTTTGTCTTTCTGTCTTGTAGTCTTGGGTTTATTTACAATGTTGTTTTGTGCAGATTTTTCAGAGGTTTTAGTTTTGGGATTTTCTCGATCAATTTTTCTCCTAAGGTCATATTCCTTTTGAGAATCTATGATGATATTTTCCATTTCCTGATAATAAAATTCATCTTCTTCTCTCTTGTCATCGTAGGGTGTGTATAGACCTTGTTTTCTATTGTAATGAACTTCAAAGTCATCATTATCCACTCGTAACATGTTGATGTCATCTTCCTCTGTTTTTTCACTTGTTTCTTCAACCTCACTTACATAGTCTTCATGAAAAGGAAGAGTGATCTGTTGATCATCCTCCCTTGGTCTGTTTTGGGGTTGATTTCTCCTAAAATTCTGATTTTCGTTCTGATTTCTGTTTTGAGGAGCTATTTGGTTTTGACTAGCTTGTGCTCTCTCAATTATGCTCATCTTTTTCATCATCTCCTCTATCATTCTCTCCATCTTTGAGCTAGATGTGGAAGGTGTAGATTCCTCTCTAAACGACACTCTCTTCTCATTCTTCATTCTTTCTCTTTTCTCCATTAAATTAACTTCTGTAGCAAGAGCTCCTTTTTGCATATCCTCAAGAGTTAAAGGATCTCTCTCTCTTAGCTGATAGGCCATCTTAGGATCAATTCCTTCAAGAAAATTGTTTAAAGCTGAGCCTTGTGGATGTTTTAAGTCTAGGGGAAGTGAATTATAAACACTGTTAAACCTAGTGCAATAAGCTTGTACACTTTCCCCAGTGTTTCTGTTGAGATTCTTGTAATCAGAAAGTATTTGAAGAGGGTTTTTCCTTACTTCCCATTTTTCTAAGAATGTCTGATGGAAGGCTTGGAGATCATTAATATTGTGAGGGGTTAAGCCTTTGAACCATTTTCTTACTTCTCCCCCTAAACTCTGAGCAAATAGTCTAAGTTTGACAGTTTCATCGTCAATTTCATTTTTTTCAAAGTATTCATTCATCTTATCCACATGTTGTGAAGCGGTAGTAGCATTACTAGCATCATACAATGGTATCTTGGACTGATAGTCCTGTGGAAGATTGACTAATGTTAAAGGAAGGACCAACGGGGCATACCATGTTTCCATGATATGTGGCGGAGGTGGATTTACAAGAGGGAAAGTGGGATGAAGTGGAGTGGTTTGAACAGTGGACATATGAAGAACAGATGTGGATGTACCAAGAATAGATTGTTGAGCTGATCTTGGATGAGAGACACCTAAATTGTGAAGGAAATGTAAATCGAGTCGTGTAGTTTCTCTGCTACCAATATGTTCACTTTTGTCTGGGGATGAAAGTGAAGACTCTGAATCTAACTGATCTAAATCATCAAGTGACCTAGTTCTAAATGGATTTCTTAAGTCAACTTGTGATTTTTGTAGAGCTGCAAGGTTTTCAGGAACATAATTAGCTCTAAAGGGTGATCTGAAAACAATTGAAAATTTAATCTTAGGAGACTTCCTAAGGATTCTTTCAAGGTTATCAACTATATTAGGAGGGTTTGGGTCAGGATAGGCTCTAGTATGAATCTTTCTAGGAGCCATTATGCTATGTTTTTCGGACCTAAGTAAGCAAGAAATGTTTAACCAAATATGATAATCTTTAAGAGGCTAACTGATCTTTTAAAAAAGAAAAAATTAATCCTAAAGTCCTCTAACTGAGTTTATATGATGTTGTGATGATAATGGGTTTTCCCAATGGAGTCTTAAGGTATGTTTAGGATTGTGGAGTCACCAGGTGGAAATTTTTAGCTCTTTTGGAGGTAAAATTTTTTATGGTCCACCACCATGTTTATTGAATACCAATCTAAAATATTTTTGGGTTTTATGAGTTTATTTTAGTCCTATGGGTTATAAGAGCATTCTAAATCTATTTCAACACTTAGCTATAGTGATGGGACAAAGAAATTTTACTCTTATGGCTAAGCTGACCAATCCTTCAAGGTTTGATAAGCTTATTATGAGAATCCTAAGGTCTCCTTAGTTTGTCACTGATTAAAACAAGTTTTATCATGATTACCATTTGCTTGGTAGTGCTTGAAGAGGGCTGCTTATACTCACTGAACAATGTTCTTGACTCAAGGGATTTCTGAGGTCCTTAAGCATGTATAGGTGTAATTTCACTCAGAATTACCCAGTGGAGTCGCCAGAAATGGTATGCCTAGTGGCTCAACTGGCTAATATACCAAATATTCTTGCACCAAGTGTTTTCCTGAGGTACTTAAGCATGTATAGGTGTAATCTCACTCAGAATTCCCCAGTGGAGTCACCAGAAATGTTAGCTCCCTGTGATTTGCAAGATTGGAAAATAAAAACTGCAGAGAGAACACTTGAACCACTTTGGGATTCTAGGATCTAGCCCTCCCGAATCCAGAGAGGGATCTCTCTATAAGTGCAAAGATTGATTTATATTTAAGGCTTTTGGGTAATGATATTAGGCTAGTTACTAAGAACAAGGGTTTTGTTTGGTTTTGGATGGTTGAGCATGATTTTTAGTTGAGTGGAAAGTCCTAAAATGAAATAGTTCCAAAGGTGCGAAGTTGCAAGCAATTAGAACAAGATTTGGCTGATATGATATATATGACGCTGGTTTTTAGTCCATTGGGCTATGGAGTCATAAAACGGTTCAATTGTGCAACAATTTCAAGAGTGGTCCAAGGGGCAAGTCATCTATATCACAAGATCTTTGAGATAAAATGATGGAATGGAAAAATAAAAGTGTTGAAGGGGTGGAAATAGACAATAATTTCAACTAGGATTTATCAGTCTGTCTAAAGAATAAAATCCTTTTAAGTAAATTTTTAAAACCAACCAAAGGACAGGGCTAACCATAGAATTCTCTAGACAAGTTCGTATTAAAGCTAACTCAATAGACAAATAATCCAGTAATCCACATAATTACTTTCAGAAGGGATGAAAACAGATAAGAAAAACAAAGTACAGCCTAAGATCAAATAAGATACTTTTAAATCTAAACTGATTTCAGCATACTGTTAGGGAAACTTTCATAATTACCTTTGAAGAAAGAACTAGGAGACAGGGAAAACCATAAACTTTCCTAGTCTAACTTTACTGAGTACGTAATGAAAATAACATTCAAGAAAAATGTTTAGTTTAGACAGTAGGACGAGGTAACGCCAACATTCCTAACTATTTGGACTATATTGAATCATTCTTAAATACAAAATTCGGAGGAAAAAATTCAGATAAAGCTTATTAGTCAGAGAAGGGTACTGTAAATAGTAAATACTAACTCTATGCTTGCTATTATTTATCAGAGAATAAATGGACATAATGGCATACATGAAAGGAAAACAATAACACAGAAAGAAGCACTTCACCGTGATATAGACCAGGATCCCAAGAATCAGCTTGTATATTGATGTCAATCTAGTTACATTATTTAAGTCCAATGTTTCAGTTAAACAATCATCTTCTCTTCTCAGCCTAACTTGTTTGATCACAAACAAAGCTTCAAGAGCCTTTGGACACTATTTACATGTAGAAAATTTTGAGCACAAGTATATTTCAAAGTTTTGCAACCAACCCTTTACCATGAGATCCTCAAGAAGATTTTATATGAAAATGAGGAGGTTGAATGAGAGAAACGATCTACAGGCCCAATTAATACAGTTTAATGCTTCTCAGCCTTTGAGGGGCTCTATGGAGAAGATTTCAGATATTTCTCTGTATTAATTGGCTTACATTAAGTATTAAGCTCGTTGGCGAGATTTTGTTGACTTTAAGGCTCTGTGTCATCTTTGTAATAACTCTGATGATATTTTGCAATAAGTCTCTTTGGCTTGGAATAACTGTTCGGATGTATTGAGGCAAATATCTTCTTTTCTAGTCATAACTCAGCCTCTTTGAATGCTTTGAGGCTAGAGGTGGCCTTTGGTAGCTGAGAGGATTCAATTAGCCTCTGATGTGGCAGTGGAGGATTTCTCGAATTGATAGATTTGATTGTTTTCCTTTAAACACTGTCAATTTGATTTAGTTCTGTGTATTAGGCTTTATTAGGCCTAATCCTTGTCTTCCGTTTCTTTAAACCGCGTTTAATTCAATGGATTAGGCTTTTAATTGTCGATTTTAGTCGTAATCCACCCAAACTGTGTAAACCATATTTAATTCTTCATGTCTGGTCTGATTTCAGGCTATCCAACTGATACTCTTTGTTTGTTTAAGCTTTGCTGTGTCTTGTTGATGTGCAGGTGTGCAGAGGGCTTTTATAATGGTGCCAGTGCTCATGAGGCACTGGAAAAATTTATATGGGAAAAACCTGGTGAACAATATCTTTGATAATTAAAGGCCGGGGGGGTCGTCATCCCCGGCCTTCAATTTCCTTTTAAAACTTTTGAAAAAACTATTAAAACCTACACAAACAAGAAAAAGTTAGAAAATCCTGCGTATTTTGGGTTTAACTGCTTTGGAGGCTTGGGTTTAGAGCGCAGCTGTTGGATGAAAGCATCCAATGGTGGAGATTGATCGCATGGGTTAAATGGAGGCAGTTGGAACAAACAGTGGGAGATTAAGTCTGGGTTGTTGATCTGAGTTGATCAACGGTAGAGATTAATCATGATAGTATAATGCAAAGGGGTCATATATTTGCATAATGGAAGAAAATGCAGGAAAATAGGTGAAAAATCCTTTGGCGGAGGATAAAAGGTTTAAAATTGAAATTGGGGTTTCAAAAATAACCTGGGCCATTGGATGAGATCGGCCAAGGAGATCAACGGTGGAGAATGATTCTGAAATCCCTTGGAGGATGGTGTAGGGTGATAATGTAATGACTGGATTAAACTGGGACCATTGATCTGCAGAGATCAATGGTGGAGAATGAACGCGATGGAATGCGATGTTAATGGGGAAAGCGGTTTCGGACAAAGAAACCATGGGTTTTGTGCTGCAAAAAGGAAGATAGGTGGTTTAACCTTTTTGAACGCTATATGCTTTAGAGCCCGACACGTGGCATTTCAAAACCGCCTATATCGCATAAAATTAAGGAATTAAATGTCGAGCTTAAATTTACATGAAACTGCACAACAGCCGTCAGATGAGGGGTCTTAAATCAGACGTTCGGGGAGAGAGCGTAATGGAGGATAGATGCGCGGATGAAAAGAGGTGGGGCGATTTTAATCTGGACCATCCGATTAAGGGATGGACGACGGAGATTTGATCTCCGCATAAATGGAATAAAATATGAGGCGAAGAAAGAATCAGTGTGGGTCGTTGATCTGTAGAGATCAATGGCGGAGATCTCATTTAAAACTTTATACAGAGGGTTCATGATTTTTAAGAAAGGTTGTGAGGATCGATCTGGACTGTCAGATTTGGGTGCATGGATGGCCCAGATGCAATCGAAGGTTTATGATTGGTGGAGGGGAGAGGAAAGGCGCAAATGGAAATCTCTGATGCGATTGAACGTAGACCATCGATCTGCGGATCAGATCGACGGTGGATAATTAATCGGAGGAGGTCACAAGCGGGGGAAAGGGCTTAGGGGAAGAACAATGCGGGCCATCAGATCTGGGACTGGCAGAGGAGATCAACAGCTGAGAAGCCAACGGGAGATCGCTGATCAGGAGGGGAAACAAAATATTAAAAAGCACCCGATGGAGATCTCCGATGCGAGATTGCGCAGGTCGTTGATGGGTTTAATATCAACGGTGGAGATTGGTTTAAACAATGAACTGGCGGGTTTCCTTTATAACATATAAAAATGGGTTTTTATGAATATACAAAGGAAAAATTGCATCGGGGAAGGATTTATTTATATTTTTAGTGCCCAATTGCAAGCCTTTTGGTTCTGCGAAGAGGCAAAGGGATTGGGGGTTTATAAAAAGGGGCCAATCGCATCAGGACCTTTAAACAAATAAATGCGCCCATCGCACAACTCTGATTGCGATAAGTGCTCGAGATTTTAGGTCTTGGTCCTGGGTGTGGCATATGGTGGGGAAATGGTTTGGGGGCTTAGCCGAGTAGGGCTAAAGCCTATAATGTAAAAATTGGGCTTTTATGGATTTTCAATGGTTTTTAAAGGAATTTGAGGGTTTCGGTAAGGTCCAAAAAGAAGCTTTAAATATTATAAAAGGGGATTTATGAAGGGAAGAAGGGAAATAAGAAAAAATAGAGGATTTTTGTGGGAGAAAAGGGGATAAAAATGAAAGGATTTTTGAGTGAAAAGGGGAGGTAAAATAAGGGAAAAATGGATTTTTTGCAGTAGTCTTTTCATCACGAAAACAACAGATTTTCAGAATTAAGAAGGAAACAACAGTGAAGATTAATCAAAGAATATGGTCCTCATAAGACTTCAAGAACTAACAATTTTGCAATAAAACTTGTTTCTTGAATGCTTCAAAAATAATTTAGCCACCATTTGACATGAAAATTTTTATAGGTGGCTAACACATGGCTTCACATCCCAATGTCTCTTGGCCTTCCTTATTTACTAAATTACAATAATATACAATCTCACCCAATCCCTTAGGATTAGGTGTCAACATTCCCCCCGTTAATCTGAAGGGATGTTGGTGAGTCCAAGCATCGTTCTGAACTTTTCAAACTTTTCTTTTCCAAGAGCTTTGGTAAAGATGTCTGCGGTGTGCTTATTTATGGAAAAAAGACGTAGATGGATAGTTTTTGCCTCAACATGATGTTGAATCAGATGGTATTTTGTATTGATGTTCTTTTTTCGATCATGGAACTTCAGGTTCTTGGCCAACTTTATTGCAGAAGTGTTGTGGATCATGAGTGGTGTTGAATGCATTTGTTTCATCTGCAAATATTCTAGTATTTTCCTAAGCCACACAATTTCCTTTATTGCATCATCTGTTGCCACATATTCTGCCTCGGTTGTGGAATCTACTGGAACTGACTGTTTGCATGATCTCCATGAGACAACTTGTTGGTGAGGTAAATCCCTTCTATGGACAGAGGTGATCCCACTAGCCCTAGAGTGGGTCTAGCCAAAAACAAGACAAACTATAATATTGATTCCTAGTTAACGAATGGACGGAGATTCAATAGATGAATTACCGCAGGTCCTATGTTGTTGTTGTCGTCAGAAAGAGTGGCTCACTCCTCACTCCTGGTTTGACAGATCACGATCCGCTCGCTTTCATGCTTGAACACCTATACACACACAAGAAACAATGACAATATACAACATATTAATTCACATTCATAACTATCAGTCAGTCGAAGAGGACTCAATCAATTGCATTACATAAAAAACATAACGCAATGATGGAACCAACACCATAGTCGAGTATATTAATAAATGGAAGGAAGAGTACAACCAAGCTTCGAAATTGCAGTCTCCTCCAACAGGGTTCAAGCGGAGCACGTCTCATAAAGGCTCATCGGGAATTCAGATGGGACTCTCTCTACGGAGTTCTCCTTGGTTCTACCTTCTCAATATCAATTAATTAGCTATAGTACTCTTCTCCAAGTTCAGCTCCTTGGCTATATGTTCAGCTAGCTTTCATAAAGGGAGAAGGCTTGTTTATATAGAGGGAGAGGGAGAAGTTAGGATCCCTATAATTATGGAAGCGCTCAAACCTATCTCTGAGGAGTGTTCCATGGGAGGTAAAAACCACTGCCTAAAGAGAGAGATCTGTGGCTCACCAACTTAACCACTTCCAGTGACTCATCCCTGAGGTGGTTAGAAGGAAACTTCAGCCTATAACTTTTAAAAAACATTTCTAAAACAACTTGGCGTGGGGGCTGCACTAAGATAGAGTTCTAGGCGGTGTGGGCTCTAGTGCAAATCTTCGCTATCGGCACGAGGGGTGAACTAGCCATCTGCGCAAAGGCCAAAACATATGTTTTGTGTGCTTTCCGAGGAAATTTTCAACAGGAGAAATGATGTCCTTATGCAAAAGGATAAAAAGAAGGTGTTTACCAAGTATGACACTATTCACAAGTCACAGGAATGACCCTCCAATATGCGGGACGAGGGATTGCAGGGACGATAAAAAAATGTTGTGTAACAGATGCCCCTAAAGCATGAGGTCTGAGAGAGATGGAGGGGTGAAATGCTTTATGAGAATGCGTTCTACCCAAACATTGTTGTTAGAAAACCTACAAGTAAAAATACAACTGATATCTCTGATACATGATATGTGGCATGGGCGCAACCATCCATAATAGAGTACACAAAAAGTGAGATCTGAGGTATGGATGCAGCCATCCGTCAATAAGGATCAAAAAATAGACTCATGTATGATCGCATCCATCTAATCAGAAGAGTCATGTAACAGGTAATAGTAATCCACAAAGAACCCGCAGCCTGGATTTCATCAGCCAAAAACTAGGGTCTTGCGCTCCATCCCGACCTGAACAAGTACAAGTTCAAGCATGTGAATAGACGAGTTGAAGTCAAACATGCAGGAACATCGTCTAATTACCAGCCAATAATAAGAGCTATTAACATATACGAGAGAAACCACCAATAATGGAAACGACTCTCAAGGTACAAAAGGAACAATCCACGGAATGTGAAGAGTGATCTGGCGTCGAATACCCGTAGAATCATCCGATCAAAGGCCAATGATGTGAACCTTACAATGGATGCAAAGAACCTACCATTAAGGCGTGCATGCTCTAGGGCACCTGAAGGGAGTCTCTAGATCATCTTCCTGGAAAATGAGCTGAAGTCGACAGGAAGTTATCTGGTCGAAGGAGGGCCATGATGTTTCCCACATCATCGACATGAGACAAAGGAATATAATGATTTATGAATTAAGACCAACAGAGAATTAGAGGGAGGTTGAAAACTACAGAGGAAAAACTTCTCTTGAACATATCGAACACGACACTAGATTTGGCAGTATTTGACATCAAGGGATATGAGGTGATGGTGAAATGGAAAAGAGCAGATGAGTGGTCAAAAGAGATTACCCAAACACATGGACGCAAAAAAATGACGAAGTGAGATGTCCCAAACCCGACACGAATGTAGAAAAGTGCCATGTTCAAGAGTGACATACTATCGACTAAAGTCTGGTTCATTTTTCCCCACCATTTCTGGCAATTACCCCAATTATTTTTGTAAACAAACTTGAAGGGGATAGCATATTGTTGCGATGTAAGTTTTTCCTTCAGACAAATCCAACCTAGTACATTTTACGAGCCCTAGGAAGGACGAACTTGAGTAATGTCATAATGAAGGAGTCCGACGTCATCAATTTTTAATGAGTCTAACAAAGGGAGAACTCGATATCTTTTCATGTTTAAAGAGTTTGAAAAGAAAGCAGAAAAGAAAACTCCAATAAGGCCCTTTTCATAAATAGTCTCTCAGATCCAAAAAGGTAGAAAACAACATCCAAGAGAACCTCTTAGTCGCGATAGGCTAAGGTATTCCTTTTTTCGTAAAAGGGGTAAACGTATACTAGGTAGATATCGTTTCGCAGCCATTTAACAAGTTCAAAGCGACAAGCATCTTGGAAATATTTTCAGTTTTAGAGAGTTGGAAAAGAGCTGAAAGGTGACTCCAGTAGTGATTTTTTTGTGTTTTTACCGAGTCCCAAAAAGTATAAAATACAACTTGTTTCTTCGTCATAACCATGTGGAAAACCTGTCACTGCACAAAAGACGTGTGTAAAACCCATTTCTCAAAAATAATATGATAAAATAATCAACAAATATGTTTTAAAACCTAATTTATGATTCTAAAAAGTTATAAAATGCCATAAGTGGTAAAAATTATTTACTTTTCACTTTTACCTCTTTGTGGAGCAACAGTGACCCATTTTCTTTGAGACCTTGTGGTGACGATTGCAAGTGATCCAGTGAACCGATCTTGATTCTGTCAGTCTCAGGTAAGAGCTGACGCCATTTGACATATTTTAAGCTAAATTTCATTTACTGTATTTGTCATTTTTATTCCTTAGGAGAAGATTTGTCAAAATTAGTGTATCACGGTTGGCACAGGTTTCGGGCACGAACCCTAACCAATTGCCCCTTTTTTACACAGAGGGCATGCCCATTGGCATGAATGTTTTTGAAACAATCGCGCCAACTGCGCAACCCAAAAATCTCCATAAATTTAAGGAAAATGCAGTCAAATGTTTGCAAATTTCAATGCCCAAGTAGACAAACAATGCTCATGTGAACAATGTGTGCAGGTACCAAGCAGAAAGAATGGTGATTGAGTGGAAAGAGAGAGAACACAATGAGGAAGATGAACTTTCCATGGAGAATGATCGGTGCATGGACGCCCTCATAAATTGTGGGCTAAAGAAATTCTTCTTAACATCGTGCCTTTGGGCTCAGCTAGAATTGCTTCAGTATTTGATAAGCATCTAGGATGAAGACCAAGAAAATTTCATGCTTCGAGATTGGGAACTTGAACTCGAAGTCTCTGATGTGTATTTTATCACAGGATTGTCGCGGAGGGATGCAGTCCCTATGTTGACCGGTACCCGTCCCTCTAGGGAGAATATGGGGATGGTGATTGATAGAGTGTGCCAAGGGGCATGCAAAGGAACAAGGAGTGGGAAGGTTCACATCCAAACCATCCTGGATCTGGCACTAAAAGTAGTGCTGCGTACTATGACACGGGCTTCAAGATCGCAAGCACCGTATGAGGCCACAAAGACACAACTGCTTCTTGCCGTAGACTACCTAACTCCGACTCTCTACAACTGGGTAGAGGCCATGACTATTAACATTAAGTGGCAACTAACCAAGTGCAAGAAGACCAAACTGAAGCTGTTTGGGTATGGATCCATTTTGGTATCGTTCTTCTTGGAACGACTACCGATATTCTAGCGTCAAGAGGTCATTTTCTTGATGCCACCACCCAGAGAAACGTGGATGGTCCGATGGGCTGCGCTGATGCCTAGAGCAGGGGGTGGCCAACAAATGTCCTGTAGGCCAAAATTTTTCAATTGGCTCCATCGACAATTGATTGTCGTGGAGGACTGGCCTTAATCTGGTACAAACTTCACTAGTTATCCAGACCTCTCGCTCCCGGAGGGAGAGGATTGGGATGAAGATCTAGGTGATACTCATTTTTTATTTTCATGAGTTTATGATTTTTTGGTATATATGTATTTTATAACTGTTAATCTTATATGTATGCAGATGTTGGCCCAGAGAGGCCTGCAGGTATGTCGCCGATAGTGAGCTGAACTCCTCACGATTTCGATCCTCATGGTGAGGGCGGCGTGGAGGAGATAGTACAAAATATGGAGGGGATTGTGCGTGGGATCATAGACTATGCTCGCCCTGATGATGTTCCTTGGGCCTACCAGAGGCATAGCTTAGGGGTGCCAAGTCGTATACACCACTTTCTGAGGCAGTTGGTACGGGAAGTGACGTGTTATCATGAGCACCATGCTGATTAGGCACGTAGGCTTTTTATTTCTACCTATTTTTTAGAGACATGTTGTCTTGGGATGTAACTGAAACATACATATATATATTTTTTTGGGTTTTTATGATGCACACGCTGCAAACAATCAATATATATATATACACATCTATTTTCTACATGGGTCCATTTACATATGGTGATGCTTTTATAAATTGTGCAAATGTCTATCTAATACAATGTTAGCCACTACATTAGTTAATGTATTCATTCGTCTTGGTATATGTTGATATGTGATGAAATCAAAATGTTTTTCAAGAAAACTAATACGTAAATAAAATCTAAAAATGCATGGGTTTCGGACCAAATAATGATCGTTAAGTTGAAGAACAACAAGCTGTGAATCTAGATTTACAAGCCATGCACGTATGCTGAGGTTAAATGCCTCGGTTAATAGTTCCAAAACAGCACTATATTCAATGACATTGTTTGTATTTTTTCCTGGACAAATACCTTGTAGATTAATCAACCCACCAGCAGGATTATAAATTACCCAGGCTACTGAAGACAAGCTCCTGGTACTGTGGGAAGCACCATCCACGAAATTGACATAAGGGGCAATAGACATTTGCATAACCAGAAAGACCCAATAAGCAGAAAAAATCTTACAAGGGACATCAAACCAAAATATGCACAAAAAATGAAAAGATCACCTATGTACACATATCAATCATGAATGACTCAAGCATAATAGTTTTTCAGATACAACCCATTTATGGGTTGTGCCAAGGGATAAAATTCATAATAAATAAGCTCATAAGCCCCATTCCTTAACACACATTTGAAGATATAGGGCCCATGCCACATGGGTTGGAATTTACCTGCCCAAAGCTTGTCATGAGCTTGGTCATATAGAGGAACGAGGTCGCGTTCGATAAAAGAACGAGGGGAAACTGTTTGGCCAAAGTGAGCTTTGACTTGCTTCTTTTTTTCTTTGATGACCAAAGTGGCTAAGTGATGAGTTTCATCCAATCTCTCTAAATAGAGGAGATGCTCTTCCTTAGGTAAAGTATTAGGCAGTAATTCCACAACTAATTTGAGTGAAGGAATTTCACACTCAATCAAAAGAGTAGCTTCCAGACCATACACAAACTGAAATGGGGTGAATCAGGTTGCACTCTTAATCGACGTTTGGTAAGCCCATAGATGCCAATTTGATTTATGGATCCCAATTCTTCGTTGAATCATCGTAACAAGAAATTTTTTTACGGATTCAACCTAGCCGTTAGCTTGAGGGTAATATGGTGTTGAGCTATCAAGATGCAGACCCAACTTAGACGTCAGCTCCGCCATCATGTAGTCTCGAAAATGTGAACCATGATCGGTCACGATGGCTTGAGGGACACCAAACTAAGTAATAACATGATTAAATATGAATTGCGATGTTGTCTTACCATCTGCAACCAGTGTAGGCATTGGTTCTACCAATTTTGTAAAATAATCAATGGCGACAATAATATCGGAATGCCCCCCAGCCGAGCGAGGGTTACACGTCATGAAATCGATGCCCCATTTGGAAAAAGGACCAATGGTGATGACAAGGTGTAAAGGAATAGGTGGCACACGCATCTTGCATTGATATATCTGGCACACATGGAATTTATAATGCACAATGCAGTCTTTAAAAATGGACAACTAGAAATAGCTAGCACGAAGGATCTTCAGTGTGGTGGCATAACCAGACATGTGACCTCCACAGGTGCCACTTTGGTAGTCCTTTAAAAATTTCTCAGCTTGATCGAGGGTAAAACATCGGTAGAGCATGGAATATACTCCAACATGATAGAGGGTATCTCCAATAATACGATAAGGTTGCGACTGATGCCGAATGTGTCGTCAGCCATATTTCATCAACTCAGACCTAAAAGTAGAAGTTTGGAGATACACGATGATATCAATGTATCATGGATCGAGGGTGCTAATCAAGAAAAGATTTTCATCTGGAATATGATCCTCGGAATAAGAAGGAGCAGAGTCGGCGGGGAGAGAACAAGTCAAATCAGCAAAAATGAGTGATTTATTTGATTTGGCCGTAGTAAATTCCAAATCAAAATCTTGGAGGATAACAATCCAATTCGAGTACTTGCCCCCAAAAATTGTCGAGATAGAATATATGTCATGGGTTTACAATCAAAAATCATGGTTACCATCCGTAAAGGGATATAATGACGAAAACATTGGATGGCCTAGACCACAGCCAGCACTAACTTCTCAACATGTGCATAATGCGTTTCAGGGTCGAGAAGGTTTCGAGACAAGTAGTAAATAACATTCTGGTTACCGTCATCATCATCTTGAACCAAAACCATGGCGATCTGACTAAATGCAGCAGCCAGATAGAGGGTGAAATCACGATGATAATCTGGAGGATGTAATAGAGGAGCGTTGACATGCAATGTCTTAAGCATATCAAAAGATTGCTGAGAAATCTCATCCCAACAAAAAGGGACATCCTGTTTTAAAAGTCGTGTGAACCCTTTGGCTACTTCGGCATAGTTCGGGATAAAACGATGTAAGAAATTTGCTTTCCCTTGTAGACTCGAGAGTTGGTGTGATGAGGATGGAGAGGGGAGATTAACAATAGTCTCAACCTTAAGCGGATCAAGGTGAATTCCATATTTGGATACGATAAACCCTAAATGTATACCAGAATCGATGTAAAAGATGCATTTATGCAGATTGAGCCGAATGTTGTAGCATCTATAGTGAAGAAAGATCTGGCGGAGATGGTCTGGATGGTATTTTCGCACAACTGAATGAGCGAGAAGGTCATCGAGGTATGGTCGAAAAATATGACGAATATCGTGAAAGGCATAAGACACCGCACGTTGGAACATAGTACCAATTTTCTTCAAGCCAAAAGGGAGTTTCTTATACGCGAACGTTCCCCAAGGACAGATAAAAGCAGTTTTGTGTTGATCAGACGGGAGAATTTTGATCTGATTATAGCTAGAGAATCTGTCCATGAGGGAAAAAATCTCACTCCCCGCACAATCATCAATGATATAATCGATGAAAGGGGTGGGATAGTTATCCTTAGGGCAATCCCGATTAATATAGAGATAGTCAACGCAGAAACAAATTGTTCCTTGCTTCTTATCCACAGGAACAATGTTAGAAACCCACTCTGTCAGAGGAATCGGATAAATGAAACCCGCTTTAAGAAGTTTTTCAACTTCAGCTTCTATGACGACGGATTTCCGAGGATGCATTGGACGAAGACGCTGGCGAACAGGCTTCGCATCGGGGTAGGTGGGAATCTCGTGCACCACAATATTGGGATTGATTCCAGGTATCTCTTCGTAAGACCAGGCGAAAACATCACGGAATTTGCGAAAGAGGCTAGTGTACACTTGGACTTCATCAGAAGAACAAGTGACTCCAACAAGGATGTTCTCAACAATTCCTGGTTTCACAGAAATGTCGATAGGCATCATTTGGGTGATGTTACTCAAGTTACCTTCGGAGAAGACTTCGTGAGTAAAAATAGGTGTTTGAAGTGGCGGCAAAGGAACTTGAGAGGAAAAATGCTCAAGATAGTTATACATTGCCCTGAGGTCAGGAATAAATGAGGAACGATGATGCCCATCGCTCCAAGGAAGGTCTTCGAGAGACATGGTTTCCACGATAGCCTCATCAGATGGAAACACTTCTCTCAAAGGATCAGGTGAATCTGTATCGCCGAGCCAAGGGGATTGAGAATAAACGTTGAGATATGTGCTCAAAGGAGCATCTTTAGAAGGGGAAGAATCTGATGCAGCTACAAGCTCACAATAATTAATTTCAATTGGACTAAGCGGCATCAAATCCCCAATTGAATTAACCTGTTTAGGTAAATGGACAATCCACAGTTCATCCAAACAAGAGATCATATTAACTTGAACGGTATTTGGTGACAGAAGGGGAAAGATACCCATGAGGGTGGGGTCTTTGAAAAGACCTGGCCCTATGCTGTCGAGGGGAGAAGGAATCTGATCCACGTATGGAACGTTGTTCTCAGAAGACGAGGTAAAGAAGGACAACTAGTCGAGAGTAATGATTTTTCTCTCATGTCAAAACTTTAGAAGACGAAAGAGGGTGGACGGAATGCATAGCATAGCGTGAGTCTAACTGCAACCAAGTAGAAGATTGTAATTGAGTTTAGCCTCAAATATTTCTACTTCGACATTGACCGAATTTCCTTGCAATGTGATTGGCAAGCTGGCGAGAACACCCAAGGGTTTTGATTCCGTTCCATCAAATGCCTTAAGGGAATCGGGTGACAAAGTTAGGGCTGGAGAGCGAATATCCTTCCATAAAGCAGATGACATGACACAAGTTGATGCACCTTAGTCCAAAATGGCTGTATGGATGTTGAGATCGTTAATGCCAACTTGTATGACAAGCACAATCTGGTGCGGAAGTCGGGGGACAAAATTCTCTAAATCGAAAGAGAGAAGGCTAGAATCAACAGGACCAATCCCGCCGATCTCAGATAATAATGCTTTCCACTGAGATGGAAAACTTTGAATAACTTCTAACACGGACATTGCGGAAGGCCCCTGTGCTAAATCCTCAACAATACTGTAATGTTGAGCAACATGGGTGTTAGGATTATAAGAAGATATTTGTAGAACACCTTTAGAAGGTGGATGTACAATGGGTTCAGCATGGGCCTTTCAATCTTAAGAGGACCAGAGGTAGGTTGGGGAGGAGGACCATCAACAATCTCTTTCTAGGTTGCGTGACGTGATCTAGTATAATCTTTCGACTGAGTAGCGATGGAAACGGGTGCAGAACCATTCATCATGAACACTTGAGATCCAAATGGTGCAGATGGTGTAGGTTGCTTGACCATCTGTGTTTGCTGAGACATAGAAGGTTTTTTGAGGACAATCGGAGTTCCCTTAGTGCCTTTAAGCAATTTACTAACTTTGGCTCTTCTAGGAAAATCCTTAGCGTAGTGTTCCTCATCATAAATTAGACAAGGATATTTTGGCTTGCGCTGTGAACCATCATCAACATAAGGTTTAGTCAAATCTAGTTTTGGGGCATCATATTTGGCCTTACCTTTGACCTTATTTTTCCCCTTGGATGTCTTGTCCGCAGGATTGGCCTGAATGGCATCAACCTCCAAGGTTTTTCCAGAATCCGGGGTAGGCTGAGAACTAGAATCATTGGAAGAATTTGATTTTTTCTTCGCAGTGTTGGAAGACTTACATGAAGTCTAAGACATGGAACCAATAACGCCATCGACGGATGGGGTGGCCGGAGCTTTAGAGGTCCCAAGTCACGGGGCATCATCCAGGATATCATACAAAATCCCTGATTGAGAGTACACTAAATCAAGGTACTGGGCATGAGCAATGGCCTGATCCTCAGTGACACATGCCCCCATGGCTATGTGTTTTGCAATTTGATTGACATAAGAGGTGGTAAACCAATGGGTAAGAAGCTGATCAAGAATTTCGAATTTGATCAGGCATTGATGACGTCTCCATTCATGAATGTGGTCTGAGATATGGGTAGCCCAATATTGTTTCAAGGATGTTAGGAGATGCGTCTCGGCTTCATAACGAACCGGTAATTGGAAATGAGTAAGGAATTCCATAGCAAGAGATTTGAAATCTTGAAATATACCACGAGACAACTTGATGTACCACTTAGCACTAGCTCTAGTGAGAGTTTGCTGGAAAAGACGGAGTCAAATTGAGTCATCTACCCAAGAATTGGAAGAACACCATAAATGGTATGTCATGACATGTGCTTGGGGGTATTCTCCAGACTTTCCCTTAAATTTGGGGCAATCACCAGGAACCTTGGCTGGAACCGGAGGCCAATATGGATTATGAAGGATTGGATCATTCATTAATTTGGACACATACGGTAATTCCAACATGGCGAAAAAGGGTAATTGAGGGTTGAAAAGCATAATAGGTCCTCGATAAGGACTCGTACCCACATTCCATCCTGGTTGAGCGTAAATCTACCCCCATTGGTTCTGTCCCGATGGACTCGGACCATAAGGGGTATAAGCTGGATAGTCTGGCTGATATGGTCACTAAGAATCAGGATATGGAGGTTGAGGACCAAGATACTGATTCTGAGTATATGAGGGTCCTGATTGAGCAGCATAAATATTTTGTTGCAGAATGTAAGTATAGCCTGACGGTTGAGGGTAATAAGCAGAACCTTGAGGCGCATTGTAAATCGATCGATATTGACCTCGAGGATAATAAGCGCCTTGGGGTCGAATGGGCTGCTGATAAGTAGGGCCCTACTGAGCTGGATAAATCGGGCATGCAGGTTGACTCAACTATGGTGTAGAGTAGAGCGGTGGCTGAGCATGGTGAACTATCTGTGCAGGTTGTCCCTACTGAGCAAGTTGACCTGACCAATGAGGGCCACCAGGTTGCCCCTGCGGAGTAGGTTGGCTTGATGGCTGCGATGGGCCAGGCTATGCCTTATGACTAGGTTGACCTGGAGCCAGACCATAAGATGGCCCTATTTGTGGTGGATCAGGTTATGCCTGATGACTTGGTTGACCTGGATCAGGGCCATAAGATGGCCTTGGCTGTGCAACATTTGAATCAATTGGAAGGTATGGTTGTTGTGGTTGCATAAAATGTTATCGTTGAGATGGATAAATTTTCCCCCTAGGACCATATGAAGGCCCTGGTTGATATATCGGTTTCCCAACAGGTCCTTTAGGTTTCCCAGGTTGGATCATAGGCTGACCTTGTAAAGGTTGGCCTTGTGGATTGCAATACTATCCTTGTGGACTGTAAAATAATTCTTGCTGGACCGACGACTGTCCCTAAAAGGGTTGTCCTTATGGGTCGTAAGCATACCCTTACTGGACCAAAGGTTTTCCCTGAAAGGGTTGTCCTTGTGGGTCGTAAGAATACCCTTTTTGGACTGAAGGTTGTCCTTGTTGGTTAGAAGGTTGCATAGGCAAGGTAGGTCTAAATTCGAAAAGGAACTGATAAGCTTCCAGAGCAGGAAAATAGATATGGTTTCTGTACTCATCATAGTGAAATGGAAGTGCATAAATGGGGTTACCGACTGCATCATAATGAGAAAGATAAGGCTCACTAGAATCCTGAGGGGACTAGTAAGTCTAGGAGCTCTGCTACTAAGTAGCTAGCCGATGCTCCTCGAAAGAGAGGCCGTCAGGAATCTCCATGGCAATTTAAGTTTCTACTGAAGGTGAAGCCCCCGACGACTAAGTGGTGATAACCGGTGCTGATGTAACCACACAGATAGTAGGTCTAGTTGGGATAGACATAACAAAAGGTGTTGACGAGACAGGTGTCGTTGGTGACATCCCAAACAATGGAAGGACCGGACCCCTTGATGGAGTTGATGTTGCCATAGAGGCAATACCGACCATAATCTGACCCAAAGACCTATATCCGACTAGAAGTGACACCGATGGTAAATATTGGGCAGGCTCTTGAGGGATTTTTTCTCGAAAAAGTTGGTATTCTTCATCAGAAACAGGGATCCCCTCACTGCCAATAGGACCAGATGAGTCCATGTCTGAATCTGCCGTGAGATATTGTAAAAGACTACAGGGAATAGGAGGTATGATAGCAGCCAAAAATGGTGATATCGATGTAAGAGGGGGAAAATGCGCCCTGACCCCAAACCCAAACCAAGCATTTGAAAGAGGCCAAGTGAAATCAACTAGTTCTCCAAAGGGGTACTTTGATGGGAGGATAGGCTGCTGAAGCTCGGCAGACCTAGAGGTTTGATAATTTTCAAATGAATCGCCTGAGAAAGGACTACCACTAGATGAAATGGATGGTTCGCCACCGTGACTATAGCACACTAGAAAAGGAAAAAAGATTGAAAACAAAGACTCTTGGATAAAATCCAAGGCAAAAAAAGACAGGCCAAGCGATCAAACTTTAAAGGCCATGTAATCGTAGGTAGTTTATTTTACCACATTGAAACCAAAATTTTGCAGTTTCATGTTTTAAGATTCAAGAAACACGCAAAAGATGACTCTAGTCACTTTCAGTTTTAAGCAAGCACGAAAGGACAAGTGCTCGATGATGTTTTCAAATTTATGGAGTCAATAAAGATTGAAAATGACTGCTCAGGTAGTCTAGGTAGAAGGGTGTACTAGGTTTTTGTGAACTTCCATATATACCTTGGTGATAAAATGAAAAAAGAATGACCAAGGACTTGACGTACATGCAGGTAATCTCCCCGAATGCTGTGTCTGGTGTATCACGATTACAAGGCGGCAGACTCGGCTTCCTACAGATAAAAGGATTGCAACATGCAGGAGTCTCCCTTTATATACTCGACGGTACAGGAAGCGCAAGTCCGTACTAGTCATGTCTGAAGCCAAATGGCGAGCGATGACTGCTAGGTTTAAAGACGTCGGAACACATCTCTAACTTAGACCACTAGATTTTTCGTTAGGTTTCAATGTTTCCTTAGGTTGAATGAGTAAATTTTAAGTTGATCTTTTATTTATGTTTTAATTCCAAGGTCCTACCAAATTTTGGAACTCCAGAATCCCTAACTGCAAGCTACATGCCAAAAGATATCATTATGTTCGATGAAAAGCTATCTACGAGAAATTTATGAGTTTTCAAGTGATAGAAAATAATGAGAACATGAAGAAACATCCACTATAGTATCCAAAGCAAGCTAATGAAAATGAGAAATCTTTCCTAGAATTTCCAATGCTATATATGCGAAAGGCTTTCAATTTCACAATGCAAACAAGAATACAAACAATTTATTATTATTATTATTTTTTAATGTAATAGAGCAAACAGTGCACTAAATGACATGAAAAAACAAACCAAAACACTAGTTCGAGAACGTTAATGCAAGAGTTGAAGCGAAACAATTTCAATCAACCCAGAACAAACATAAAAAAACTCAAACCAATGTTTTAATCTCTCAAATGAAGAAAGATTTCGAAACAAACCCATACAAGCAGTGTGATCTATGCCTGGAGTGACAAGAAGCAAAATTGAATGAAAGAGTCAAGAATCATTCAACCAATGCAATCACTCAAACGGATCAAGGGAGTTGAATTCAACGAGACAAGGAATGAATTTGATTGTGAAACAAAAGACTTCGAACTCCTACAGGAGGCTCAACATACCAAAGCACTTAAAAACCCTAAGGCTATGATGCTGGTACGAAATAGACAAACAACTGAAGGAAGGGAGCTAATCACAATAAAAAACAGTCCCAAAGCACTCAATACATACGTAAAAATAACCTAGAAGCACAAGCACTAACCAAAAATTTGCAAAACAAAGCAAACCCTAAGACCTACAGGGTCGGCGCGGTTGTTTGGCTGTAATCAGTGCCAAACAGGGGATGGCGCGGGTGTAACATTAGAAACTAGCGCCAATCGACGCATCTGTCTAAATAGAAATCGCGCCAAGCCAATTCAATCAAGAAAAAGGGAAAATTTTGAAAGACAGAGGTCAGATCTAATCCTCTGGGGCTGAACAAGGGTCTTAGACTTAGCAGAATAATCAGAAAAGGTAAAAAAAGCAAGAAAATACCAAAAGTAGACCTAATGGATGAAAGAAAAACTCGCACTAATTCCCCAGTGGATTCACCAATTTTTTGGTGAGGGAAATCCCCTCTGCGGACAGAGGCGATCCCACTAGCCCTAGAGTGGGTCTAGCCACAAACAAGACAAACTATAATATTGATTCCTAGCTAACGAATGGACAGAGATTTGATAGATGAATTATCGAAGGTCCTATGTTGTAGTTGTCGTCGGAAAGAGTGGCTCACTCGCTCCTAGTTTGACAGATCACGATCCGCTCGCTTTCATGCTCGGACACCTACACACACACAAGAAAAAATGATGATATACAACATACTAATTCACATTCGTAACTATAAGTCAGTTGAAGAGGACTACATCAATTTCATTACATAAACAACATAACAAAATGATGGAACCAACACCATAGTCGAGTATATTAATAAATGAAAGGAAGAGTACAACCAAGGTTCGATGTTGCGGTCTCCTCCAACATGGTTCAAGAGAAGCGCGTCTCATAAAGGCTCGTCAGGAATTTAGACGAGACTCTCTCTATGGAGTTCTCCTTGGTTCTACCTTCTTAATAGAAATTACTCAGCTATAGTACTTTTCTCCAAGTTTAGCTCCTTGGCTATATGTTTAGTTAGCTTTCATAAAGGGAGAAGGCCTATTTATATAGAGGGAGAGGGAGAAGTTAGGATCCCTATAATCATAGAAGGGAGGTCTATCTCTAGGGAGTGTTCCATGGGAGGTAAAAACCACTGCCTAAAGAGGGAGATCCATGGCTCACCAACTTAACCACTTCCAGTGACTCATCCCTGAGGTGGTTAGAAGGAAACTTCCGCCTCTAATTAAAAAAAAAAAAATTCTAAAACAACTTGGCATGGGGGTTGCACTGAGACAGAGCACCAGATGGCGCGAGCTCTAGTGCAAAGCTTCCATATCAGTCCGAGGGGTGAACTGGCCATCTGCGCCAAGTTCAAAACATAGGTTTTGTGTGATTTTCCAAGGAAATGTTCAACAGGAGAAATGATGTCCTTATGCAGAAGGATGCAAAGAAGGTGTTTTCAAAGTATGACACTGTTCGCAAGTCATAGGAATGACCCTCCAATATGCGAGACAAGTGATTGTAGAGACGGTGACAAAATGTTGCGTAACACAACTCCTGATCCAAGACTCATGGTATAACCTAAAGTAGACACTCCAGTTTCTTTGTCCCCATCAAATTGTTTATCAGAGTATCCGATCAAGCTCAAATCGCCTACCTGTGTATATCTGAGTCCAAATTCTTGAGTCCCCTTTAAGTACTTTAGAAGTCTTTTTGTAGCAGACCAATGTCCTTCACAAGGTTTTTGCATAAACATGGAGAGGATTCCAACAAAAAATGAGATGTCTGGTCTGGTGGTAGTTTGGTAGATAAGACTTCCTACAAACTATCTATACCTCGATGCATCCTCAGATTCCTTCCCTTCAATGGATGTGAGCTTTAGGTTTTGTTCCATTGGAGCGGTTAAGGTATTGCATTCATCCATGCCAAACTTGTTCAAAAGGTCTCCAATGTATTTCTTTTGAGAAAGAAATATAAATTTAGGATGTTGAGTTACTTCAATACCCAGATATTTGGAAATGAAGAAGCAACTACGTCAACTTTGTACTCTGAAGGGTGGCTGAAAATTGGGGATCTATGTTACATTGATGAGGGCGACTTCCTTTTTATTGTGGACAGATTAAAGGAGTCGATAAAGTACAAAGGATTTTAGTACAAAGAATTTCAGGACCTCTAGTTTGATGCAAACTGAATATATTTATCCTCTCAATTTTTTTTTTATATTTTCGCAAGTTCCCAGGAAGAATTAGCATTTCAAGGTCCTTCAGTTTGAAGCAAATAAAAATATTTTTCTTAGAATTTTATTTTTTTGGCAGGTTTCTCCAGTAGAATTAAAGGAATTTCTCCTCTCAAACCCAAATATTATTGATGCAATTGTTATTCCATGAGTAGCATTTACCACACTTCTTGAGCCAAAATTCAATATTTGGGTTGATAGCACATAACCTATGCAACATTTAGTGCATCTCCTCTTTCATTTGCACGCTGTATTTTGCATGCCTTCTAATTAATTTAAGCATGCATTCTGTGTTTTAGATATCCTGATGAGGAAGCAGGTAAAGTACCAATGTCATTTTTTGTGAGGAAGCCTGGTAGCAATATGTGTGAGGAGGATGTAAAGTTTTTTTTGAAAAATAGGTAAATTAAGCACTTCTCTATTTTGTTTGCTAATTGTACATTTTGTTTTGGTTTCTATTCCCTTGATGATACATTTTTCAGGGAAGATTTTGCGTAACAAAATTTTATATTGGAACTTGTACGTATTTTGTAAAGTTATGTAAGTCTTTTTTAAAGTTATGTGAGTGATGAAAGTTTTATAATCAATTTTTTGTGCCAACTAACTGATCCGTGTTGAGCCCAATTACAGCGTCCTAGAGTATTTCAAAATAAACCTAAAGATTTGATTTATCTTGTTCACTCATGAGAGAAATTTGTTGTTGTACTTGAGTGCAGGTTTCACCATACAAGAAAATTTGTTGAGTGGTATTTGTCACCTCAATTCCGAAGTCCCCATCTGAAAAATATCAAGAAAATATTTTGATTTATCGGGTTCTGTCCACCTCCATATTGTGAGTCAAGTCAATGAATATTGTGAATCAATTAGATGCCATTTTTAGAGTATAAATTTATTTAAAGATGAAAGGATGGATTGATTTGGTTGATGGTGTATAGTATAATTATGTAATCCAATGGTCATGCATTTTCAGAAAGATATGCTATATAACAAAACTAGATAATTATCATTTATCGTTGCTTTAAGGATATTTGTGATTTTTTTCTCTCTTATTTTAAAAACAAATAATCATTCCTATTTGCATATGTTTGCATCACATGCATGAAAACTGACAGCACTGGCAAACATATTCTTGACATTATTTACTAGGGTACGCACCATATATTGGATTTGTATGGAAATTGATGGCATTGACACACAACATTTATGCTTTATCGGTGTAGTATTCTACTGAGGAGAATTTAAAAAATAATTCTGGGAAATAATGTGGAAAATTTGATAATGAATTGGGAAATTTTAAATGGTTATGTTTGTATAATTTGGATATTCAAAATTTTTAGGATAATTGTGCTTTAAGGAAAAAGTCATTTGCTGATTCGGGTTTGTGCCTGTGATAAATCTCTATTCAGCCACTAATAAATTTGTGGGTATTGAACCTCCATATTTGATGGTGCATGCATATATGGTGTATAGCACCCGATGATTAACATTTAATGTAGGAAATTATGTCTATGAAGAAGGGATGGAAGATATATTGATTAGTGATGTTTTTTGTGCTTCTATCCATTCTCATTCCATTGGTATTCTTGCTCAGACTCTATGGTGTATTTCAGAGCAGTAATTTTATCTGAACTCATTTTGTTTTTTATTTATTAAATGGAGAGAATATTATGTTACTTGTAGTTGATACTTTCCATAATGTAGCAAAGAACAAAAAAAAATACCAATCTTATTGTACACAATGAATTAAAATTTTTGGATGAAACTAGGGGATACTTCAATTGTGTTAATACATTTGATATAAATTAAATATATTTATTGTAATTGGATTTAAGCAAAATAAAATGGTCAAAATTTTCTCTTTGGTACTAAAATCAAACTCTTCCCATGATCCAAACTCATGGACATGTAGCTTCTAAATAATCAAATACAACTTCTTAGTCTATCTTTAAACCTTGGCAATATATAACCTTTCTAAATAAAGGAGGTTATTTTTTTTGCACCATTTCATATTTTATGGTGCTCTGCACTAGATACAACTTTATTTAATAATAATAATAAATGTTTTTTTCACTTTTTTACTTTATTTTATGGTGTTTTTCACCATATACAATTTATTATTATAATAATAATTTTGATATTTTTATGATAAATTTTTAATTTTTCTAAAATTGGTTTTGGTGCTTTGCATCACAAAATCTTGATCCACATATTGGTTTTTGGTGGTTTGCACCATACACCATGGAACGCCACATATGCATTTAAAACCTAATTTAACATTTTTTACTAACTCCACTTTTGCACCAGAAAACATAGCACCACTTGTGTGTCTCCACATTATCACCACTTTTTCACCACTATTTGAAAAGTGAAGATTTCTCAAATATTTTACAAATAGTGGTGCTAATGTGAGGCTAAACGACCCTTCTTCTTGTAGTGCTAGCTTACCTTAAATAGATATATAAGACAATCATCCATACACTTCACACATATTCAATACTATTCTTAATTAAAAAAACAACTTATCTGACTTGAAAATATTTCAGGGAAAATCACGGGAGAGAGTTTGTTCCTCCCAACCAATGGTTTGCACACCTAAAACCATCCACCCCTCCCACAAGCTTAGATCTATTACCTCCTTCAATCTATGGTAATATTGGAATAAAAATCTCTCACTATTTTCCTTCAATTTTATTTAATATTTTTCTTCCTAACAAATTTCTCTAGCATCATACTACTTTTAAGGTTTTCCTCGTTTTTGATTTACCTATGTTTCTTTTTTTTCTTTTAATTATAAAAATTACTTTCCTTTTTCCTCTTAAGCATACCTTTCTCTCCCTCCATGCTTATCTTTATTTTTTACTCAATGTAGCATTTCTTTCTATCTAATTTTATCCTTCCACTTAGCATAATATCTCTCTCAAATTATGTTGTTTCCCTAGTGCAATCCTAGTCACGAGATTTTTTAGGATAAACATTTGGGAAATTCCACCATTTAGGCTTAACCGCATAACAATTCCGAGGATAGCAATAATTCAATATTGATATTGTTCTCTTTCCCATGAAATTTTCCAAAAACAAAAATTTATTCATCATAAAATTTATTTACATAATCAATGAACTTAATTCATGGCCCCCATATTGTAATATCTCTCCGCTACACAAAATTTTTGTTTCTTTCTTATAAACCTCAGCTTAAAATCATTATAATTATCTTTCGTTAATGTATGATCATTTATCTCTATAGTCATTACCAAGGTACGTTGACCTTAATTTGTTTTATGAGTTTGTTGCTAAACCTGTCCTTGAGATTTTTCACTTCCACTAGTATGCCAATTAACAATTTGTTTTGTTACCTTTCTAAAAGGATTTTTAACTTTTCTTTGGACTATGTTTATAGTCTAGATTAGGAGTTTCTAACTCCCATTGTCTAAACTCTATTAAAATTTCTTTATGATTATTAAACTTATTAATGTCATCGATGCCCATATTACTCTCATACCATACGCTCAACATATCGAATTATATTCGATCATGAATTTATTATATGAGTCTCCCTATAGCACTTACGTATCCCACCATGCAACTTATCGATTTATGTGTTATATACTCCATATGCATCGATTTGCTTTATAACAAATTTTGAATTATATATATATATATATATCACCATGATATTTATGTGTAAATTCCATCGATCTTTCCGTATTATGGCTCCCATGCTTATTAATGGATTATTAGTACTTCTTTACGTTGGGATTACCCTCCAGCTAATTTCCAAATTATTTTAATTTGGATGTAGTTCTCGAGACTTTTTTGGGTACCATTGCGTCGTTTTTCATTTAAGTGGATATATTGTGTTTCATAGATTGTGTCAGGTCTACATTAAACTCTATCAAATTTCATTCAGCTAACCCTAATTCGCAGTACTGCCTACGTAGATCGTGCCACCTGTAGGGTGAGGATGCTTTAGGGTTTTAGACCTAGATGGTGCTATATTATTTGATACTTTTTTGTAGGAAACCTCATTTGGTTTCTTCCCGTCACTGTTCTGGGTTTTCGTTTCGAGTTGTCGAGAGTTCTGCCATCAAATCTCCTGCACCCTTCATTTGCGTCGTTCACCTTATGTATACATTATATGGAGATCAAAATTTAGAAGAATTTCCAGGTAATATTTCTCTACCAATTCGTAGTGTATTATGAAATTTTCTCTGTTATTGGGAATCTGTATTGTATTTTTTTCTCTTATTTTCATTCGTATACTAAATCTCACGGATTTTCTATTCAGCGCTTGGCTATATAATCTAGCTCAGCTTATTGTGAGCGTTTTTCCAAAATTTCGACTTCAAAACTTGTTTTAACTATATGTTTCTTATGGTAAATAACTCTGATCCCTATTTGGACCTCTGTTTCTGTTTACAACAGTCTAGGGGTTCGATTTTATTTTTGATAAATAATTTTCACCTAATACGCATATTTTTCTCGACGTTTTCAGTGAGTCGGATGTGCGTTGAGCTCTCAAGGCATTATTATTAGTTTGACGCATTGGTTTTCGAGTTATACTCATTTTAATATGTGGAAATAATTTCCTCTGTGCCACTTTTTGTTTACGTTCTGGTTTTTATTGTTTTGTAGGTACTTTATTTACCTCATAACCTCATTACTACCCCATTCGATAACACTCTCGTCGCTTCCAGTTTCGTCAAATGACTTTGGTATTGGCTTGTTTAATCAGGTTGGTACCTCCTCATTTCAGAGAATTCGTTTTCTGAAATTTAATGTCCCCAATATGGATTGACGCCGGGTTTTTATTTACTTCTGTTGTATTTTAACTTGTTAAATTTTATGGCTCGGGATTTTTGATATTCACAGCCCCTCTGTATATGTTTTAAACAATTTATTTGGATTGTTTAACTTCTGGCTTCTTTGTTTTATAATAAGTCTGATTTTGCTAACTATACGACACGATTTATTTTTTCATGTTGGCTTTGTAGTAATTGCGCTTATACCAATATTCACCACTTACAGTACTTATGCGTACTCTCTCGAATTTAAAGAGATCATTGTATTCATATTTAAAAGTCTCATACTCCATATGCTATTTATGAGTTAATAGTTATATGATTTTCCATTTCTCTATATAATAGTTTATATGATGGATAATAGAAATCTATTATGCTTCTGTGTATACATAATAATAAATTTCGAGTCGTATTAATTTCTATTAATTAATTTTGGGATTTTTAGTATATACACTCTTATGTTTATTAGCCAGAAAATTGAGACTTTATTCTTCGCCTAATTGAATTCTCTGTCGGAAATTTCTGATATAATTATGAAGCATAACTTCGATAACTTCTTTCAATATTCCACGGTTGGAAATATACTTATGTTTATACTCATCTTAATTATGCTAAATAATAATTAATTCCAATCTTCAATAGTACTTTCAAGCTATGTTTTTCTACGAATAGAGAACCATTTCAGAATATATATATATATATTTTTTTTATACTGTTGTTGTAGAAAGAAATGGTCCCTTTCATTTTAACTGTATAGTCTATATTGTCAGCAGTGTATTTTTCTACTATCATTTCATTTTAACTTTCCATGTAAACTTTCCATGTAAATAATAATGATATATCATAGACTAAATGGTCAATAGATATATTAATGATATCCACTTTTCTGTTATAAAAAAAATCTGACTCATTCCTGAAGGCATAGAAATTAGAAATTGATTTTTTCTTATCATTTTTTTTTTGTAGAATTCGTTTTCCTTGTACACTAATTTAATAGAACTCCGGAATATAAATTCGGATTTAATGAATATCATTCCTCCTTGATGATTATAACTAGGGTTTTCTTGATATCATTTTACTGAGTTTAGTAACCAGATCCATTAATTTCATCTACTAATTGTAGATTTAGAATCAATACATATGTTTCGGTGCATGTAACTGTTCACACTAGAAGCAACTGTTAGAAAACTTATATCTATAATGTTTTTACAGCACCTAATGTTCAAATTTTCTTCAAATTCATAAATAATATTCTATGTCTGGATTCCTGGATCATACATAATTAATTTCACAAAAGTAGATTAAAGTTAAAATCTTAATGGATTATGGGAGTAGTATAAATCTCCCGATTTAAACCAGTAATAGGTTTAGAGCTTCTGGATGATTTTCCCCATAATTCCTATTCCTACAACTCTACATAATTGAGAGGATTAAGTTCTTCTAAACAATTCTGTTAAATTTATGGAGTACCACTTTCAGATTTGAAGTAAATTAACATCCAAAATCATTAATCACACAACACAATAACAAGTAATTCAACCATACATACACATTTTAAGCATACCACTTCTGAAATTGACTAGTCCTCCCAACCTTAGAGTTCCTCTATCTCCAGAACTCACCCCCGAGCTGAGATCATCTCCCAGAATAGACCAACCTCTAATTTGTTCAGGAATAGCTTATTTAAGCTTTTCCTCCCCAAAACCTGTTTCTAATTCCGCGTCCAGAATTATAGGATGCTTGTCTTCCTGTTTTCCGAGGCTTCCCTTATTTAGGGACTTTAAAGCTGCTTTCTGCTTTTCCCAGCTTTTTACCTCTTCCCAACTACTCTCCACCTCATTGGGGAAAACTAGATTTGTCCTCAAAAATCTAATTTGGAAATAAATTCTTTCAAGGATTTTTGAAAGATTTTTGGGGAAAGTCTTAGCCTCTTTCCATACCTCATGGATTTGGCAAGTGATCTCATAATTCTCATTTGGTCAATTTGCACAGAATTATTTTATTTATTTTTTACAATTAAATACTTGATTACATCCACAAAATACTTATCCATTGGGGTCCACTCCCTTTTGGATTAAAGTTCAAATGTCTAACTTGAAAGAAACATAAACTAGGGGTGTTACATATTCCCCCTCTGAAAGCAAATACCATACTCGGTGTTGACAAATAACTACTAGAGTTCATTTTTCAAACAAATATGGATATTTTTCCATCATCTCAGCTTCTCTTTCCCGGGTAGCTTCTTCAGCAGTAATGTGCTTCCACTGCACCTTTACTCTTGTTATTGTTCGATTCCTCAATTCAATTTCTTCCCGCTCCAATATTTGAAGCGGCTTTGGAAGGAGGTCCCCTTCTGGTTCCACCTGTATCACATTCCAATCAACAATGTGATAAGCATCAGGTATATATATTTTTAATAATGAAACATGAAACACATCATGAAATTTAGCATGGGGCAGTAAGGTAAGCTTATAAGCCACCGGTCCCACCCTTTCTAACACCTCAAAAGGCCCACTCTCTAAGAGACAGTTTTGCACAACTTCTAGCATAAAGTGTACTCTTTTTGGTTTTAATACGAAAATACACATGATCCCCCACTTTTAATTCTTGATGTATCCTCTTCTTATCAGCATAATTTTTCTGTCAATCTTGTGTTGTCTTGATGCTTCTTTGTATTTGTTTAACAATTTTTTCCATCTCTTGTAAAGCATCTGGCCCCAACATTAGCTTGTCCTCAGGTTGGATCCAACTCAAAGGAGTACGACACTTCCTTCCATAGAGTGCTTGGAATGGACTCATTTTGATGGAGGATTGATAGCTGTTATTATAGGAAAATTCAACTAAATGCAAGTAGTCTTCCCCTTTTGATGGCCTATCCATCACATACATTCTCAACATATCCTCCAAAATCTGATTTGTCCTCTCTGTCTAACCATCTGTCTGAGGGTGATAGGCAGTGCTAAAATTAAACTTAGCGCCCATGCCCCCAAATAGGCATTTCCAAAAGGTTGCTGTGAATTTAGCATCTCTATATGAAACAATCATCTTTGGGACCCCATGTAGCCTTACTACTTATTTCAGGAACACATTCGCTACTTGAGCTGTCCAAAAAGTAGATTTCACAAGTATGAAGTGCGCAAATTTTGTTAAAGTGTCAACTACTACCATCACTGAGTTGTGCTGGTGTTTGGTTCTTGGTAACCCTGTTATGAAATCTATAAAAACAGTGTCCCATTTCCATTCTGCAATTGGCAAGGGATTTAGAAGACCAACAGGATGTTGATGCTCAACTTTAACTAGTTGACACTCCATACATCTAACTAGTTATTTTGCTACATCTCTTTTCATTCCTGGCCAAAACAATTTCCTTTTCACAGCTGTTAGCATTTTCTGATATCCCGGGTGTCCCGCATATGGTTGTTTATGATATTCATCTAGGATTTCTTTTTTCTAAATTTCCACATTGGGGATGTACAATATGTTTTTGTAGCAGATCAGCCCTTTTTGGTTTTTAGTGTATTCAGCCAATTCCTTCTTTAGTATTTTCACCTATAGATTCTCATAATTTGGATCTTGGTTTGCTACCTTTTTCACTAGTTCTTCTAAATCAAAACTAGCACTACTTCCAATGTTGTTTATGTTTTGGCAAGCATTTCTGCTTAGTGCATCAACAATTTTGTTTTATTTCCCTCTGATATGTTTTATGTCTATATCAAATTCAGTCAGAAAAGACAACCATCTGGCTTGTCGAGCATTCAAATCGATCTGGGAAAAGAAGTATTTAAGACTAATATGATCAATCATCAATGTAAACTTCTTTCCAAGAAGATAGTGTCGCCACATCTTCAAGGCATGGATTACAACAACTAATTCCAAATCATATGCACTATAGTTCTGTTCATGTGTCTTAAGTTTCCTAGACTCATATGCAATAACAAAATTTTCTTGTAACAGGACTCCTCCCAACCCCTCTCTACAGGCATCCGTACACACAATAAATTCTTTATCAGGATCTGCAATCTTCAGTATAGGGGTTGTAGTGAGTTTTAATTTTAATTGTTCAAAACTGTTTTGGCATTTTTCAGTCCACTCAAATTTGACACATTTTCTTTGTAGTGAAGTTATGGGATATGGTATTGCAGAAAATCTTTCCACAAATTTGTGATAATAACCTGTAATCCCCATAAATGATCTCACTGCTGAAACATCAGTTGGCACCGGCCATTCTCTAATGGCCTTTATCTTTTTAGGGTCAACAACCAACCCTTGTTCAGAAATAATATGTCCCAAGTATTGGATCTTCTCTTTATAGAATTCACATTTACTGAATTTGGCATATAACTTGTTTTCTTTCAAATTTTGCAACACTATTCTCAAGTGTTCTTTGTGCTCCTCCACACTTTTTGAATAAACTAAAATATCGTCTATGAACACTAGTACAAATTTATCCAAGTACTTGTTTAAAACACTGTTCATTAAGCACATAAAGGTGGCAGGGGCATTTGTCAAACCAAAAGGTAGAACTACAAATTCGTAGTGACCATACCTGGTTCGAAAAGTTGTTTTACTAATGTATTCCCTCTTAATTCTGAGCCGGTGAAAACCAGTCCTTAGATCAATCTTCGAAAATACTGAAGCTCCGCTTAATTGATCAAAAATATCATCAATTCGGGGCAAAGGGTACCTGTTTTTAATTGTCAACTTATTCAGCTGATGATATTCAATGCACATTCTAAAGGTTCCATCCTTCTTCACAAATAGCACCGGGGCTCCCCAAGGAGACACACTCGGTCTGATATAACCTTTATCGAACAATTCTTGCAATTTAATTTTCAGTTCCATGAGTTCAGGGGGACTCATTCGATAAGGGGCTCTCGAAACAAGTGTTGCTCCAGGCACCAAATCGATTGAAAAGTCAATCTCTCTTTTGGGGTGAAGATGAGGAATCTCATCTAGAAAAACTTCCTTAAATTCTCTTACTACTGACAGAGTATCTAGCAGGTTTTCTTCAGGTTGTTGTCCAAATTCTTTGACATGTACTGCATATACTTTATATCCTTTCCTAGCTATTCTTTTTAGTTGCATCGCTGATATTTATCTTACAGAGATGGGTTTTGGTTTTCCTTTGAGAATTAAAGGTTTCCCTTCTTCATCTATGCAATGCAGAGTTTTATCCCAACAGTTCATCATAGCCTTTCTCTTTTCCAACCAGTCCATTCCTATCAGCAAGTCATATGAGCTTAAGGGAAGAATGTTTAAATCTAATTCTGTCTGAAAATCTTTTAATTTAATTTTTGTTTGAGGTAACTTATGAGTTACTTTCCTCTTGGTGCAAGTGGCTAACTGGACCAACCAAGACTGCTGAAATTTTTCAGTTTTGAGATTGCATTTTTCTACCACTTGTGGACTAATGTAACTCAAAGAAGCACCTGGATCAATTAAAATGGTAACATATTGGTCAACAATTTTACCTTCCATTTCGACCATGGTAGCTTGGTGTTCTACTTTTCGATTCTCGAAAGCTGCACTAATAGTGGGTATATTTCTTGCTATGTCATTTACTGTGGTAGCTTCTCGATCCCTCATAATCATCTAAATATTCTGGTGGGGACAATCCCTCAAAATATGAGGTTCTCCACAACCCCATCATTTGAAAGGCTCCCTCATTTTAACTGTGCCTTCCTTCTTATTCTCTCCATCTAGTTGTTTGGAAACAACTTGGGACTAGGCAGTTTGGCTTTCTTTTGGTTTATTAAACTTTTTCCGTTGATGATCCCTACCAAAGTTCTTTAAGTAGGCTGGTTTCTGTTTCTTTCCTTTGATTTCACCTTTGTTTACCCAACCTTTACCATGCTCACCCTTTCCTTTAAACTGATGGTAGCATAATCTAGCTTTCCTCACTGCTTCGTCCATAGTTTTTGGATTATTGAATTCAATCCTCTCCTTGTACACAGCAGCCAAACAGTTGAAAAACCTTTGCACCTTTGCCTTCTCTTCACTAATGTAAGGAACATACCTTAACAGATTTGTAAACTTGGTGACAAACTCATCGATAGTGAGTTGTCCCAGTCTAAGTTCATGGAATTCCTTTGCTTCATCATCATAATAATGTTCATTTAAAGAGCGGTTTTTAAACTTAACCTGGAAATCTTCCCAAGTAACTGTCTTTTCATCGATGGCATGGACCATTTTCGTCTCCTCCCACCACAAGGTAGCCTTACCTTGTAGCTGGTAGACAGCTAATCTGGCCTTCAGATTGCTTTCATATTCATAGACCTGGAAAGACTTAATCATATTCAACAATCAGGCCTCAACATCTTCCTCCTTCTCCCCATCATAGGAGGGAGGTTTGATCTTTCGGAATTCCCCCTGTAATTCCTTTTTCTACTTATACTGGTGTCTAGTAGTGTCCTCTTCCTCAAAATCATCATAAAACTTTCCTTTCTTCCTCTTTCCGAAACCTTCACCTTCTTGGCTGTTCCGCAAAGTCAATTCTCTGATGAGCTTTTTCTGCTCCTCACTGGCTAATGACAATCTATCATTCTGGCTTCTTAGCTCAACCATATCTCGTTGCAAACTGTGCAACATAGCCATCACCAGAGCGTTGGGATCTGGTGTATTATGTTCATCACGCAGATCAACATAAATTTCATCACCTCCAGCCATTTGATTTTTTTTTTTCCAACACCACTGTACACTAAACAAAACATATCAGTAAAAAAAAAAAATCGACAAGAAATAATTTATACAGTGAGCACAACAACAACCCAGTTTTATCTAACATGAGCTCTAATACCATTTGTAATATCTCTTCGCTACACAAAAAAAATCTTATAAACCTTTCATTAATGTATGTTCATTTATCTCTATAGTCATTACCAAGGTACGTTGACCTTAATTTGTTTTATGACTTCATTGCTAAACCTGTCCTTGAGATTTTTCACTTCCAATAGTACGCCAATTAACAATTTGTTTTGTTACCTTTCTAAAAGGATTTTTAACTTGTCTTTGGACTATGTTTATAGTCTAGATTAGGAGTTTCTAACTCCCATTGTCTAAACTCTATTAAAATTTCTTTATGATTATTAAACTTATTAATGTCATCGATGCCCATATTAATCTCATACCATACGCTCAACATATCGAATTATATTCGATCATGAATTTATTATATGAGTCTTCCTATAGCACTTACGTATCCCACCATGCAACTTATCGATTTATGTGTTATATACTCCATATGCATTGATTTTCTTTATAAAAATTTTTGAATTATTTATATATATATCATCATGATATTTATGTGTCAATTCCATTGATATTTCCGTATTATGGGTCCCATGCTTATTAATGGATTATCAATACTTCTTTACGTTGGGATTACCCTCCAGCTAATTTCCACATTATTTTAATTCGGATGTAGTTCTCGAGACTGTTTTGGGTACCATTGCATCATTTCGCATTTAAGTGGATAGATTGTGTTTCATAGATTGTCTCAGGTCTACATTAAAGTGTATCAAATTTCATTCGGCTAACCCTAATTCGTAGTACTCCCTACGCAGATCCTGCCACCTGTAGGGTGAGGATGCTTTAGGGTTTTAGACCTAGACAGTGCTATATTATTTGATATTTTTCTGTAGCAAACTTCATTTGGTTTCTTCCCATCACTGTTCTCGGTTTTCGTTTCGAGTTATCGAGAGTTCCGCCATCAAATCTTCTGGACCCTTCATTCGCGTCATTCGCCTTCTGTATACATTCTATGGAGATCAACATTTAGATGAATTGCCAGATAGTATTTCTCTACCAATTCGTAGTGCATTATGAAATTTTCTCTGTTATTGGGAATTTGTATTGTATTTTTTCCCCTTATTTTCATTTGTATACTAAATCTCACGAATTGTCTATTTGGCGCTTGGCTACATAATCTAGCTTATCTTACTGTGAGCGTTTGTCCAAATTTTCGACTTCAAAACTTGTTTTAACTATATTTTTCTTATGGTAAATAACTCTGATCTCTATTCGGACCTCTGTTTATCTTTACAACCCTCTAGGGGTTCGATTTGAATTTGGATAAATAATTTTCACCTAATACACATATGTTTCCCCACGTTTTTAGTGAGTCGGATGTGCGTTGAGCTCTCAAGGTATTATTATTAGTTTGACGCATTGGGTTTCGAGTTATACTCATTTTAATATGTGGAAATAATTTCCTCTTTGCCACTTTTTGTTTACGTTCTAGTTTTTATTGTTTTGTAGGTACTTTCTTTACCTCATAACCTCATTACTACCCCATTCGATAATACTCTCGTCGCTTCCGGTTTCGTCAAATGACTTTGGTATTGGCTTGTTTAATCAGGTTGGTACCTACTCATTTCAGAGAATTCGTCGTCTGAAATTTAATGTCCCCAATATGGGTTGACGCCGGGCTTTTATTTACTTCTGTGGTATTTTAACTTGTTAAATTTTATGGCTCAGGATTTCTGATATCTGCAGCCCCTGTGTATATGTTGTAAACGATTTATTTTGATTGTTTAACTTCTGGCTTCTTTGTTTTATAATAAGTCGGATTTTGCTAACTATCCGACACGATTTATTTTGACATGTTGGCTTTGTAGTAATTGCGCTTATACCAATATTCACCACTTACAGTACTTATGCGTACTCTCTCGAATTTAAAGAGATCATTGTATTCATATTTAAAAGTCTCATACTCCATATGCTATTTATGAGTTAATAGTTATATGATTTTTCATTTCTCTATATAATATTTTATATGATGGATAATAGAAATCTATTATGCTTTTGTGTATGCATAATAATAAATTTCGAGTCATATTAATTTCTATTAATTAATTTTAGGATTTTTAGTATATACACTCTTATGTTTATTAGCCAGAAAATTGAGACTTTATTCTTCACCTAATTGAATTCTATGTCAGAAATTTCTGATATAATTATGAAGCATAACTTTGATAACTTCTTTCAATCTTCCACGGTTGGAAATATACTTTTGTTTAGACTCATATTAATTACGCTAAATAATAATTAATTCCAATATTCAATAGTACTTTCATGTTGTGTTTTTCTACGAACAGAGAACCATTTCAGAATATATATAATTTTTTTTTATATTGTTGATGTAGAAAGAAATGGTCCCTTTCATTTTAACTGTATAGTCTATATTGTTAGCAGTGTATTTTTCTACTATAATTTCATTTTAACTTTCCATGTAAATAATAATGATATATCATAGACGAAATGGTCAATAGATATATTAATGATATCTACTTTTCTGTTATAAAAAAAATCTGACTCATTCTTGAAGGCATAGAAATTAGAAATTGAATTTTTCTTATCATTTTTTTTTTGTAGAATTCATTTTCCTTGTACACTAATTTAATAGAACTCCAGAATATAAATTCTGATTTAATAAATACCATTCCTCCTTGATGATTATAACTAGGGTTTTCTTGATATAATTTTACTGAGTTTAGTAACCAGATCCATTAATTTCAGCTACTAACTGTAGATTTAGAATCAATACATATGTTTCGGTGCATGTAACTGTTCACAATAGAAGCAACTGTTAGAAAAATTATATCTATAATGTTTGTACAACACCTAATGTTCACATTTTCTTCAAATTCATAAATAATATTCTATGTCTGGATTCCTGGATCATACATACTTAATTTCACAGAATCAGATTAAAGTTAAAATCTTAATGGATTATGGGAGTAGTATAAATCTCCAGATTTAAACCAGCAATAGGTTTAGAGCTTCTGGATGATTTTCCCCATAATTCCTATTCCTACAACTCTACAGAATTGAGAGGATTAATTTCTTCTAAAAAATTATGTTAAATGTATGGAGTACCACTTTCAGATTTGAAGTAAATTAACATCCACAGTCATTAATCACACAACACAATAACAAGTAATTCAACCATACATACACATTTTAAGTATACCAATTCTGAAATTGACCAATCCTCCCAACCTTAGAGTTCCTCTGTCTCCAGAACTCACCCCCGAGCTGAGATCATCTCCTAGAACAGACCAACCTCTAATCTGTTTAGGAATAGCTTATTTAAGATTTTGCTCCCCAAAGCCCATTTCTAATTCTGCGTCCAGAATTAGAGGATTATTTTCTTCCTGTTTGCCTAGGCTTCCCTTATTTAGAGACTTTTGAAGCTAATTTTTTCTTTTCCCAGCTTTTTACCTCTTCCCAACTACTCTCCACCTCATTGGGGAAAACTAGATTTTTCCTCAAAAATCTAATTTGGAAATAAATTCTTTCAATGATTTTTGAAATATTTTTGGGGAAAGTCTTAGCCTCTTTCCATACCTCATGGATTTGGCAAGTGATCTCATAATTCTCATTTGGTCAATTTGCACAGAATTATTTTATTTATTTTTCACAATTAAATACTTGATTACATCCACAAAATACTTATCCATTGGGGTCCACTCCCTTTTGGATTAATGTTCAAATGTATAACTTGAAAGAAACATAAACTAGGGGTGTTACGCATATCCATTAGGTTCAAACAATATTTACAAGTAATTATAAAATAATCATGTCGAAAAAAACAAATTTTACTATGGGTATCACAAATGTTTAGTGTTCTAACCAAGAGTCTATTGTAACTATAAAAACTCAACCCTCAAGCTACATCATATTCCCTTGTCAAGAAATTGTTTTCTTATCATGCATACCATCGAGGTACCAAATTTCGAGAAACATTCAGAACCTTTTGTTATATTGATCCAGCACTACCTCATAATAGATATTGGGGAACTGCGAGATATAACATATAACACTTCATGATATTTGTGGCATGGACCACTAGATGGTTAATTCCTTTATGGTAAACCAATATCAAGATATCAAACATGAGATGATTTAGCCTCCTTTCATTTTTCACACAACACATTCACTCATAACTCTATTATACATAAAGAGAATTGTCACACAAAATTGATTCAGAGGCTAGGTTGACTTGAATATGTACAGGACAGTAACATTCTAAATTGTGATGATTTATGGCTATGGCTAAGCCAACTTAAGAAATAGTCCTTTTGACAAAGTTGAAACTAACTAGTACCGATAATCAAAGGATTGATGCAACTTAAGTTCATAATTTATGTCCATTATAATTATTTGGCCAATAAACATGTCCTTCAGGCCTTGGGCTTTATTATTCCAATCTATTTTTTACATATATAGAAAATGTCTCTTGAATTCATCTTGGATCTCCTGCCACTTTGAAATAAATGGCATATAGCTACCATCTTGAACCTCTCGTTAACATCAAATACAAAAAATTATCCAGCAATCTCCACTTGGGTTTTATGTTTTGAGATAGGAGTATTCTTTAACTTTAGATATTTATCATCATCTTGTTAATGTGTTAGTTTTTGCTAATTGAAGTCCATTCAATTTACTTTCTTTACACTAGCTATTGGATCATATCCTGAAAATTTTGCAATTTATTATTCCTCTTCCATAGCTCAGTCTCTATGTGTTTCATCATCTTAACGAGATATCATGTGTTTCTTATTTTGAAGATATATTCCATTTTACTAATCACATGAGAGGAATATTACAACCATAGAGGATGTTTTATTATCTTAATTTTATTGAGGACATATACATCATTTGGAGACATGGTTTCATTTTCTACCAATTTTACTAAACATTATTTTCCTATTTCATGTACTTAATAATAGAATGTGATCTCATACCCTTCATCAACCATTTGACCTACACTTGGCAGATTATGCTTTAAAACTTCAACTAGCATAACATTCTTCTCTGTAGTCAATCCATTATAAAGAATGATTGTGCCTCTTCCAATTATACTTCCTAAATCATTATTTCCAAGAATGACACTACCTCCTCTGACTTCATTTAGAGAGATATTTTTTCTTATATAACATGTCATATGTTTTGAACATACACTATCTATATACAATTGTATTTCTTTACTATGAACATATAGAGCTAGACTACATTCATTCTGCTTCTCTCGCTTTGTTTTATTTACCTTTTTGCATTGATATTTATACATGGTAATATATTCTTCTCTATATTTCTTAGGAGGCGTCAATGTTATTATTCTATAATCACATGTTTTGTGCCCAAATTTATTACACTTGTAACATTCAATATGACCCATTAATGGGAAAAATTATTTGAAACTTCTAACACAACCTTCATAAGGACTTTTCTATTTGTTTCTTACATAGTAATTAATTGAGGTATGATGATATATTCGTCTCACATCATCATTTCCTTCATAAACTCTAGAACCTATTACCTTATGACCAAAATTATTACACACAAATCAATCACTAAGAAAAAGGCTTTGATTCCTAGACAAGATAAGATTTCCCAAAGGAATAGTTCGTATGAATCCATTCATGTTATCTTTATGAAAAAAATAAACTCCATTATGGTATTTTTCTTCATTTCTAGTGCTACTGTAAAGGTCTTTTTAATGATAATGCATTTGTTGTTCCTCAACTCCTTTTGTAGTATTTCTTTCATTGTTCATAGAGCTTTAGGAAAGCTTATTTCTCTGTTATTTCTCATCTCCTTTTCTGGCATTGCTTATATTGCTAGTAGGGACTTTAGATAATTCATGTTTCCCTTACTCCTCACTTTATTTATTTTTGATTTAAATTTTAAGAACATTAGCATAACTTCTAGTTTCTTCTTTGCATTCCATTTCTGATGACTTTAAGCTTGATTATCCCTCAGATTCTTTATGATTTTATTTATATACAGAACCTATTTTGATTAAAGGTGACCTATAACAGTTGAATTTTATATAATATTTCAATAATTTTTTCAAAATGTATGCTTTGATTCACCGAAGCAATTTCGGTTTCCAATTTCATTCTCATGGAAACAACATTTTCTTCTAGATTCCCACAATTTATTTCAACTTTCTTAATATAATTGTGTCACCCTCATTTCTTCTTCTAGTTACAGCTTTCGGATAATGGTAGATCATTCATTACAATCATAACCTTTTTTCTCATACTTACGTAATATTTATTTATGGTTTTAGATATTTTTCCTAAGTCTACCTATTTCTTCTAAGGCACCAACTAGTTCTCCTTCAATATTTCCTTCCACTTAAAATTATTCCTATCAATATATATTTTCTTATTGATTATATTTCTAGTAAAAATTGTAAGAATACATGGCTATGAATAGAAATATTCCTTTGTCATAATCAAGTGTATATCCATCACTATGTTTTGATGAACTACTATCCTCCTTACAATAAAAACTTTTATTTTGAGATATGAACCCTATTATGATTATGAGATTTGCTTCTATATTTATATCCTTTTTCATATTCATTATCCTCCAATTTTACATAGGTACATTTAGCTGTATAATGACCTATTATACCATATAGAAAGAATTTAAATGGAATTATACCTTTGAATTTTGCAAATCCTCTTCTAAGGTTTTTGATAAATTAAACTTATTTTTATAATTCATAGTTGGAGTAATCATAGGCCTTGGGCCTTTTTCTCTTATTTTCTACATCAAATTTTTCTTATTTCAATCCTAAATTCTCGATTTCTATTCCCATTTCATAGGAAGTGAGGTTACATGAAGTTTATCCATGATTAGAGTTTCTAGATTTTTCATTTCTTGAATAGTTGAAACCTTTGCATTGAATCTAAAGCAAAGAGATCTCAACCCTTACTAAAAAATTACTAACTTATTAATCTTTTCATCAAGCCCTCAAAAAAATGAACATAATAATCCACACAAATAAATAAGGTTGCAATGGTTTCTTCTTCATCCATCTTCAAACTCTGAAATTATCCTTAATGAGTTTTAATATTTTCTCCTTTTCTTGGGTATGTGTTATATTATTTCCATGACTAGTTTCATGTGTTGTTAAATTACGCTAAGCATAGCTAGGGGATTGCATGCGGGGAGGAGGAAGCACCTCTTGCAAGCATGTTTGGAAGGAGGTGACATCACCCCTCGACAGGGTGTAGGGAAATGCCCCGGGAAAATTTTCTTTTATGCAAACCCAATAATGGTTGGGAAAACCCACCCATGGTTTTGAATATAGATTTTCTTCGTGGTTTTGGGCATGATGGTTTTTCCAAAGGTATTTTTTAGATTCAGTTAAGGGAACTATGGTTACGTTCTAATCTAGGGTTATTGGATTTGGGTTTATGAATGATTCTATATTTATATATTGTATTATAACATTGAAATGAATATAATGAAATATCAATCTTGTTTTCTTCTTTTTGGTTTCTAACAAAAAAAAATTGGGCATATTCGTATGTTGTCAGCATTGGGTATTTTTTTCGTTTTTAAGAATTCATTTGTAGGTAATTATTGTACAATGTTAAATCCTACACTTTTTACCTTTTCATATCCTTCATAGGTTCTTTTAATATTGTACCAAATTTATTTTCTATATTTACATTACATTATCTTAGCAAATTTGGATTCTACTAGGCCACAAAAACTAAAATTCACTTATTTTATTACTTACATAAGCATTTTTACCATTGAAATCAGTTGGGGGAACTGTTAGAACTTGATAACCAGCCTTAATAGATAGCTAAATTTCAACACAAAGGTACATTATATAGGTCTTCATCCTTAATTTCTATAAAGCATAATTGGTTCCATCAAATAGTGGGACTTTATTTGAGAAAGAGCCGTCAAGAATGGCCATTGGTCCCTTTGGGATCTCCCTTCCACATGTTAAGCTACTTCCAAGGGAATTTACTCTGATACCAATTGTTAGATTCATTACTATATTTATAGGAGTGAGGGTAAATAATTATAGTGAAATCTTTTACTTATTTAACCATTCAAAAACCATAAAGCATCAACCTCATAAACTGGATATGCAACACAAGAGATATGGGTGGCAAAATTAGCATTCAATCAATATTGGGATACCATATATTGAAGGACTCATCTTCCATTGTACTCTAAAACCTGTGAGATTCGATATGGTCGTATAGTCCACTGGAGGTTCAACCTTTGTATTGGTGGTAGAAACCTACTAGATTATCAACATATTGCTTAACTACATATATTAGGATATCAGGCTTGATCTATATTAGGTGAACACTTTATATCAATGTGAATATTAAGATCACTTTCCAACATATATTCTGTTGCAAATGTTTTTCAGTTGAAAATTATGGCATTAGAGTCTCGACATGTTGATGAAATCAAAATATAATGAAAAAATTCAAAAAATAGTCGTAACTTGGGATGGTATCTTGAATTAGAACCAAGATATTCGAAGTCTAGGGTCTGGTGGAATGACCTCGTAATATTAACACATCTGAAAAATTGACAAATATATATAATGAAAAATGTCGAGGCTCAATATGGAATACTATGAAGTCAAATATTTCTACTAGAGGGCCTTAATCATTGGGTGGTATGCCTTAGGTCCTTTGCAACTTGAAGTTGTCACTAAGGGTGGAGGATATTGGATATAGTTGACTTGTATGGTATTTCCTTAATTGAAAAGGTATATAACCAATATGTTGAGGGAATTCAAAGCTTGAGTGCTACTCTTAAGCAATCCATGACCAAGGAATAGAAATAAGAGCTTATGTGTATTATAAAGATGGAATCCTATTAATATTTTTAATTATAAAAAAAATTGAAGTTTCACTAGGAGTTTCAGTTGTTATTTTTTTCATACATTATACCTCTTCATCCTTTTCTACTTAATTTATCTCTTCTATTTATTCATATGGCTCTATCATGACAAATATCATGCTTATGTACTCTAAACTCTCATACATCTCCCTTGGAATTCATTCCACTCTTGAGATTTGCTATTATGTCCTTCTGATCAACTTTGTTCTCACTCATATCATATCTCTTCTTCCATTTTTCATACACCTCATGCATTCATCACTCTATTATATATAGATATATTGGGCCCCAAAAACGATTTCGTATGATGGGTCGATCTAAGTATGGATATGATGATAATATTCTAATTAGGCTAACTTGTGGCTATGGTTGAGCTAACATAAGCACAATTAATTTTGACATAGCCCAATTTGCTTATCTTCGATATTTCATGGTATGATGCAACTTGGGCTCATACTTTAGGTCCATTATATTTCTTGGACCAACATACATATCCTTGGGTCCTTCATCTTCAATATTCTTGTTAATATTTAACATATATACAAAAGGTCGTATGAATCGATCTTGGATCTCACCCACACTTTGACATCAATGACATATCTAGAACATCTTGGACCTCCCCGTGACATCAATAGAAATATGTTACGAAACACATTGGTTATGATCATAAAAATTCCTAGAATTTTAGAATTAATTTTAATATTGCTAATAAATGAATGGTTTGAATGGTTATATTGAAGTGGAAAATTTCAATTTTTCTTACGCTATAAGTAGAGATGCCTATAAAGGTGTTATTTTAGTTTTTTCAATCGTATACTTGTCGTTATGACCCATTGATCTATGACTATTTGTAATAGGTTTTTTTCTTTTCATAATGGGTTGAACCATGGGTAATTGACCTCATATTTTCCTTAAAGGTGGAATATCCATATGAGTTGGGGGTTTAGGGTTAGTCATGATTGTTCCTAGAATGTGTCCATCATCCTTGTCACATAATCTAATTAGTTTGTTTGATAATAACTTTATTCTTATCATTTTTATTATTCCGTATATGATATCTATTAGGAAACTCAACGGTTCCATCATCCTTCTCATATTCCGTAAGAATTGTGTTTGATAACCACTTTATTACTCTCATTTGTATTATTCCATATATGATATCCATTAGGAAACTCAATGGTTATATAAATTTCCCTATCATATGATGTTAGCTACATTTTTCTATTTCATATATGGGTCTAAGATATTTCCTCCTAATATTTTCTCCATATAATTTTATGTCATAATATGTGAAAATATTGTATTGAAGTATCCCATTCCAAACATATACCTGTTTGAGTTATTAAACTACATATATTTTTACAAGTATAATAATAGTTAATTTGTATGACACTATCTATTAATGTTTAATATTAATGTTTTTATTAATTTTTAATCACATTAGTGAAAGGAGGAAGGAATACATATCATAGAGTGGAAAGGATTGCAACAAAGGTAAGTATAAACCAACAATTACATAGATGAAAAATATGGCGATGTTGGTAAATAAAAATGAAATGAGAAGGAAAATTACATGTCTTAAAAGAGTGAGGTAGTGAGACAATGAGTTAAAATAAATATGGAAACCTTGAATTAAGGAACTATAATTTAATAGGGTGGAGCACCAAATTATATAGGAAAAGGACTCAAGGGAACTTCAATGTAAACATAGTCATGTAAAATCATAAATTTTGAAATGATCACTGATTTAAGCCTCTTAAAGGATATTTTGTTGTATTATTAAATTAACTCTAATCCTATACAATATAATTCAAGAATTGCAAGTAAGAATGGACCTACATCTTTAACTTGAACTAACATAAATTAATGTAAAACACCAATTAACCAAAAAAAATGAGAAATATTAGGAAATGTTAGTATTGAAATGATAAATTATAGTTTAATCAAAGATGTAAAAATCTAACGAATTCAATATATTGTATAAATTAAGTGCATTTTCACCGATTCCTTGTTTCTTCATGTTGTTCCATTTGACAAAAACCCTAAGGTTCTCTGTAACAACTTCACTTACCACAAATTTTTTTCTATTTATAACAATTATGTTTATACTCAAGAACTCTTGTCTAAAACTTTCATAAATTAATAATTTGTCGCAATAGTAAAATCTCACGTATTTTTACTACTTGATTGGTTTCTATGAGTTTTTGCTTGATCCTTTATTTCGTGACAGGATACATTCATCCCCATGAATGTTTTAAGGGATTGTTTTTATTTACAATTCCAATCTTTCATGGACTTGTAGAAGAGTCCCCTACCTTACATTTGACCCTTATAGATATATATTTTTCTTTATATTCTCATATAATCCGAATGATATATAGATTAACTCCTTTATATATGTATGTAAAGATCTTTACATATTGATCTATGTTGTCTCTATATAGTTTACAAATTTAATATATGTACATCTCCTTAACTATTAACAACTTGTGACATATATATATATATATATATATATATATATATATATATATATATATATAAATGGTGTCACAAAGCTGTTAAAGGATGGTAAAAATATATATATATATATATATATATATATATATATATATTCATTCCTATGTCAGATTACTATATAGCTTTGGATGATTTTCACCTTCTAACTCTCCAAGTAATCATCCTTCAATTATCTTTGCAATGCAACTAAGGTATACCTCTTACATTTAATTTTGATACCAGTTAACCACTATCATACATATAGATTATATATGTTTAATCTCGAACGTTTCACTAGTTCTTCATATTTTATAATATCCACTTTTACATGTCTTCGAATACATCTAGCTACTATTACCCTCGTTTCCTTACCACCATTGTATTTTACAAGTCTATACATAACCTCATATGCATATTAATAATTAAATGGATAATGTATTCATGATGTATATGATTTAGTATTATGGTATTAACCATTAACTACCTCACTTTTTCATTTACATATTAAATACCTTTTTGCATAGGGAATAGAATGAAATCATATTTGACAACGCATTTTACTTCTATTAAACATTAATTAAGTTCTATTCCTTACTCGAATCTTTATAGTTCATAACTCATCATTAAAATTTCTATGTACACACAATAATCAACAAGATTATTTATACATATCCCTTCTTTACATTAACCCACCCTATGACATTGGTGTAAAATTATGATACTTCATTATATTATCCTAATAGTTTAACTTTTATCTCTTATATAGCATACATAGGTTACATTTAATGAAGCCTATTAATTTATACAACTCCTTTAATTACCATTTCCGCAACTTCGAATACCCCATTCGAATTTCCACCTTCCATGTAAAGCGATGCCACATTTATTTACATCTATGTGACATAAAAAATAAAGATATTTTTATGTATCACAGATATGGTTATAAGGGACTAGAATTATGCTTCCTTACACTGTTCATTAATGCCATTTTTTATTGGGATATACCCAAAAATCCATGTTCGAATTTCGGTTTTCGATACAATGATAAGTTTAATCGATGTATTAAAGTCTTACGACACAAGTCTGTCACCCGAGATTGAAATGATATTTCCCCTGTATCAGTTCAACTTTATTTTAAATTTTTCTTCGTCTCGTTTACCCCACGCATTTACGCTTCGGTCCTGGGAGATGTACTCGGCATATGGCTCTCGTAATGTCGCACTGTACCTCCTTACTGCAGCTATCAGAAACCGTAAGACTCGTCCGTTTCCAAATTCGATTTGTATTATGCTCATTTTGTTTCTGCTTTTCCTGAGTGAGGTTATCCCCAAGGATTGCTTTCTTAGACGTTGTGATTTTGGCCTACGTTAAATATGTATTCAGAAAATGGTTCTTCTTCTGTGTTTTTAGAGAGATGCCCAGCAAATCGGTTTTAATAACCATGAAACAACTATTTCAAAATTTAAAAGGTCACTTCTAATTTATTTTATGGAATCTTAAATATTTCCGATGTTTTTCAGTTAATTCACTTTCGTCATTATGATTTTGGTAGGCTACCTCATGCATTGGAATGGAGGTTAGAATTAAAAGGATATTTTCACCATGAACATAACTAGGGTAATTTTTTTTTCCTTTTCACTAATTGCGGATTTTCTTGGATTCCTATTTGGAGCACATGCCGCAAATTTTCAGTGTCTCAAGTTATGCACTTAAAATTTCGATTTATTTTTTCACTGGATTCTCCCGAAATGGGAATCCTCCCATTAAATTTCATTTTCTGTAATTTACTGAACGAGTTTACAAATTTTTATAGGGAAAACACTTTTCTCTAAATCTTTAGCTCCTTGTAGAAATTGATAACAAAACATTATTTTGAGTTTGTATTTTCAAGTTTATCACTTTATAATTTTGACAATACCTTCAGATTGGAGTTAGATTCCAATTCTTTTGGGTTTACTTTGAATTTAATTTAAATTTATCACCTGGTTACAGTAATGAGAATTTTTACTAATTTCCCCCATACCGTTATGGATTTCAATTTCGTTATGCCGAGTAACCTTACGATAAATCATATAGACATTAAGGGAAATTGACCACCAGTTAATCCTTCAAACTAGCATTCATTTCCATACTTTACTGTTAATTTCTATATATAAATTTTTATGGTACTCTGTGGTGACTCCATACGGCCCATCACTCTAGCACTTGGTCGAATTTAGGAATGTGAATTTCCTCAGTGAGTCCTCACTCACAATTAAGGGATTTTTAAAATATTATTATGCACAGAAGGTTAATAAAAAAAAAATTCAGACCCTTACGACTACCAAAGCGTATGTCTTAATAATTAGAGGATTTATCCTTCCTCCATTTTCTCTATTTATTTATCACTACTAGAGTAACATTTCTCATAATAAATTGTAATTGATTTCTCTTTATTTTAATATTAGAGATAGCTAAACCTTGTTGTGCCTCATCGTTTAACTTTGATGAGAATTTCGTTGGCAAATTTACTATGACCGACTTTCGTATTTTTCCACCATATTAATATCAGTCTTTCCAATTATTTAATTACCCGCATATGTAGTCTCTACTCGAATTGTCCAAAACTGGTTTATTCAGTTGAGTATAGAGTATTTATACAAACATAAAATTGGACCTTTATTACTAAACTTGAACTCATGTGTAAATATAATGCTGCTACTATATATAATTCTTAACTTCGTAGATAATATTTCTACTCAGATGAGATCATGAACGAGGTATATACCAATATATTCCCTCTTCCAATTTTAATTAATTGTTAATTGAAATTTAGTTTTCTACTTCTGTGCAATAGTTAGTATCAGTGTAATAATTTATTTTCAAACTTATTCGATCAATTTTTATTTAAAAAATTTAATTCATTTTAAATTTTCATCGTAGGAATCATTTATCTCCAGCTTGGCCAGATGCTACATTCATTCTAGACACTACTGATTCACTGCGAATACCCCCTCATACATGTTTACTGATATTCCTTTACTAGTTTTCTTTGTTGTAATCACACAGGTTTTATTCACCAATGTATTTTAAAATTAACTAGTAGATTTTTAGATATAAATTATGGGATTCAAGCAACATATTTAGACCCTATCAAGGGTTTTGAGGTTCAGTATGCTTACCCTTAATTTCCAAATTGTCTATGTAACAAAACATAAATTTAACTATAGTTGTTATAGTTACTATTTTGTTAGATACACATGACAACTTTTTAATTTTGCTTCCACACTTTATTCCACAATAAGTTCAAAATAACTACATATACAAAACTTTCAACCACAGTTTATCAATTTCAACTATATCTATCTACCTCAAAATGACGTAAAATATATAGAAATATAAAACATAATTTCACTAAATGTGCATACCAATTTGGTAAAGACTATTTCCCACCCAACCTTGAGCTTATTCTAGAGCTCCCCCTCAGCAGAGACCAAATTCTCCAAAGTGTAGACAACATCTTATCTCACTATCATTGATTATTTAAGCTTTCTTTCCCTAAGCATTTTTCTATAACTGTTTCCAATTAAATTATGATGTTGTTTTCCTTTTTCCTAGGTTTTATTTTTGTTTTTTCCACAAAACAATTTTAAAACTAGTTTTTTTTTCCTCTTTCTAGTTTTATTTCACCTTTTATCAGTGACTTTCCACTTTACTGAGGTATCTATTAGATTCTTATCTCCAATTCAATATTTATTTTATTTTATTTTCTGCAAGGATTTTTGGATATTTTTTGAAAGTCTTTGGATTTAATTCCATCATCATGGACTTAAAATTCTGGTCTTGAATTTACTCTAGTCTTTGCACAGTTATATATGAATTTCCAAAATTAATATATTTACATATCTTATTTTTTAGGTCCCCCTGACCATTATGTGCATTCTCTATTTATATAATGCCTAAAATAGAGATATTACATAGTCCCCCTCTAAAAAAAAACATCGTCCTCGGTGTTTGCCAATATTTTCGTTTCATTCATTAACCTTTAATGGTTAAGTTTCATTCCTCATAATTTCCTGCTCCCAAGTAGCTTGCTCAGTTGTGAATTGTGTCCATCGCACTTCTAACCATTATTGTTTTAACTGGATGGGAGTTCCTTTATTTTTCCACATGTATCACAATCAAATCAAGTGAGCAGATTCAGAAAAAAAAAAAAAAAAATCATACTTTATATGATGAAGTAGAATAGAGTGATTTTATACTGTCACTCAAATCCTCATGACCTCGCAGTTTTCAAGTGATTCTCAGTAATTTCGTCGACGTCCAATACCATTTTTGTAAGCTCTTCCATCATTCTATAGGTGAGCTAAATTTACTTGAATACTTTGTGTCTTTCTACAGTACGTTTCCACTTACTACAGTACTTCTAGTGTTAGAACCAATTTGTCCTTTTGTTTATTTCCATTATGTGGAATGCCATTCTTGTTCTTACTTGTATCATTGGGCATTTGACACTGGTATTTGTATCTAATTTCTACTAATTGCAGAAAATATGACCCATTATTAAACACATGTAATCACAATCAAATCAAGTGAGCATATTCAGAAAAAAAAAAAAATCATACTTTATATGATGAAGTAGAATAGAGTGATTTTATACTGTCACTCAAATCCTCATGACCTCGCGGTTTTCAAGTGATTCTCAGTAATTTCGTCGACGTCCAGTACCATTTTTGTAAGCTCTTCCATCATTCTATAGGCGAGGTAAATTTACTTGAATACTTTGTGTCTTTCTACAATATGTTTCCACTTACTACAATACTTCTAGTGTTAGAACCAATTTGTCCTTCTGTTTATTTCCACTATGTGGAATGCCGTTCTTGTTCTTACTTGTATCATTGGGCATTTGACACTTGTATTTGTATCTAATTTCTACTAATTGTAGAAAATATGACCCATTATTAAACACATGTAATCATCATGTTTTACGACATTGGCTTTGTTCTCTATATTTATCTATCTATTAAAATATGATAGCTTGTATGAAATTTTTTTTTATCTTCTTTCCGCCAACCACAAATTTCTTTTCCAGAATTCATTATTCGCTTACAATGTGTCAACATGGGATTGTATAAACTAAAAAGTGTATTATTTTCTTTAGAGTGTCCACTACTCTCATGATTTCATCTTGTTTACACTTACTACTTGACAATATTGAACTAATTTCATTAATACCACTTTCTCTTTCTATGGTCAACAAAGAATTAATTTTGGGTAATCAGTAAGATGATGATATTTTTACCTTTTTATTTTGACATTTTAGCTACTGTGCCAAGGATTTTATTTCCTCCGACTTTCCGCTCTGGTCACAATATAGTTTTCTATAACACAATTATAATATTATTATAACTCGGATGACCTGTCTAAGGATTCAGAGGGTATTCATTTAACCTTTCATGGTTCAAATTTGGTACAAAATGCTATACTCTTTACTTGTACACATTTCAGTCTGGGTTGATGTATTATTTATTATATAATTTCCTCTTGTTGAAATCTTACATTTTTAAGGTCTTGTAACAATGCTCCTTGCACTTGTTTTCATACTTCAAATTTTACTCCACTATTTGTATGTTTCAAAATTTGGAGAGTCTCTCCATTTACAGCTCAATAATTTGGTTTTTATGTTCCTTCTATGTTTGATTTTTATATTAAAGTTTCTAAGAAATGTTAACCAATTTACTTGTCTGATACTTCAATTTATGTGATTAAAGGAATACTGATGATCTGTTATCACTAGCTTTATATTTCTAACAAAATTTCTTTCCACATTCAATGTATTTATATCATCAACTCATTCTAATTCACAGACTACATAGTGGTATTCCCGTTTCTTTGAAGTTCAAATTTCGACATTCATAGATTGTTTCTGCATTTCTTTGCAGAGACCTTCCACCAATCCTTACTCGATTTTTTTTCCCAGTGTAGTGTAATTTTCCTTTTTTTATTATTTTCCCATAATTTGGGTACTTATTATTTCTATTATTGTTTACATTATTCGTCAATTATCATCATTGATATTATTTCTAATGTCTTATTGAATTCAAGTCAATTTAATAGTAACTGATTCTGATTTTTCTCCAATCCCTACTCATCCTTGTCATGTGAAACTCACCTCCTTTTTTTTTCGTGTATTTACAGTTCTCGAAGTTATGATGTTCTTATCATCTTCTATGTAATACCTCAAAACATCTTATGTTAATACTATTAATAACTTATTCCTGTGCTTCAGTCCAAAGATTATCTTTCCAACCTTATAGTATACTTCTCTAGTTCATAAGACTCTCTTATAGATCTGTGTTTTCCCATTGATCAATTTATTCATCTATTTTTATCAAAGTAAAATATTTCTTCATGTTTAACTAAGTGTAACTGTCTAATTCTATAGACATCCAGAAGATAACATTCTTCATTTTAGCAATCAAACTTAGCACTCCACTCTCAGAGACATGCTTGGTTTATGTAATTCATGTATATCTAAATTAAACTCTTGCAATTGTATCTTAATTTATTAATATTCAGGAGTATTCTTTATACATCCTTTAATTTATAACCTTTATTTTCTCATTTTTAATTTTTTTGAACTGTAAATAAGTCTCCCACAGACTCATTCCCGATAGGTTTCTTAGTTTCCCCAACTTGGGCAACATCTTTTGCAGTTTGTTTCTTGTTGTACATTATTATTAAAATATACAAAATCTATTTCAAAGGCATTAATTTCCTTTACAGTACTAATTTTATTATTTTCTTAATTCAAGTACTGTAACACCTCCCATTTCGACAAAAAAAAATATTTTCTAATTATAATGATATCTCTAACTTATTATTATGGTTAGATTATCATCCATCGCATTCTGACGTATTTCTGTCACTAAAATTTACTTTACTACACTATGTCACTGTTTACTCATTTACTGGTTACGCCACTATTTCAAATTTCCACAGCACCAGCTATGATTTTCCTTTAATATAGAATTCTCTCTCCTTATTCAATATGGAATTGGTATATTAATAAGTCTTCCCTTTTTCACTTATGAATATAATATTCATAATTAACTTTAACCACTAACCTTTCTTACACTTATTCCTTTTACCTATCCTCAACTTAATGTTTCTGCAATAGTCAATAGGTGACTTTCATTTATCCTCTCACAATAATAATGGTATTACTATACTCTTTCCACATATATGTTTAAATACATCTACCTATATTTAATTAACCCATATAGGTTTTTACTCACCTTCATAGGTGGTATTATCATTTGTTTGACATTTACAAGCAATTCTCAAACTTATAAATTCCTCATGGAAGTTTACATTAACCCTACTTTAATTATAAAATTATTTTTTATTATCGATAGGAAATCTTCTCTTAACTCTTATGCTTGTATATACCAATTAAGACTTACATGTATGTATAAGAGTTTAACGAATTTGGTATACCTTAAATTACTATTTTCAAAACTTACGTTTTTAACTTGGGATGAAGTCCTTGCTTGACTCCCACTAAATCTTTATATTCATGTTTTGATCAATTAAACGAAATTCATATTTATGAGACCTAGTGACTTTAATTGTGAGATCTTGCCAACCTGGATTCTCACTCTTCCAACGTGGCTTATGGATGTATCCATCATCATGGTAAATTTAATAAACATACCCTATATGGAATTTTTTTTGGTTCTCACGAAATCTCCTTCATTAATATTTTTGTTAGTCTAATATGTCATTGTTGAACTTCGGGCTTAGATACTTTCTTTAATTAATGGAGGTGGTACTCGTTGCGTGACACTTAATACCAAACCACTGTAAATCAGATATATTAGGATATGGTTACATTAATGTGAAGATACTAGCTCACGTGGTTACAGATGTAACCTCTTGATCCGCGGGAAAACTCTCAGATAGTTTCCGATGACTAACACATGGACGATCAGTATTCTATTGAATTTAGGGTTTTCGGGTCCATAAAAGTTAACTGTTCAAATGAAGTTTCATTTTCACTGTCATTTTTGGTTGAGAGTGCATTTCTTTTGCGTTATTCCTCTTTTCAATTGTTCGTATTTCTTTCTGTTCTTTCCTTGGTGTTATTTATTAAGAACAACGTCATGGGTATGAAGAGGGATTTAAGATTTCATGCCAAGACTAACTTCTTTGAATTTTCTAGGTAATACATGAAAGATCTGAAGTCCCTTTCCTTTTTCTAATGACATGAATGTTAATTTTTAATCACCTTCTATGATTTTTTAGATTTTCTTCCTATGAGTTCCTCATGTTAAAGAAAGGACGAAATGACCTTTTTATTGTTTATATCGGAAGAATTATTTTATTTCACTAGCATCGCCTTCTTCTGCACTTCATGTTTTTTTTGTTTCTATGTGTTTACTTCCAGATTTCATAGTTTCTGATTTCTGTTTATTACTATATTTTTGTAAAAGGGAGAACTATGAACGTCAGTTCTGGAATGAGTTTAGTAACATATGATAATTCTTCTTCGTTTCGTAACAACGGTTAATCCTACCTCGTTACAATCGTTCGTTTATACAATTGTCGTAGTGTCGCTAATTCTCAAAACCCTACTTATCAATTTATTCAAGTAAAGGTTTTCAATACCCAGAATACTGGGTTTTCTTCTATTTATATAATTTTACAGAATTTATTCACAGACAATTTCCTTTCTATCATCATTCCCAATTTCTAGGTCTTTTCTATTTTATAAATTTTCAATGTAGTTTAGAAATGTTTTTCTTACGGTTAAATCAGTCTTTCTATAAGACAAAATCACTAATAGCATTCCTCCAAAAACGCAGGTGTGATTCTCGATAGCACCCGGTCTCTCCTTGGTGTTCAATACCATGGAGAATGAAATCTTAGTCAGTTATTGTACCTCGTTGTTATTTACAAAGTCAATATCACTTAAAATTTCTAAAGTTTGAATGTTCGTTTTTAATTTGGAATACTTGATTTAACTCTTCACTTTATTGACATCCAATTTCGAACTCATTTAATGGTTTCTCGTCAAAGGCCTGACATTTCATCTCATTGAGATTTTAGTATTTTTAGTTTCGTCTGAGTAGTTAGACTCGAATTTGTATTCTCCGTTCAAATTATTTACTTGTTCAATCCTACATTATAGAATAGTGTCGTTTATATTTTTCTGTTGAAGAATTTTAAAGGTTTCATCATTCCATTATATGCGAATGACAAGTATTCTCAGCACAATGTAAAGGCGAACTAGTAATTTTTCCAATTCTACTATTCTATCATACGAATACTTAGAATTCCTCAACTTTTAAGGGCATTGAGAGTACTAATCCCTTCTATTTTATGTGTATAGATACCTATTGGAACTGAAATCAATGAGGTAATTAATCTCCAGCTTTTATGTTTAAGTTATATTTTGTTTGTATGTATTTTAATTCCAGTACTATCTCTCAGCACTAATTTCCAGTTATGTCCTTTGAAGGTATGACTAAAAGTCATATGATTTTTAAATTGGAGTACATCCACTCTACTTAAATTCTTTGTTCATAATACGTGGACTTTGCATGTTATACAGGTTGGTCCAGATCTTCATGGGTTTCTTCATATGCCATCTCTGCATATGTTTTTCCTTCAGAGTTGATTAAGTTTTCTTTTAAAAAAAAACAGAGTGTCCTCTGTGTAACCATTTTTATAATTTCTCAGATGTAAACAATTATAAAGATGTACTATATGGACTGATCTATTATAAGTGTTTAAATACTTACTGTATAAATTCTTTCTTCGGAAATGAAATATTATTTCCAATTCAGGTTAAGGTGACTTTCAATTTTCATGTATAACTGAATGTGAATCAGGATTAATTTCTTTTCTATGTAGAAATCAACAATCAATGAAAATAGTATGATAGTATATAACATCTACTGTACTCTCTTGTATATTCTAGGAACTCTTTCCTTTCAATCAAATTATTGGAAATCCACATGATATGCTCTTTCTAAATACATTTCCACTTTCAATTCTAGTGTAAAGATAAATTCTAAACATATGCATGTCTATATATACTTTTGTCTAATAAGTTCCATATCACGATTTCTCTTTCTGAATTTATAATATAGTACAGTATTTCTTTCACCATACAGTACAGAACTTATGTAACTACATAACGCATGCAATATCATCTATGGATATTCATTTATACTTAGAATTTGTTTCATAATGAAATGTACCATTTGGCATCATAATATTAGAACAATTATATTAATTAGATGTCAGTTTCCTGTGAGGTACCTAACCTCAGATCTAAGCCTTATACATGTTTAGACATTCTGAGAGTTGGTCCTCTATAGAATTATGTCTATACAAAAGCACAGAAGAGACTATTTTATTATGGTCAAGTCTTTTCAATGCACAGACTTCCAAATTTTATTTCTAACTCATCTAAATTCCATAGTATAAACTCATAACCAAATACAGAATTTCATATAGATATAACTACATTACTTTCTCAATTCATTCATAACAAAACAATAATATAATTTAAAAACTAATAAATTTAACTGTACATACCACTTAAGGTAGAATAGGTTTCTCCCAACCTTAGAGCTCTATCTCCACAGCTCAACCCCGACAAAAGACCCTTTTCTCCAGCAATAGAAAATCCTTTTTCTATCATGAATCAACTTATTTAAGCTGGCTTTCCCCCAGCCTGTTTCCCTTAACTGCATCCAGTTAAATAAGAATGTTGTTTTCCTGTGTGCCTAGGCTTTCCCTTTGTTTATGCCACAAAGGTACTTTTAAAGCTAGCTTTTTTACTTTCTAGCTTTATTCCACCTCTTCCCAGTAACTTCCTCTTTACTAGGGAAATTTTTTAGATTTTTATCTCTAATCTAGATTCAGTATTTAATTTATTTCTTCCAAGGATTTTTGGAAGAGTGGGAAAGTCTTATCAACCTTATCGATCCTCATGGATCTAGATTTCATATCTCTAATCATAATCTGGTCTTTGCACGTTAAGTTTCATTTTATTTTATTAACTTGAAATAATAAAATAAATCCACACATTTGTTTTCCATTGGGTTCCACTGTACCCTTTTTGGACTTGTTCAAATGTTTAACAAAAGCATAGAAACTGGAGATATTACAAATTCCCCCTCTAAAAATAGAACACCGTCCTCGGTGTTGTAAAGACAAAAATAAAATTCACTGTTTAAATAATGATGGGTATTTGTCCTTCATATATTCCTCTGTCTCTCAAGTAGCCTTTCTTTGGGTGCAAAGTGCCTCCACTGCACTTTCACCCTAGCCACTGTCCTATTGTGGAGCTCAATTTCTTCCCGTGCCAAGATTTGAAGTGGCTCTAGAAGTAATTACCCCTTCTAGTTCCACCTGTATCACATTCCAATCAATAACATGAGTAGGATCATGCACATATTTTTTTAATAATGAAACATGAAATACATTGTGAACCTTAATGTGACTACGTAAAGCCAACTTATATGCAACTAGTCCAACTCTTTCCAGTACTTCAAAAGGTCCATAGTAGCATGGAGCTAGTTTTGCACAACTACTAGTGTGAAAAGTAATCTTTTTAGGCTTAATCCTTCGGTAAACATGCTCACCCACACTGAATTCTTTGTGAATTATCTTTTTATCTGCATAAATTTTCTTCTTATCTTGTGTTGTTTTGATATTTTTTTGAATTTTATTTACAATTCTTTCCATTTCCTGTAAAGCATCTGGTCCAGGTATTAACTTATCCTCTGGTTGACTCCAACTCAGAGGTGTATGGAACTTTCTACCATATAGTGATTCAAAAGGACTCATCTTGATTGAGGCTTATTAGCTATTGTTGTAGGAAAACTCTGCTAAGTGTACAAAGTCCTACCACTTTGTTGGTCTATCCATAACATTCATTCTTAACATGTCTTCTAAAATCTAGTTTGTTCTTTTAGTTTGGCTATTTGTTTGGGGATTGTAGGCAGTACTAAAATTTAATTTGGTACCCATGTCCGCAAACAGACTCCTCCAAAAAGTTGCAGTAAACTTTGCATCTCTATCTGATATGATCATCTTAAGAATAACATTCAATTTTACAATATCTTTCATAAATACATTATCTACTTGAGCTGTGCAAAAAGTAGATTGTACAGGTATAAAGTGAGAAGCTTTAGTCAAAGTATCAACTACTACCTTAATAGAATTGTGTTGATATTTAGTCCTTGGTAAACCAATAATAAAATACATGGAAATAATCTCCCACTTCCATTCTATAATGGGTAAGGGGTTCATCAATCTAGCTAGATGTTGATGTTCTACCTTCACTTGTTGACATTTTATACATATAGGCAAGTAATTTTCTACATCCTTTTTCATTCTAGGCCACAACATATTCTTTCTTAAAGCTTAAATTAATTTCTGGTATCCTAGATGTCTCACATAGGGTCTCTTGTGGTACTCATCCAGAATTTATCGTTTTAAGGAGTCCACATTAGGAATTTATAATATGTATTTATAACAAACCAATCCCATTTGGTTTTGCGTATACCCTTTCATCTCCTTTTTCAGAATTTGTGCCTAAAGTTTTTCATAGTTTTGGTCTCTTCCATCAATTTTTGTATCAATCCTTCAATATCAAAGTTAGCACTACTTCCAACATTACTCACACTTTGCCAAGCATTTCTGCTTAATGCATCTGAAATATTTTTTTCCTTCCCCTTAATATGTTTAATCTCCATGTCAAACTCACTAAGGAAAGACAACCATATAGCCTTCCTAGCATTCAAATCAGTTTGTGTGAAGAAATAATTTAAACTGGTGTGATCTGTCATCAATATAAATTTTTCCCTAAAAGGTAATGTCTCCACATCTTCAAAGCATGGATTACATCAGCTAGTTCTAAATCATAAACACTATATTTTTGTTCATGTTTCTTGATTTTCCTTGATTCATAGGCTATAAATGAGTTTTCTTGTAGTAGCACTCCTTCTAATCCCTCTCCACAAGCATCTATGCATACTACAAATTCCTGATCTGGATCAACAATCTTCAAAATAAGTGTTTTTGTAAGTTTCAGTTTTAACTTATAAAAGCTATTTTGACATTCTTCAATCCATTCAAACTTAAGTCATTTTCTCTGTTGACATGTAATAGGGTAGGAAAAGGCCAGAAATCTCTTTACAAATCTCTTATAATATCTTGCAATTCTCATGAAGGATCTTACTGTAGACACATCACTAGGTACATACCACTCCCTTATCGCTTGAATATTTTTCTAGGTCTACTGCTATTCCCTTCTCTGAAATTATATGACCCAAGTACTGAATTTTATCTTTGAAAAATTCACATTTGCTATACTTAGAATACAACTTGTTTTCTCTGAGTGTTTCTAGAAAAATTCTAATATGTTCTTTATGCTCAGCTTCGTTCTTAGAATAAACCAGAATATCATCAATAAATACTAACACAATTTTTTCCAAGCATTTATTTAAGACATTATTCATTAAGCACATAAACGTAGCAGGTGCATTATTCATCCCAAAAGGTAGGACCACAAACTCATAGTGTCCATATATTTAATTCTCAATTGATGGTATCCTTTCCTGAGATCAATTTTCGTAATTATTTTTGCTCCTCTAACTGGGTCAAATAGATCATTTATCCTAGGTAGAGGATATCTATTCTTGATTGTCAGTTTATTCAATTAATGATAATCTATACACATTATAAAGGTATTTTCTTTTTTATTAACAAACATTACCAGTGCTCCCCATGGGGATACACTTGGTCTGATGTAACCTCTATCTAGAAACTCTTGTAGTTGCATATTCAACTCCATCAACTCTGGGGTACTCATTTTCTATTGAGCTCTAGAAACTGGTGTTGCTCCTGGCACTATGTCAATTTCTCTCTTAGGGGGAACATGAGGAATTTTATCAGGAAACACATCCTTGAATTCTCGGATAACTGGTAATTTTTGTAAAATATCCTCTTTAGTTTGTTGTCCAAATTCTTCTACATGCACATAATAAACTTGACAACCTTTTCTTGCAATTATTTTCAATTGAAGTGCTGAAATTTGTCTCACAAATAGGAGTTTGGGCTTGCATTTCACTATCACAGGTTTTCCCTCCCCATTTATGCAGTGTACTATTTTGTCTAAGAAATTCAACATGGCTTTCTATTTTTCTAACCATTCCATTCCTATTAATACATCATAGAAACCTAAAGGTAGAATATTCAGATTTAGTTTAGTTTTGTACCCATTCAGATTTATGGTTGTCTGGGGTAATTTGTTAGTAACTTTCATTTTTGTCCCAGTAGCTAACTGAACTAACCGTGACTGCTGAAAGTTCTCTAACTTTAATTTGCATTTTTCTACCATTTGAGGACTTATATTAATTAAGGATGCTCCTGGATCTATAAAAAAAGAAACAGGTTGTTCATCAATCATACCTTCTACTTCGACTATAGTAGACTAGTGTTTAGCTTGACGATCCTCCAGGGTAGCACTAATTTTGGGAATGTTTCTTGCCACATCATTTATAGTAGTTGCTTCTCTCAACACTTGTATGGTATGAATGTTTATGTGTGGACAGTCTCTCAATAAATGAGGTTCTCCACAACCCCAACACATTAGAGGTTCCCTCATTTTAACCATTCCTTCTCTCTTATTGTTTCCATTAATATATTTGGATCTTGTTTGTGATTGAGGTGGTTGATTTTCTCTAGTTTCTACATAGAAAGTTTAAAAAACAGTGTACCTTTGCCTTCTCTTCCCTTATATAAGATACATAGCGAAGTAGATTGGTGAATTTAGTTACAAAATCATCAATGGTAAGTTGTCCCAACCTAAGTTCATGAAATACATTTGATTTATCATTATAATAGTGTTCATTCAGGTATCTATGTTTGACTTTGATTTGGAAATCCTCCCAAGTGACTTTTTTCTCATCTATGACATGAACCATCTTGGTTTCTTCCCACCACAAGGTAACCTTTCCTTTCAATTGATAAATAGACAACCTGGCTCTCAAGTCACTTTCATATTCATAAACTGGAAAGTAATTTATCATGTTTAAAATCCAAGCTTCTACATATTCCAATTTCTCTCCATCATAGGAGGCAGGCTTGATTTTCCATAATTCACCTTGTAATTCCTTATTCCTCCTAGACTGCTATCTAGAGGCATCATCTTCCTTAGACTCTTCTGAGTGATTTACAGTTCCCCTTCTCTTTCTTCTAGAACCTTCACCTTCGTGACGGTTCCTGGAGGTCAATTATCTTATTAACCTGGCTTACTCTTCACTGGCTAAAGATAGCCTTTCATTGTGGTTTTTCAGCTGCATCATTTCTCTTTGCATTCGATGCATCATAGCCATCAATGCAGCATTTGGATCTGTTGGATTTCCTCCATCACCCAAATCCACATACATCTCATCCCCTTCACTCATGGTTTGCAGCTATATGCTTAAACACTATTCACTCTACATAAAGTTAAACATTAGCGAAATTTAAATTTACAAAAAAAAGTTACAGCAACAAAATTTCTCTAGTGTGAGCACACATCCCAGTGTTTTAACATGGGCTCTCATTCCATTTGTAACACCTCCCATTTCGAGAAAAAGGTTTTTTCGTCTAATTATAGTGATATCTCTAACTTATTATTACCGTTAGATTACCATATGTCGCATTCCGACGTATTTTTGTCACTGCAATTTACTTTACTACACTATGTCATTGTTTACTCATTTACTGGTTATGACAATATTTCAAATTGCCACAGGGTCAGCTATGATTTTCTTTTAATATAGAATTCTCTCTCTCCTTATTCAATATGGAATTGGTATATTAATAAGTCTTCCCCTTTTCACTTACGAATATAATATTCATAATTAACTTTAACCAGTAACATTTCTTACACTTATTCCTTTTACCTATCCTCAACTTAATGTTTCTGAAATAGTCATTAGGTGACTTTCATTTACCCTCTTACAATAATATTGGTATTACTATACCCTTTACACATATATTTAAATATATCTACCTATATTTAATCAACCCATATAGGTTTGCACTCGCCTTCGTAGGCGGTATTATCATTTGTTTGACATTTACAAGAAATTATTAAACTTATAAATTCCTCATGGATGTTTATATTTACCCTACTTTAATTATAAAAGTATTTTCTATTATCAATAGGAAATATGCTCTTAGCTCTTATGCTTGTATATACCAATCAATACTTACATGTGTGTATAAGAGTTTAACTAATTTGGTACACATTAAATTACTCTTGTCAAAACTTATGTTTTTAACTTGGGATAAAGTCCTTGCTTGACTCCCACTAAATATTTATATTCATATTTCGATCAATTAAACCATATTCATATTTATGAGACCTAATGACTTTAATTGTGAGATCTTGCCAATGTGGATTCCCACTCTTCCAATGTGCGTTATGGATGTATCCATCATCACAGTACATTTAATAAGCGTACCGTATATGGAATTTGTTTCGGTTCTCACAAAATAGCCTTCATTAATATTTTTTTTAGCATAATATGTCATTGTTGAACTTCAGGCTCATATTTTTTCTTTAATTAATGGAGGTGGTACTCATTGCGTGACACTTGATACCAAACCACTGTAAAGCAGATATATTGGGCTATGGTTACATTAATGTGCAGGTATTAGATCATGTGGTTACAAATGTAACCTCTTGAGCCGCGAGAAAAATATCAGATTGTTTCCGATGACTGACACATGGACGATCAAGATTCTGTTAACTTTAGGGTTTTTGGTTTCATAAAAGTTAACTGTTCAAATGAAGTTTCATTTTCACTGTCATTTTTGGTTCAAAGCGCATTTCTTCTGCGTTATTCCTCTTTTCAGTTGTTTGTATTTCTTTATGTTCTTTCATTGGCATTATTGATGAAGAACAACATCATGGGTATGAAGAGGGCTTTAAGATTTCATGCCGAGACTAACTTCTTCGAATTTTCCATGTAATACGTCCAAGATCTGAAGTCCCTTTCCCTTTTCTAATGACATTAATGTTAATTTTAAATCATCATCTGTGGTTTCTTAGCTTTTCTTCCAATGAGTTCCTCATGTTCAGGAAAGGACGAAATGGCATTTTTATTGTTTATCTCGGAAGAATTATTTTAGTTCACTAGCGTCGCCTTCTTTTGCACTTCATATTTTTTTTGTTTCTATGCATTTGCTTCTAGATTTCATAGTTTCCAATTTCTGTATATTACTATATGGTTGTAAAATGGAGAACTATAAACATTGGTTCTAGCATGAGTTTAGTAGCATATGATAATTCTTCTTCATTTCGTAACAGTGGTTAATCCTACCTCGTTGCAGTATTTCGTTTATACCATTTTCACAGGGTCGCTAATTCTCAAAACCCTCGTTATCAATTTATTCAAGTAAAGGTTTTCAATACCCAGGATACTGGGTTTTCTTCTATTTATATAATTTTACAGAATTTATTTGCAGAAATTTTCCTATTTGTGGTTGTTCCCAATTTCTAGGTCTTTTCTATTTTATAAATTTTCCATGTAGTTTAGAATTTTTTTTCTTATAGACAAAATCACTAATAACGTTCCTCCAAAAACACACGTGTTATTCTTGACAACACCCTGTCTCTCCTTGGTGTTCAATACGATGGAGAATAAACTCTTAGTAAGTTCCTATACCTCGTTATTATTTACACAATCAATATCACTTAAAATTTCTAAAATATGAATGTTGGTTTCTAATTTGGAATACTTGATTTAACTCTTCATTTTATTGACATCCAATTTCAAACTCATTTAATGGTTTCTTGTCAAAGGTCTGTTGTTTCATCTCGTTGAGATTTTAGTATTTTTAGTTTCATTGAGTAGTTAGACTCTAAGTTGTATTCTTTGTTCAAATGATTTACTTATTCAATCCAACATTCTAGAATAGTGTCATTTATGTTTTTCTATTGAATATTTGAGAGAGTTCATCATTCCATTATATATGAATGACAATTATTCTCATTCCAATGTACACACGAACTAGTAATTTTTCCAATTCTACTATTATATCATACGAATACTTAGAATTCCTCAACTTTTAAGGGCAATGCGAGTACTAATTCCTTATATTTTCTGTGTATATATACCTCTTGGAATTGAAATTAATGAGGCAATTAATCAACAGCTTTTATGTTTAAGCTCTATTGTGTTTGTATGTATTTTAATTCCAGTACTATCTCCGAGTTCTAATTTCCACTTATGTCCTTTGCAGGTATGACTAAAAGTCATATGCTTTTGAAATTAGAGTATGTCCACTGTACTTAAATTATTTTTTCATAATACATGGCCTTTGTATGTTATACAGGTTGGTCTAGTCTTCATGGGTTTCTTCATATGCCATCTGTGCATACTTTTTTCCTTCAGAGTTGACTATTTTTTCTTTTATTAAAGAACATAATGTCCTCTATGTAACTGTCTTTATAATTTTCTAGATGTAAACAATTATAAAGATGTACTATATGGACTGATATATTATAAGTGTTTAAATACTTACTGTATAAATTCTTTCTTCGCAAATGAAATATTATTTCCAATTCGGGTTAAGGTAGCTTCCAATTTTCATGTATAACTGCGTGTGAATGAGGATATATTTATTTTATGTGTAGAAATCAACAGTCAATGAAAATAGTATGACAATATATAACATTTAATTTACTCTCTTGTATATTCTAGGAACTCTTTCCTTTCAATCAAATTATTAGAAATCAACATGATATGCTCTTTCCAAATACATTTACATTTTCAGTTCTGGTGTAAAGATAAATTCTAAACATATGCATGTCTATATATACTTCTATCTAATAAGTTCTATATCATGATTTCTCTTTCTTAATTTATAATATAGCACAACATTTCTTTCACCATACAATGCAGAATTTATGTAGCTATACAATGCATGCAATATCATACATTGATATTCATTTATACTTAGAATTTGTTTCATAATGAAATGTACCATTTGGCAACATAATACTAGAACAATTATATTAATTAGTTGTCAGTTTCCTATGAGGTACCTAATCTCATGTTTAAGCCTTATACAGGTTTAAACATTCTGATAGTTGGTCCTCAATAGAATTATGTATGAAAAAAAATACAGAACATAATATTTTATTATAGTCAAATCTGTTTAATGGACAGACTTCCAAATTTATTTCTATCTCATCTAAATTCCACAGTATAAAATCATAACCAGATACAAAATTTCATATAGATCTAACTAATTTACTTTCTCAATTCATTCATAACAGAACCAGAATATAATTTAAAAACCAATAAATTTAACTGTTGATACCACTTAAGGTAGATTAGGTTCCTCCAAACCTTAGAGCTCTATCTCCACAGCTCACCCCCAAACAGAGGTCCCTTTCTTCAGCAATGGACAACCTTTTTTCTATCCTAAATCAGCTTATTTAAGTTGGCTTTCCCCCAACCTATTTCTCTTAACTGCGTCTAGTTAAATTAGGATGTTTCTTTCCTGTGTGTTGAGGCTTTCCCTTTGTTTCTTCCATAAAGGTACTTTTAAAGCTAGCTTTTCTGTTTTCTAGCATTATTCCACCTCGTCCCAGTAATTTCCTCTTTATTGGGGAAACTTTTTAAATTTTTATCTCCAATCTAAATTTAGTATTTAATTTATTTCTTCCAAGGATTTTTGGAAGACTGGGAAAGTCTTATCAACCTTATCCATCCTCATGGATCTGGCTTTCATATCCCTAATGATAATCTAGTCTTTGCACATTAATTTTCATTTTATTTTATTAACTTGAAATAACAAAATAAATCCACACAATTTTTTCCATTGGGATCCATTGTACCCTTTTTGGACTTGTTCAAATGTTGAACAAAAGCATAGAAACTGGGGATATTACAAGTACCTCGTTTTCCACCAAATTTCTATTACTTTCTGTGTATCCATTTAATCTTGTTCCACTAAAATAATACAATTATATATAAAGAGCATGAGAATTCTATTTATTTAGTTTAACATTGACCTTTGTCCACTCTTTTTGAGGTTGAAAATTAATTTTTTCTGCTTAATCATATAAAATAACCACATATTGGTTAGAGTGTGTCGTGAAATTTTCCAGCTTCTCAGTCTTTTGCTTCCAGTAAAATCTCAGTTGAGCTATCCTATCCTTTTTATGGCTCGTAACCAATCGTATTTTTCGAATAGCTATTTATAATTTTCAGTCTCTTTTTTTTTCTTTCTGTTTTTGGTCTTCTTTTTTTAGATTTCTTCTGTATTCCTATACATGGAAGAATGTTGTTTAGAAGTCAGGATTCTACATCTCTTTCCTTCTCTTTCTTAGGAGTTAGAGATTTTCTTTCAGAATTCTTCTAGCTACTCCCTTGTCTTCTTCTTTCCTAGCAGTTCGTTTCCCACTCTCAGACCTCTTTGAGTTGGGTTCTGTTTCATTTGAAACTATACTTGAAAGAAATTTCTTTGCCAATTTCTTCTGATCAATATTGCTGCATTCATTCATAGTGAGTCTTGAAATAATTATTGTTGTATCATTTTAATATTTAGACCGGGTAGGGTCCCTCCCTTTCCCAGTTTTACTTATTTCTTTTCTCTATCACAACAGATGTACTTTTTCTACTCTGCTTCCCACACTAATTTCTCTTCATTGAAATTAAAATTCATAAATAAAATTTTAAAATAAATTTGATAGTAAAAAAATTGACAGCAGTATTTTGACAGCAGAAATTCTTCATGTGTTGTAAACCATAAGCCCAGAGTTTTAACATGGGCACTGATAACATTTGTAGCAACTCCACTTACCAGGTTTTTTTTTCTATTTATAACAATTCTCGTTATACTCAAGAACTCTTGTCTAAACCTTTCATCAATTAATATTTGTCACAATAGTAAAATATCACAGATTTTTACTACTTAATTGGTTTCTATCAATTTTTGTCTCATCCTTTATTCCATGATAGTATAAATTCATCCCCACGAATGTTTTAAGGGATTTTTTTTTATTTACAATTCCAATCTTCCATAGACTTGTAGAAGAGTCCCCTACCTTAAATTTTACCCTTATAGATATATATTTTTATTTCTATTATCATAGAATCTGAATGATATATAGATTACCCCCTCTATATATGTATATAAAGATATTTACATATTGATCTATGTTTTCTCTATATAGTTTATGACTTAAATATATGTACATATCATTAACTATTAACAACTTGTGTCCGGTTTATATATATATATATATATATATATATATATATATATATATATATATATATATATATTCATTCCTATATCATATCACTATATACATATGGATAATTTTCACCTTATAACTCTACAAGTAATCATCCTTCGATTATCTTTGCAATGCAACTAAGGTCTACCTCTTACATTTAATTTCATACCACTTAGCCACTATAACACATATAACTTAGATATGTTTTATCTCCAAAGTTTCCGTAGTTATTCATATTTTATAATATAATTTTACATGTTTTCGAATACATCTAGGTACTATTACCCTTGTATCCTTACCAACATTGTATTCTACCAATATATGCAACCTTATATGCATATTAATAATTAAATGGATAATGTAGCGATGATGTATATGATTTAGTATTACAGTATTAATCATCAACTACCTCACTTTTTTAATTAAATATTAAACACTCTTATGCATAGGGAATAAAATGAAATCGGATTTTCCAACCCATTTTACTTATATTAAACATTAATTAAGTTCTAGTCCTTACTCGAATATTTTTAGTTCATAACTCATCATTAAAATTGTTAGGTACATACAATAATCAACAAGATTATTTATACATATCCCTTCTCTACATTAATGTACCCTATGACATTGGTGTAAAAGTATGATACTTCATTATATTATCCTAATACTTTAACTTTTACATCTCTTATATAACCATTACATATATATGTTACATTTAATGAAACGTATTAACTTATGCAACTCGTTTAATTACCATTTCTGCTACTTCAAATACCCCATTCGAATTTCCACCTTCCACGTAAAGCGATGCCACATTTATTTACATCTATGTGACGTAAACAATAAATATATTCTTATGTATCACATATATGGTTATAAAGGACTCGAATTATGCTTCCTTACGCTGGTCATTAATGCCACTTTTTATGCGGATTTAACCAGAACTCCAAGTTCGAATTCCTATTTTCAATACAAGGATAAGTCCAATTGATGTATTAAAGTCTTACAATACGAGTCTATCACCCAAGATTGAGATGGAATTTTCGCCGTATCATTTCAAATTTATTTTTACTTTTTTCTTTGTCTCATTTACCCCACGCATTTATGCTTGGGTCTTGGGAGACATACTCAATCTCATAATGTCACACTGTACCTCCTTACTGCGGCTATCAGAAACCCTAAGACTCATCTATTTCCAAATTCGATTTGTATTATGCTCATTTTGTTTCTCCTTTTCCTGAGTGCGGTTATCCGAGAGATTTTCTTTCTTAGAGGATGTGTTTCTAGCCTGTTTTAACAATGTATTCAGAAAACAGTTCTTCTTCTACGTTTTTGGAGAGATGGCCAGCAAATTGGTTTTAATAACCATGAATCAACTATCTAAAAATTTAAAATGTAACCTGTAATTTATTTTATGGGATCTTGAATCTTTCTATTGTTTTTCAGTGAATTCACTATTGTCATTATGATTTTGGCAGGCTACCTCATCCAGTGGAACTGAGATTCGAATTCTAAGGATATTTTCACCATGAACATAACTACTGTAATTTGTTTTTCTGTATTCACTGATTGTCGATTTTCTTGGATTCCTATTTGGAACCCATGCCGTATATTTTTAGTGTTTCAAGTTGTGCACTCACAGTTTCGATTTTTTTATTCACTGGGTTCTCCCGAAATGGGAATCCTCCCATTAAATTTCATTTTTTGTAGTTTACTGAACGAGTTTACCAAATTTTATAGGGAAAACACTTTTCACTAATTCTTTAGCTCGATGTAGAAATTTATAACGAAACATTACTTTGAGTTTACATTTTCTAGTTCATCACATTATAATTTTGACAACACCTTCAGATTGGAGTTACATTCCACTTCGGTTGGGTTTATTCAGAATTTCATTTAAACTTCTCACGTGGTTATAGCAATGAGAATTTTTACTAATTTCCCCCACACCCTTATGGATTTAAATTTAGTTATATCAAGTAACCTTACAATAAGTCATACAGAAGTAAGGGAAATTTACAACCAATTAATCCTTCGAACTAACACTCATTTCCATACTTTACTGTTAATTTCTATATATCATTTTTATGGATACTCTATGGTGATTCCATATGACCCATCACTCCAACAATTGGTCGAATTTAGGAATGCAAATTTCCTCAGTGAGTCCTCACTCACAGTTAAGGTATTTTTAAAATATTATTATGCACAGAAGGTTAATAATTATTATTTTTTTCACACCCTTATGAAATTAGAGGATTTATCCTTCCTCCATTTACTTTATTTATTTCTCACGACTAGAGTAAGATTTCTCATAATAAATCGTAATTGATTTCTCTTTATTTTAATATTAGAGATAGCTAAATCTTGTTGTGCCTCATCGTTTAACTTTGATGAGAACTTTGTTAGCAAAATTACTATGAGATACTTTCGTATTTCTCCACCATATTATTATCACTATTTCCATCACTATTTCCAGTTATTTGATTACCTGTATATGTAGTCTCTACTCTAATTGTCTAGAACGTGTTTATTCTGTTGAGTATAGAAAATTAATATAAATTTATACATACATAAAAACAGACCTTTATTACCAAACTCGAACTCTTGGTTAAATATGATGGTTTTTTTTTTTTTTTTTTCAGAAGAAAAAAACACTGATTATATTAATATATAAAACAGTACATTGACATAAATAATCTCAGCTGTAAAGACCTGCAGCGAGAAATCCACCATATACTGGCCAAAAGATAATGCTCACTTATAGAAGAAGGAGCAGAAATGTGTTTGGTTGGCCTCCTCATAGCGGGAATATATTCCTTCCCATACAAAATGACCATCAAGCAGAATGAAAACATAGAGATTGTGAAGGATGGCTTGTACAAAAAGATAATGGACCTTCGGAAAATGACCATTGTGAATAAGAGTGATGACTGATAAATGACAATGGTTAAAGAAAATAGACATGTTAGAAAATATATCAGATCGCCCATGATCTGCCCCGCATGACTAGAAAAGTCTTCCCAGAATCAAAAGCACATAGCAGATACATAATCCCTTGAGAAAAACAGACCCTTTTGTGCAAGATTGACATACGAACAAGATATCCAAATATATCAGTTGATTGACATGCTAGAAAGACTGTAGTGGCTCACTTGAAAAGATAATTGTCAGGCTCGCTTGATTCAAATAAACCGGCTCACTTGATGAGAAGTGAGAGGCACACATAATACGATTAAAACATTTCACAAGATCTCATGTAGTAAAGTTGGCAGGCACGGGAGATATGAGTCATTACAACAGCATTGAGAATATATCATGATGCCCCTCATAATTAATAAGTCAGCCTCACTTGTAAATGCCCAGCTCGAATGATATATATGAACAGGCTCGTTTGATTGCACTGAATCGGGGTTCGTTGGTAGTTTTGTAACAGGCTCACTTGTTGTATTTTGACCATACCAGCTTGAAGAAGATAGATTGACATTCTGGATATATAGCAGCGAGGAACAAAATTGCCATCCTAATAAAATGATAACAGGCTCGCTTGAAGTAGAATGTATAATGACACTCACACCATGCTTATACATGTGACAGAGGCACCTCTTCATATAATATGACTATAACTATACTGGCATCCATATTACGACTTGACCCCTCTGCTAGGCCCTCTAACCACAACCATTAACCATTACCAAAATCCTGTGTACCCTCTACAGCGCCATAGTAGACCGCAAAATAATCTGAGAAAACAAAAACTGTCATAAACAAAAACTAATCCTTACCCTGTTATGGAATTGGTATTGTAGTTTGCCAATGGATTAGTCCATCTCTGAAGAGCTGGACGTGCATAGACCCAAAATCAGAAGCCAAACCTTTTCTGGACAAACCATCTGCCCTCGTATTGCTTTCTCTGAAAATGTGCTTAATAGGAGGATGGTTGAGAATGACCCAGAAACTTCGAATCCTGTGTAACCAGCCCAGTAGATCAGGCCGCATCATTTTCATAGTCCTATTGACCCAACCGATTACCACCTGTGAATCCCCAAATACATGTACATCCTGAATCTGTAATAGGACAGCAAAACGGAGACCACCCCACAGAGCAATTAATTCCGCCTTATTGTTGGATCCCATTCCAGCATTCCAATGAATATGAACCCTTTCACGCTGAGATATTTTAATCCAAGCGCCACACCCCATGAGCCCATCCACACATGCACCATCGAAATAGATCGCTGGAATTGCCATATCATGAGGTCTGATGTGAATGGAGCAATCTGTGATAGTAGCACCTGGACTAGGACGATCTTCCATCCATCCAAGGATAAAAGAATAAACTTGATGTATCCGAAAAGGCACCTCTTCAAATATCAATCTGTTCCTTCCCAGCCACACTTCCCAAATGAAGAAGAAAGGCAGTGATTTAAAATTACCTTTCAGGCTGTCCCAATCCATGGCAACAGTCAAAAAATCAGTAGGAGACCATGCTGGACCCATAAAATGTATAGAGAAAATCCGCCATAACTGCATAATAACTGGACAGCGGAAGAAAAGATGATCGATTGATTCTAGTTCCTCACAGCATATGTGGCATCTAAAAGGCCCCAGGAAACCTCTCCTGCTCAAATTTTCCCCCGTAAGAATCCTGCCCTTCCAAACCAGCCAACCAAAAAGGACGATTTTAGTAGGGATTTTCCTCTTCCAAAATGTAAAGAAAGACTCTGTCATCTGATCCCTGTAGGAGGCGAAATTCAGAACACTATATATATCTTTGACTACTGGAGCGCCCTCGTGTATGGGACCATCCCAAACAATAGAGTCCCCGCCAGCATCCCAACTGAACCCCGCAGCCCTGAAAGCATCCCTAAGCGCCTCCCATTCCTCTTAAACATACTCAGGCAACCCAAGTTGGAGCACAGATTTAAATTTCGGCGAGTCGAAAGACCATATCCTAACTGTCTGAGAAATGAAATTTATGCCTCTGTGTGCCAGGCAATGTATAAGCAGCAGAGAGGGAGAATCGCTTATAGGCAGCCCAATAATTTTCTTAAAAGTAAACGGAATGTCTCCCCCGTCCCTAAACTGCCAAGCTAGCCGATCCGAAACATGACATATAATCGTCTTAAAACTTCTCTAGATCGCCGATATGTGCCTTGAGGAAGGATAGTTTGAACATAGAATTTGTTTCATTAGATCCCCCTGAATATATTTACACTTAATAACATCCTGCCAAATACCCGAACCGTGTACTGCCTTCCAGAAGGATTTTATAAGCAGAGCCTTGTTGAAAATCCTGGAATTGAGAATTCCCCAACCGTCATGATGTTTTGATCTACACAGGCTGGACATTTTGCAAAGATGAATTTTTTGCGGCATGTAAGCCCCACCCCATAAGAATTTAGCCATAATGCTATTCAAGCTTTTAATAATACCATCTGGAATGTAATACAAATGGCCCCAGTATACCAACGTATGAGATAAAACCGCTTGGACGAGAATGAGCCTACCCCCCAATGAAAGCCACCTGTGTGTCCATCCATTAATCTTCCGCCTGAATTTGTCTAACATCCAGGTCCAATATTGTATCTTATAACCACAGGGCTTAATCCTGAAATCTAAATAAGTAAAACCACCAATAGCCTCCTTAAACTCAATCCCCATGAACTCTGCTATGAATTCAATCTCCATTCTATCACCATATTCATATATAATAAATGATTTAGTTTTGTTTATTGTAAGACCTGTGGTAGCTGCAAAGCGATTAAATATTAGATGGATGAAGAACCAATGGTTCCTCTTCAAGTATCCAAACAGAAAAAGATCGTCAACGAATAAGGAATGTGTGCAAGTAACTTCATTGGAGAATGAGAACCCCTCAATGCATCCCCTTCGTTCCGCATTATGCATAATTCCAGAGAAGCTGTCCATGACAAGGATAAAAATCAGCGGGGAGAGCACGCAGCCCTGTCTCAGGCCACGCTCTGCAGCAAAAAAGGGGGTAGGGATGCCATTTATAATGACAGCAAATCGTACTGTAGTAATACAGGTCATTATCCATCTTATAATCTTTATGGGAAGCCCAATCTTTAAGAGAACTAACCGAATGTATGACCAGTCTATCGAATCATATGCCTTATGGAGATCGATTTTCATCAAAATAGCATTCCTTTTCTCGGAGTGGATAGAGTGAAGAACCTCTTGTGCTATTGCCACTGCTTCATGAATGGACCGACCCTTTAGGAAACCGAATTGCTCTTTTGAAATGTAATCAGACAAAATACCTTTGAGGCGCTCATCAATTATCTTGGAAGTTATTTTGTAAAGGATGTTGCAGAGAGCAATTGGCCTAAAGTCCGCAAATGATTGAGCGTCGTCCAATTTAGGGATTAGAGCGATGAAAGTAGAATTGAGGTTTGCAGGCATCACCCCTCTCAATCTGATATGTTCAATAACCTGTGTCAACTCTGCTCCCATCAAGTCAAAGAAATGGATAAAAAATTCCGAGGGCCAACCGTCAGGCCCCGGACTCTTATTCGAAGAAAAAGCTTTAAGGATTTTCAAGACCTCATTCTGAGAAATTTCGATATCAAAGGCCAATATGGCATCATCATCAAGTACTCTATGGGCATGCTCCAACAGCCAGACCTGGGCCGCATTGTCAATGCCACCTTGAATCGAGTAGAATGCAGAAAAATGAGCATACGCTTCATTTTGAATCTCCTGTGTGGTATAAGCAACTGTGCCATCCCCCCTTTTAATAGTCCAGATGGCGTTCCTATTCCTCCGACCATTTGCATACTTGTGAAAAAACTTTGTGTTCAGATCACCTTCTGCCATCCAAGATATTCTACTCTTCAGCTTCCAAGTAATCTCCTCGATCCTAAGGATCTCCCTTTTCCTTTCCCCAAGACTAATTAGCTCTTGTAATATGTTCTGATCAGGATAATGATTAGTAAAAGAGGATATTATCCTCTCCATCTGATTCTGAATGTCCTTAAATTCCTGCTTAAGCTTCATCTTTTTTTCACGGTCCCAGGACTTGGAAGCAGCCTTTACTTTCTGGAGTCTAAAGTGAAAATAGTCCCAGTCGTCAGAGAACGGCCTGTCATATTTAGCGCACCAAATGCCATCAACCATATCCGTGTATTCAGCGTTCTCAAGCCAAATTCTATTAAACTTGAACGGACGCCCTCCAACCACCGCATTATTCGACCAGGATAAAGATATTGGGAAGTGGTCTGATATATCAGAAACTATAATCAAAGATCTAACATTCTCGAAAATGTCCAGCACCTGCTCTTTCACTATCACCCGGTCCAGCCTCTTCCCAATATAGTTCTCCCCCTCACGTTTGTTAGACCATGTTGGCGCCACAGGATGCGGTCTAATGTCCTTCAGACCTTGTGAATAGAACATATCATTTAAGAACCCAACGAGTGGATCCATATGAGCAGCATTTCCCCAGATCTCATCCATATTGAGAGTTGAGTTAAAGTCACCCATCACTATAAGATTTGGGAGAGATAAAATACTTGAAGCCTGCATTCTATTCCAGAAAGACACTCTGTTAGCATATGGAGCATAAATATTGATAAGATTAAAATTACCTGCCAGCCCTCTAAGTCTTCCATTTAGAAGCATTCCGCCAAAAAAACTAAATGGTTTGAATGTAGCCAAATTAGGATTCCATATGACCAACAATCCTCCGGATCGACCATTTGAACTAATCGCCGCAGCCTGCCAGCCTTTTCTTATGTTCAGAAACATATTTATAGCCTTCGACCGATTGGACATAGTCTCTTGTCCCAGAAAAACAATAGGGTTCCTGTCATTCAAAAATTCCTTGAGGCAATGACTTTTGGGGGCATCGCCCAAACCCCGCAAATTCAGTGATATGATGTGATTCATGATAGTGATTTCCGTGGGCGGCATGCTCTAAGCGCCCCTGTTGGGCCCTCAGGCCCATCGTAACCAGCAATAGGAACATCAGACAGACCCCTATCATCATCCGCAAACAGCGATACAGCCTTGAACTTCCCTTTATTCATTCTACATGTCGCCTTTGCCTTCTTCTTGAGCGAACATATAGCGGTTGATAAACCAGACGAATTTTTTGTTGAACTGGGGATAGGCTTATCAAAAACCGTTAAAGCTGCCAGGTCTAAATTGGAGTTCCCTAACAGCGAATCTATGTCGCTTCCAATTGAGTTCCTAGGGGAGTCGGATAGATAAATGGGGCCAGATTTTTCTGGATAGATGTGTGTAGAACCCAATTTTACCCCACAGGGCGACCTGTCATCTAACATTAAACCTATGCCAGAAGATTCCCCCCTATTTACTGTCGACTTATACAATGGCAATTCATTCTCAGGAGAATTCAATTCATCAGATTGACTAGGTACCAAATTTTGTAATACATCCTTATAGGATCTAGTCTCCAACCCTATTGTATTGCCCAACTTATTACAGGGGATGGCGTAACTGTCTGAAAAGGCTTCGATTGGAGATAAAGAAGGAAAAAGGACCGGGTCATCCCTATCCACCGGAATATTGATAGCATTTGGAGGGCAAGGATTAGGCAAATTATCAATTTCAGGCTGAAGCACCCTATACAAATTGCGACCCACAGAAGGGTGACCAGTAATATTAGACGGAACGATGGAATCAGATATCACCGATTCGAATTGTTTTTCAACACTCTTGTAATGCTCTACATCATGGAAATCGATGGGAGACATACCTATTTTTTCCTTTCGCGAGTTACCCACCCCATCATTGCATCTTCCATCTACGCCGAAAGCCACATTACCCTGCCGCGCCATTTGAATACGAAGTCTGAAGGGGAAATTATCCCTAAGGTGGCAAGTCTTATGGCAGATCAGGCATCTAAAGGGAATACCCCAAAAATCAATACGCTGACGATGCTTTGTATTACTCCATAGCAAGTCAACGTCACCTGGCAGATCACCCTTATAATTAATCTCAACCAAAATCCACGCTATCCTCTTGTCTGCAGAACCCACAATGCTAGGATCAATATATTTTGTGGTTCCGATTGAATTGTTGATAGTGCGCAATGCCTTGATAGTCCAGAACTCTAAGGGTAAGCCAGGGAACTTAACCCACACCAACTTGCTCCGAGGGGCCTCCAGCACCGGATTAAAGCCTATATACCACGGAATAATCTGTAGAAAACATCTTCCCCTAACCCAGGTGCAGTCAGTAAGCTTGTGGACATCCTTTTCATGCATGAAATGGACGCTAAACCATCCATTGATGAGCTTACTAACAATAGGAGAATATCCAATAATGGGCTTCCATTTCTTGTGGACCCAGGAAGCAGAATCATAATCCTCAGAATTTGGAAATACCCATCGGCATACTATGGCCCTACGCTGTAAACTCATCACCCTTATACATAGGTCCTCATAGTCCAGAGGAACTTCTTTGACCTCCATCCTTTGCTTGAATACCTTCCTCTTGCTACGACGAGTTCTTCTTTGGAATTGACCTCTTGAGCGGAACTTAGAATAACCATTTACATCTGTAATATCAACTAAACCCTGTTTAATGATGGCATCATCCATCAAAAACTCAGCCGGTCGAATGCCATCGCTTCCCTGCACCCTGTCAGCCATATTTGCCGCTAATCTTTGTCGGTTATGTAGGTGAAATCAAATCACAAACGGCTTCATTCTTACGTGTACATAGTGCCGCCAACTTCAGGGAATGTCAGCCCTGTCCTAAATGTTTGTAGAAGCGAAATGGTAGATAAACTTGTACCCTTCATCCATAGTGAATCTGGATAAAGATATCCCTATCTATTACCCCTTCCTGACAAACATACCCGCCCCCGTCACCCATACTATATAAAATGCTTATAGGCCAACGATTACATCAGAAAGTCCATAAATGGTCAAGATCTTATGTACTTAAGGAGGATTCCACTTAAGGAGCCGGCATTCAATACTGAGCAGATTGATCACCCATCCTGACAATACTACCCACCCCCATCACCCGGAACTAAATAGAGTGCTTATATGGCGACGGGTACCTCTGAAAGGCCATAAATAGCTGTAAGATCATACTGAATTACACACCTCCCTTTGTCATAATTAGAAATGACCTTATGTACCCAAGGAGCGAATTCCACACAAAGTCCCTGCATTCAAAACTGAGCTGCCCATACTTCATGCCTGTCCTCCCCTACACCTGTTCCACCCCCGCCGTCAAATAACCTATGCCGATGTCATCCCGGAAATTTCAAATTCAAAACATCATGCCAGAAAATTAACCCCGGAGAAGACATCCCATACAAACTACTTCGATCTAGACTTGGCAACAACAGCAAAAACACCCAGGAATCGACCACCACCTTCTGAATAATCTAAAACCAGCACTTTTACATGGTCGAGAAACAACAACCAAATCCTTTAGCCATCGCCAAAATGCCGACCCGAGAAAGCTATTACATGATTCATATGATCCGGGACCACTGGAACAGTGTGAGATCTGATAACCAACCTCTTTGGATTCCATCAACCCCAGTAGCGAATAAGCAACAAGACAATACCACTGCCAGCATAAATTAAAACCAGGAGAGAGGCCACCAAAAGCAACAGATTACCCATTAAGGTTCCAGCTAATAAACGAGCGCCATACTGGAATACAACATGCACAATATATATTAGCCACTATGAGCGACGAATATCGTCCTGCCTAGGTTCCAGCTATGAAAACAAATACCAGCTCTATGACATTCCAAGCCACCATCAACAAACCTCAATGGGTACCAGCTTGTAAGACCTGGAGATAGCCACTGGTAGCAACTAATAAGTCCTCATAGGTACCAGCTAGATTTGTATGTTGTATTACCAGTAGCCCAGGTAAAGCCACTGAATGGGACAAATAAGTTCATTTGGGTACCAGCTTCAGTCCCCTTTATTTAACTGTAAGCCGCCAGGATCCCATCGTGCTTAGTTGTCGCAACCTGTGCCTCTCTATGCTTCTTTCAAAAGAGCTATTCATTAATGATTCACTATTCCCTTACGAAGGCAGGCAAGTTACAGTCTCCCACGCAGCTTCAAAGTGACTTTGCCCACAATCACTAACCAATCAGCCATAACTGGAATTTCCTCTGCACTTCGGGATCATAGAATTTCTTTCTGATCAACCGTCTGAAATAGATTGGAGCACCAAATTATTATTATACAAATAAAAACAAATGAGGCTGAAACAGAGGATTTCAACGCCAAAGAGACTGTAAAAAATTTGGACGTCGTGACTGTATTTCTTCACACTTTGGGGTTAAATATGATGTTGCTACTATATATAATCTTTAGCTTCCTAGATCATCCTTATACTAAGATGACATCATGAACAAGTTATATTTATATATCTATATATTCCCTCTTCTAATTTTATTATTGCTAATTGAAATTCTGTTTCTACTTCTGTGCAATAGCCTGTATCAATATACTAATTGATTTTTGAACTTATTCGACCAATTTTTATTTATGAAAATTTAATTCATTTTAAGTTTTCATTATAGGAATCATTTATCTCCAGCTTGGTCAGATGCTATAGTTATTCTGAACGCTATTGGTTCACTGCCAGACTACCTCCTCCTACAGGTCAGTGTACTGAATATTTCTTTTATCATGTTAATTTATAGCACACAATAGTCATATTCTATCCCAACTACAGGCTATTTAAAATTTCTTCCTTTCTCTGCACATGAAGACATTTCTATTCTGCTTTTAAATTACACAGGGACATTCACTACCTATTCTAATTTTTGAGTTTTATTCCTTTCATTCTTTATCAAAATCAATTCTAACTCGGTTTGTCTTATGTATTTCAGGTTTGTAATAATATCAAATTTTTCAAGACATATTCTTATGATCAATAGTTTCAGTGCCTGATCATCTATTCCTATTCCTTTTAGGTTGGTTACCAGAATAGTGAAAGATTTTCACGGTATAATTCTAATTTATGTTATTTATATTTACAACATTTTACTTGATCAGTGGATCAATACTCTGATGTAATTATAAGCATAATATAAGAAATTTAATACTACTGTTCTTACTCCCTATCAATGGAGATGAATTTAAGTCATAGTTATGTATATGGCTTGTATAATATAGTTCTTCACTATTTTACCATCATAATTTATCAGTAGAAATTTTTTTCTATTTTCAAAATACCTAACCAAATTTATCCCAATTTTTCTGGAATATTTATGATCTATAGCTAAAGTATATCTTAGTTGGAAATACATGTTTACTGATATTCTTTTATTAGTTTTCCTTGCTAAAATTGCATAGGTTTTATTCACCTATGTACTTTAAAATTAACTGGTAGATTTTTAGATATAAATTATGGGATTTAAGCAACACATTTAGACTCTATCAAGGGCTTAGAGGTTTTGTATGCTTACCCTTAATTTCCAAATTGTCTATGTAACATAACATAAATTTAAGTATATTTTTTATAGTTACTATTATGTTAAATACACATGATAACTCTTTAATTCTGCTTCCACACTTTATTCCACAATAATTTCAAAACAACTACATATATAAAACTTTGAACCATAGTTCATCAATTTCAACCATATCTATCTACCTCAAAATGACCTAAAATATATAGAAATATAAAACACAATCTCATTAAATTTGTATACCAATTTGGTAAAGACTATTTTCCACTCAACTTTAAACATATTTCACAACTTCCTCCGAGCAGAGACCAGATTCTCCAAAGTGTAGATAACCTCTTGTCTTACTAGGATTTCTTATTTAAGCTTGCTTTCCCTCAGCATGTTTCCATAATTGAGTTAGTTAAATTATGATGTTGTTTTCCTTTTACCAAAGCTTTACTTTCTTTCTTTCCACAAAAGGTTTTCAAAACTAGTTTTTTTTTTCCTTTCTAGTTTTAAGGTATCTATTAAATTCTTATGTTAAATCTAATATATTTATTTTATTTTATTTTCTCCAAAAAATTTGAAGATTCTGAGAAAGTCTTTGCATTTAATTCCATCCTCGTGTTTACTCTATCTTTTACACAATTATTTATTAGTTTCCAAATTTAATATATTTACATATTTTATTTTTGATGTTCCTTGACCTTTATGTGCATTCTCTTAAAATGCCGGGATATTACATTCTCAATCATCTTGAAATGGGCCAAAACCTTTGGTTAATATCGTTAATATGTTAATATAAATATTAGATATAAATCCCCTGCTATCATGTTTTAAATGGATTTTGAGATAGGCAAATATTAATTCTATTAATTAATTAAATTACTCGTTTTCTGTGACTTTGCATTTTAATTAGGCTGTGTTTTGTCTATTGCTACTAGTTTCCCTGAATCGGGTACTCAGTTTTTTCGTTGTCGAAGGCTTTGCAGTTTAATACGGTTGTGTTTTGTCTATTGCTACTGATTTCCGTCAATGGCATAGCAATTATTTAGAGTCTCTTGTGTACACGTTACACATAGTTAATATTCTTATGTTATTATTGAAGGTAATTTAATTGTATGCTGAAGGTATCTTAATTATTTGGTGTGTCTCTGATTTTGTTGAAATGTTTAGTTTTTAAGTAATGAAATGTATTTATAATATATAAATAAATTTAAAGAAAATATTTAAGTATTAATATTAATGTGTGACAACGTTCTTTATAGGTTGAAATGAGAAATATTTAATAGTTGTAAATGCCTGTAAATGTTTAAATATGAATTCAATATACGAAAGATGTTGCAGTCTCTATGAAATGATGTATTAAATGATGTATTAGGTTAAATAATAATAATAAAACAAAATACTAACTCTATTAAAAATTAAAAAACAATTCAATTGGTTATTGTAACTTTGCTTTTATTTTAAAAAGTACAAATAATTATTTTGGACAAGAATTATAATATGCATATTACATTAAAATAAATTGAAATAATAATTATTAAGATTCATATTTATAACCATAATATTTTATAATATATAATTAATAAAAATCTAAAAAATTTAATAAATTTAATTAATAAACATATAATTAGAAATATAAATATTTTTAAATGTAAAATATATAAAATATCAATAATACAGATAAATTAACATTTATTTAAATAATGATTTATATTGGCAACTATTACATTTTAGGAGATTATATTTAAATTTAATTAATAAATATAAAAATGCAATATTTAAATTTTTTAAAGTTATTATTACATTTCTAAATTAAATTAAATTAAATTATATATAGAGAGATAGAAACTAGAAATTTATATATAAATAAATAATATTATCAAGAATTAACATAGATTTATTTCAACTTTGTATTTATTAAGTGTTTAGAAAAATCAAATCTCTAAATGTACAAGTTCTCACTCAAATTTTATATTAAAAAAAAAACATTATATTTTGAGAAATTTAATCCTTCTCCACACTTAATACATCCATAATTAAAATAGATTCTATTTATTATACAACCTAAATCTATAAATTTTAATGAATGTCTAAATTTTATTGAAATAATATTTAATTGAAAAATATATATAACAATTAATCTATATTAAAAAATATAATTAAAACTGAAAATATAATAGGTAAGGTCAATGCGAAGTTTAGTCCTCATCTTATCATTATTATTATGAGAGTCCACTTCCAATTCAGATATTTTTAGGTTAATTTTGTTTAAGATATGAAAAAAAATTATTAAAATAAAAAAAAATGATATATTAAAAAAAAACACTCAGAATTATTTTTACATTTAAACTCGTTATAAATAATAATTTGTTTATAAAAGGACCTTTTTAATACTAAACGCCACTCAAATTGTGGAAAAAGATGTTGGTTGGTCAATCTGATTCAAAAGAGATATTTCCCAAAAGTTCAATTTACCCAATTCAATCTTATTAATATATAGTTATACCTGTTTTAATATCACTTTATTATTATCTAATGAACAACTAGATTCAAATTGTGAGAAAAAAAAGAGGTTAATTGGTCCATACGATTCAAAAGAGATATTTCCCAAAATTCAATTTAACCCAACTCAATCTTATTAATATCTCAATATTAATATTAATAATAATTATACAAAGTGCACGTTTAAGATAGAATAAGGACGAGTTGACTTTATAATGTGGATGGGGTAAGTAAGAGTTTACTTTATAATGTGTCACATGTACGGTTTTAGGCTGCGTGTATCGATTGCAAAAACAACATAACGGCCAGCAAGACGGCCAGTGTCATTTGTTTTCTTTATGAACCAAAGATCAGTTAACCTGCAAGACTCCTACTGTTCACCATTTTCACCATTACGGCGTAATGATTAATTTATTCATAAAATTTCGGATGCATCATGCACTTCAAATTGACTTTATGATTACTTGCATCCACGCCATTATGAAATCATTGATCGGAGGGATTGGTTCTATATTTCAATTCTACATCTCAATTTGTAAAATGTGCCTTGGGCTCTACAGTGCAGGGTTGCATGGTTTACGTTGATTTCAACAAACATACATTCAGAAAATGTCAAAAACTGCACCTAAGTGAAATACAATCCTTGATCCTAGGAACGTGTGAATCTTTTATTGTGATATTAGTTTTTTTGCATTTTCCGCACACAGTCCTTTCTGTTGTTATCCTCTCCGCACACAGAGTGGACCATCTGATTAATTATTTTTAATGGTATTAACTCGTTTCCTTTCGTATTTGAGTACGGAGAAGTTTATTCAGACTTGGGATTAAGGAAAGGCCATTGACAAGCTATTTGTGAGTAATAACTTAATAAAACGATGTTTTATTGCGCTGAAAGGGACGACTAATTTGATAACAATCCGTCTTTTCTTTAAATTACCAGACTCTCTAACTCAATTTTAGTTGTTTTTGTTGGAATATTTAAAATTCCAGAACAATAATGGAGAATAAAATTCCCCCTCTTCAACACAGAGAAAATATTTAAAAAAAAAATTCTCACTGGAGACAGAGCTTTTAGCTTTTACTGTAAAAACTATTTCATTAAACTTCAAAAACTTGGTTACAAAATCACCTCTGACTGAGGGAATACAAAAGGCTTTGACTGCTTCAAAACACAATTCAAAACACAACTCACACTCTCTAAAATTTCACTCTAGAAAAATACTCTGTCTCTTCAAAATGAATGCACTGTTGTGCCATTCAAAATCTGCTACACCGCTGCTGTGTGTAAAGTTTCAACTTACAAAAAACTGAACAATGCACTGTTGTGCTGTATACGTCTTTTTACTTCTGTTGTGTAAAAAGATTTTTAAAACTTACAATGTCTAACCCAATGCACACAACCCTCTTTTTTGACTTCATTTTATATGCCTCAACATATAATAATAAAACAACCTTTTTTAAAAAAACAAATAATAAAAAAAAACTAAAACCAAAACTACTTAACTATAACATGGCCCACGACCTTTCTTTGACAAACGACTATTTCATATATATATGTAACACATATATGTATGTAGACTGTTCACACAATTTTTTAAAACAAACATTAAAACAAACCTTGACCGAATTGAATCGGACTTCAAAACAAAAATTAAACCAATTTTCATAAAAATTCTGGGTGCCAAAAAAATTTGCAGACGTCAGCAAAGTTGTGATGCGGAATTTTTATTAAATCCGCTTTATAAGTTTTCCTGGGTCCGATTTTTTTGCAATGGTACGGCAGAAAATTGTGATGTGGAATTTTTCACAAATCCACTTCAATAAAATTCAAGTCCGGGTTTATACGGCGATGAAGTTGACTGATCATCCAAAATGGAAAGCGGCTTCTTACAGTGTCCTGAAAAATAGAAACGGAAGGTGGCTGCCTGTACGTTGCAGAGCTGAAAGTAATTTCAACACTCCCCCTTACTTTCAGCTGCTGGGTTATTAGTCATACCCAGACATTTCCTCATAAACTCAAAACTCTTCTGCCCCAATGGCTTGGTCAGAATGTCTGCAAACTGCTCTTGAGTTCTGCAGTGTTCCAAAACAATTTCACCATTGTTTACCAATTCTCTGATGTAATGAAACTTTGTGTCAATGTGTTTCGTTCTTTTGTGAAACACTGAATTCTTGGATAATGCAATAGCTGAGCTATTGTCACAATAAATCACTGTTCCTTTTACCTGCTCTTGGCACAAACTTCTTAACATCCTCCTCATCCAAATTGCTTGACAAGCTGCTGCTGTGGCTGCCACATATTCTGCCTCTGCTGTAGACAATGCTACAATGGGTTGTTTTTTAGAAGCCCATGAAATTGCTCCTGAACCCATGTGAAAAACATAACCGGAAGTGCTCTTTCGATCATCTACACTTCCAGCCCAATCACTGTCAGTGTATCCAACTAAATCTGAATTTTCTGAAGCAGTATATAAAATACCAAACCTTTTTGTACCTTTAACATACCTCATAATTCTCTTCGCTACCTGCCAATGTGCATCCTTTGGCTTCTACATAAATCTGGAAATTAAGCTAACAACATGCATTATGTCGGGCCTAGTTGTAGTCAAATACATGAGGCTGCCAACTATGCTCTTATACAAGCTAGGATCAAAATCCTTGCTGTTGTCCTCTCTGCTGAGTTTTAATCCCATCACTGTGGGAGTGATCGCTGCTTTGCTCTCCTGCATATTAAATCTTTCAAGCACTTCATTAACATATTTTGCCTGTGAGATAAAAATCCCATTTTCATCTTGTTCTACTTCTATTCCTAAGAAGTATCTCAACAAACCCATGTCATTCATTTCAAATTCTTCTTTCATGACTGTTTTAAAATTTTCAATAAGGTAGTCATCATTACCTGTGAAAATAACATCATCAACATATAAAACTACAATCAACATTTTACCATCCTTTTCTTTGATGTAGAGGGTGGGTTCTCCCTCACACTTTTCAAATCCATTTTCCAGTAAATAGGAATCTATCCTACTGTACCATGCTCTTGGTGCTTGCTTCGGCCCATAAAGAGTTTTCTTCAACTTGCACACTTTGTGCTCTTGGCATTTCTTCTCATAGCCGAGAGGTTTTTCAATGTAAACCTCTTCCATTAACACTCTATTTAGGAATGCTGACTTCACGTCCATTTGGTAAACTTTCCACTTTTTTTGTGCTGCTATGGACAACATTGCTCTCACGGTTTCCATTCTAGCAATCGGTGCAAAAGTTTCCTCATAATCTATCCCATGCTTCTGCTTATACCCTTTGACAACAAGCCTTGCCTTGTGTCTCTCTATTTTTCCTTCAGCATTACTCTTGGTCTTGTAGACCCATTTAACTCCAATGACATCTTTACCTTTTGGGAGTTCAACTAAATCCCAAGTCTTGTTTCTTTCTATGGCATTAATCTCCTCATCCATAGCTTCTATCCATTTCTTTTCCTTAATAGCTTCTTCAAAATGAACAGGGTCATCAACATGACAATATAAAGCAAACAAAGAATTGATACCTTCATTTGCTGCCTCTTGTGCATAAATGTCATTCAAATTTCTGAACTTCTTACCTCTTTCACTTGATGTACAAATGCTTGAAGAAGCACTTGAATTTCCTCCTTGTGGTGTGCTTGGAGAAGAACTCTCATTTCTCCTCAAGGGTGTCTCTTGTTGCTCTTGTGTTCGTGCTGCTGTTTGGGGATGTATTTCAGCCAACTCATCATCATCTTCATCATGAGATAAACAGTGTTTAACATTGACTGTTTTCTCTATGCTTCCATCCCAAGCTTCCTCCTCAATAAACTGAACATCTCTGCTCACAATAAACTTCTTGGTGGATAGGTTATATAACCTATAGGCCTTGGATTCCTCACCGTATCCATTGAAAATACATTTCTCCCCCTTGCTGTCCAACTTCTTCCTTAACTGATCCGGAATGTGTGCATAAGCCACACATCCAAAAACCTTCATATGTGTGACACCTTGCTTTGTGCCACTCCATGCCTCTTCCGGCACTTTGTTCATCACTGCTTTTGTAGGGCACCTATTCAAAATGTATGTTGCACAATGTACAGCTTCAGCCCAATAATCATTAGGCAAATGCTTTGCCTTTAACATACTCCTCACCATGTCCATTATGGTTCTATTCTTCCTTTCGGCTACTCCATTTTGCTGTGGAGTATATCTAGTTGTAAACTTCTTTTGAATACCATTTTCTCTACAAAAACGTAGAAAATCTTTAGCGATATACTCACCTCCTTTATCAGTCCTTAGAACTTTGATGTGCAACCCACTCTGGTTTTCCACAAGTGCTTTGAAATTGCAGAATTTTTCAAACACTTCACTTTTATTTTTCAAAAAGCAAACCCAAGTTTTTCTTATAAAATCATCTATGAATGTGTTGAGGAGGTAAATCCCCTCTGCGGACAGAGGTGATCCCTACTAGCCCAGCAGGGGTCTAGCAACAATCAGAAATGTTACGACGCAAGCTCCTAGTTACGAATGAAAAGACTAGAGATAGAAGCCTACCTGGATTCCAATGCTACGATCTGAAGAAGAGAGTGTTCCCATTCCTCGGCCTCGATAGATCACAATCCTCCACGATCCCCGCGAACGAATACCTGCACATGCAAGAAACAAAGAGATACAAGCATAAAATCTGGCATACGTAACTCAATATCAGTCAGAGAAGATATTACTCATATTAACATCATTGAAAACAGAGTGGGACCATAATCGTAATAATTCATTAAATAATGATCGAAAGTGATTACAACCAAAGTTCTGACGTCGTGGTCTCCTTCGGATGGGTCTCTAGTTGTTCACGTCTCGCAAAGCTCGCCAGGGAAAGGGCAAACCTCTCCTGAGTCTCTCAACAATAGTCTCCTTACTTGAGTCGGCCTTAAGGGAGGAAAGAGGGCTCTTACAGCACAAAGGCTCTTGGGAATTTGGAGATTCAAAGCTTAGGCACTTCCAGACTAGCTTGCCATGGAATTGAGCAGGCTTTTATAGATGGGGAAGGAGGGAGTTGGGATCCCTATTATTGTGGGATTGGCCCTATCAACAAGGAAGGTTCCATGGGAGGTGGCAAACCACTTCCCTTCCATAGAACTCCCGCAGCTAAGCCTCCCAACCCAAGATAGGCAATGGTTTCTGAGTTTGTTGAAACACAACTTCCGCCATATTTATTTAAAAACATAAATTGGTGAGCACGACTACGCTGCGGGACGGAGCGCCCGGGTTAACGCATTCTCTTTGCGAGTTTTCCCCATTGGCCTTAGTCTTGGCTTCATCTGCCAGCAATGCAAAGAGATATATGATTTTAAAGAGATGTCTTTAGGGCACGATGGAAAGCTACGTAGTTGGGAGGCATTGATACAGTGCTGAGAGCGACAATAATTCTGATCCCAAAATGGGTCTTTAGCTGTGCGGGACGGGGGAATGGTAAGGATGAACGACAAAATCGCATGGATACACACAAATGTGAGGCCCGAGAGAGAGGGTGAAGTAACTCGAGAACATGTTCAGCGAAGGCCCGCCGTGTCGGAAAACCTGGCAGTACAGGCGGTATCTGGTATAAATGGTATATGTGGTATGGGTGCAGCCATCCGAAACAGAGTACACTATAATCCGGATCCAGGGTATGGGCGCAGCCATCCAGCGAGGATCAAATAAATAGACTCAGGTATGGTCGTAGCCATCCAAGCAATGAGTCATATACATAATGATAATAATCCACAATCGCAGCCTGGATTACAACAGACACAATCCAGGGTCTTGTGCTCCATCTCGACCCAAACAATGTACAAGTTCGAGCATGTGAATATGTGAGCTGAAGTCGAACATGCAGGAACATCGTCTGATTACCAGCCAATGATGAAAGCTGTTAACAGACGCGAGAGGAACCACGATAACGGCAGCTGGGGTACTCGTTTAATCTCACCGTGTTGAATCGACGGTTCGGCATCGTGTTTCATCGAGACTCATCCGATCGGAGGCCAATCATGAAAACCTCTCGTCGAATGCGACGAACCTGCCATTAAGGCATGCAGGCTCCAAGGTACCATCAGGAGTCTCTAGACCAACTTCCTGGATAATGAGTTGAAGTCGACAGGAAGTGACCTTGATCGAAGAGTCATTCCTGTCGATTACATCGTGACAGAGCAGAGAACATGATGTTTTGTTGTGAATCAGGATCGTATGAGAATCAGAGGAAGGTTGATATTTGCAGAGGCCAACTCTCTTGAACATATAAATGGCACGACAGTGGACTTGGCAGTATTTGACATCAATAGATCAGAGGTCATGGTGACAAGGCAATGAGCAGAGGAGAGGTCAAAAGGGATTATCCAAACCCACGGAGGCAAAGTGAAGCAACGAGATGAGATGTCCCCAACCCGACACGAATGCAGACAAGTGCCATGTTCAAGAGCGACATACTGCCGACGACAACGACGATGGTTCCATTTTTCCCCCACCATTTCTGGCGAGTACCCCAATTATTTTTGATAACAAGCTTGAAGGAGATAGCATATGCTTGTAATATAAGTCCGCCCTTCGGGCGAATCCATCCTAGTGCATTTAACGAGTCCTAGGAAGGAGAAACTCGGAGAACGTCATTTCGACGGAATCCAATGTCATCAGGGTTTAACGAGTCTGACAAAGGAAGAACTCGGCGTCTTTTCATGTTTAGAGAGTTTGAAAAGACAGCGGAAAAGTAAACTCCACAGGTCCCTTTTCGTGAATAGTTCCTCAGATCCGAAAAGGTAGAAAACAATATCCGAAAAAACCTCCTAGTCGCGATAGGCTAGGGTATTCCTTTTTCGTAATCTATCCATCCCAGCCCAAAAAAGGGTTAAACGTATGCTGGGTAGATATCTATTCGTGTCCAATTTAACGAGATCGAAATGACAAGGGCCTCGACAATCTTTTCATGTTTAGAGAGTCAGAAAAGAGCTGAAAGATGACTCCAAAGTGACTTTTTCGTGTATTTACCGAGTCCGAAAAAGTATAAAATACAACTCGTTTCCATCGTTAAAGTCGCAAAAACCTGCTACTGCACGTACCAAGCAAGCGTAAAATCCATTTTCGACATAACATATAAAAATATTCGATAAAAATGACTTTTTACAACTCATTTCATGTCAAAAAGTTATAAATATGTCAAATTGGTAAAAATAAAATTACATTTACTATTTACCTTGGTAAAAAGCAACAGTGGTCCATTTGGAGCAGAAAATTCTGACGGTGATTACGACAAATCCAGTTGACCATTCAGCTTCTCGTCTGTCATAGGTAAGAGGCACTCCCTTGCTCTTCATTTTCATCCAAATTTTAATAGTTTTACCCTGTAAATTAGTTTTCTAGAGCCATTTTTGAAAATTTAGGGTCGGGCTCATTGGCGCGGGTATCGGGCACGGACCCGCGCCAATGAGCTCTTTTATACAAAGGGCCCGCGCCACGTGGCGCGACTGTTCATGAAACAACCGCGCCAGCGGCCGAACCTAAAAATACGCCTAAAATTTCGACATTTAGACCAAATTGCATGGAATTTGAGACTCATCAGAGACCTAACTAAGGGTTTATGACCATATGAATGCAGGTAATCAATCAAAATGGAAATTGAATGGAAAGAACGAGAACATGGAGAAGAGGATGAACAAGCCATGCAAATTCAAGCTTGCATGAATGCACTTAGAAACTGTGGACTGAAAAAGTTCTTCCTCACACCATGTTTATGAGCGCAGCCCAAGCTCCTCCAGTATTTAATCAGTATCTGGGATGAAAGTGAACAGGTGTTTAGGTTACGAGACCAGGTATTAGAGCTAGAGGTTTCTGATGTTTATTTTATCACTGGATTGTCCCGCAGAGGTCTGATCCCGGTGTTAACTGGAAGCAGACCATCTGGGGAAAAGATGGAAGAAGTGATGGCACGAGTGTGCCAAGGAGCTCAAACGGGATTAGGTAGCAAGAAAGTGGATATCCACACTATCCCTGATCTGGCATTGAGAGTGGTTATCCATACCATCACACGGGCTGCTGGGTCGCAGGCACCGCACGAGGCCACAAAGGCCCAACTCCTGCTAGCTTCAGAATGCATGAGTCCCCTGTTGTTCGACTGGGCAACAGCAGTAACAATCAATATGAAAAGGCAGCTCACGAAATGCAAACAGGGTAAACTGAAACAGTTCGGTTATGGTTCCATCTTGGTATCGTTCATTCTGGAACGCTTACCAATCTTCCAGGGCCAAGGGGCCGCAGTAGCAGACCCGATACCACGAGAGCCAAGAATGGCTCGCTGGGCAGCATTGATGCCCAGATCTGGAGGCGGCCAACAGATGTCCTGGAGGCCGGAGTTCTTTAGGTGGTTACGGCGCCAGCTGATTGTCATGGAAGACTGACCCTATGCAGGAACTGACTTTACCGGGGACCCAGATCTCCCACTACCAGAAGGAGACGACTGGGACGAGGAGTTGGGTAAGACCTCATGTTTTTTGATTTTATATTTATATGTTTTTTTTGTTAATACACATTCGTCTTAACACATTTTATATATGCATGCAGATGTGGGACCTGAGAGACCAGCTGGGATGTCTCCTATCTCACGGAGGACACAACTCGCCCCTGATCCTCAGGGAGAGGGCACCGGAGGAGAGGAGCTGATCCAGAATCTCGAGGGCATTGCCCACGGGATCCCAGACTATGCTCGGCTGGCAGACGTACCGATGGCATACCAGCGCCACACGGTGGGAGTTCCGAGTCGGATCCACCGAATCCTGAGACGCTTAGTGCGTGCAGTCACGTGCTATCATGAGCACCATGCGGATTAGCTCTTAGGATTTATACCATAACTATTTTTTGAGAGACGCATCGTCTCCGGATGTATTTAAGACGAATATGTATATTTTTGACTTTTATGTGACACACTCTATGTAAACATTTCGATATCCATATATATACATATCTATTTCTGGATGGATCTTTCTTTACATGTGATGATGATTTATAAATTGCGCAAATGTTTGTCTAATACCAAATTCGCTACTGCATCTGTTAGTGTATTCAAATGCCTGGGTATATGATGATATGTAATGTAGTCAAAATTCCTTTCCAGTAATCGAATACGCAGATACAGACGTAAGATGGATGGGTTCCTTACCGAATAGTGTCCGTTCAGTTGTAACACCACAAGTTGCGAATCTAGATACACGAGAAATTCACGGATACCAAGGTTTACTGCCTCGGTTAATAATTTTAACACAGCACTATATTCCGCGATGTTGTTCGTGGTACATCCGAGACATACTCCTTGTAGGTCAATCAACTCACCAGCAGGATCATAGATTACCCAGGCTGTTGAAGACAGATTCCTGGTACTGCGGGAGGCACCATCCGCGAAACTGACAAATGGATGAAAAGACATCTGCACAACCAGGGAGACCCGATCAACAGAAAGATGTTTACAAAGCACACCACACAATACATGCACACAAATGAAAATCACACACCTATGTACACACAAGACGGGCATTCCCCCCAACATGGTGTCTCAATTCGAGGTGCATGCCCCCCAAGCTTCAGTCTATAGGAAATAGAGTGAAGGTTGAAAACAAAAGAGATTTGAACTAAATCTATCAAAACTCGAATTGGATATGCTTATGTTTCATTGTTTTAACGAGGTTGACACACTTAAAGGAACTATCCTCGTAGCATCTTGTTTCATTATTCAAAGAGCTTGGCACAAGAGAAAGAACTATGCTCTAACGAGCTTCCAGGAGGAGGCTCAGGGGGGAGTGCGGGGAAAATACCCATGAGGACTGGGTCTTTGAAGAGACAAAGTCCTATACTGTCTGGGGGATTCAGAATTTGATCCACGTATGGCACGATGTTCTCAGAGTTAGAGGTGAAAAATGACAACTGATCCACTGTGACAATCTTGCCCTCGTGATGGAACTTAATGAATCAAAATACGGTGGACGGCACACAGAGCATGGCATGGGTCCAGCTGCGGCCAAGAAGTATATTGTAGTTGAGTTTAGCGTCAACCACTTCCACTTCTACGTTGACAGTTTTCCCCTGTAATGTGATCGCGAGACTCTCGAGAACGCCTAGGGGTTTAGATTCTCGACCATCAAATGCCTCAAGGGCATTGGGGGATGACGATAAGGCTGGAGAGCCGATGGCCTTCCAGCAAGCGGAGGACATAACGCAGGTAGATGTACCCTCATCTACGATGGCCCTATGAATGTTCAGACCGTTAATCCCGACTTGAATGACCAAAGTGATTTGATGTGGAAGCCGGGGAGTAAAATTCTCCAGATCGAAGGTGAGAAGGCTCGAGTCGGTGGGATCAATGCCCCCGATTGCAGACAGTAATGCCTTCCGTTGTGAAGGACAACTTTGAAGAACCTCAAGTGCGGACATAGCACATGGCGCCTGTGCCAGATCCTCAACAATACTGTAATGTTGAGCGGCACGAGCATTTGGATTATAAGAAGATCTTCGAAGAACACCCTTGGGAGGTGGCTTCACAACGGGTTCCAGAGAAGGCTTCTCAATTTCCAATGGACCGGAGACAGGTGGGGGAGGCGGCCCATCTGCAACAGCCTTCCCAGGTGCCTTCCGCGGTTCATTGTAATCCTTCGACTGTGTAGCGACAGAAATGGGTGCAACACCCTTCACCATGAAAACCTGAGACCCAAACGGTGCAGATGGTGATGCCTGTTCGACCATCTGGGTCTGCTGAGATGGAAATGGCTCTTTCAAAATGGCCGGAGTCCCTTTAGGGCCTTTAGGAAGTTTACTAACCTCGGATCGTCGTGGACAATCCTTAGTGTAATGGTCCCCTTCACAGATGAGGCAAGGGTACTTCGGTTTACGCTGGGAGCCATCCTCAGTACGAGACTTAGATTCTGGTTTCGGGGCATCAGATTTTGATTTGCCTTTTCCCTTCTTCTTCCCCTTGAAGGATTTGTCCGTAGGATTGGCCTGAACAACATTCACCTCCGCGGTTTTACCAGAATCAGATGAGGCGGGATTGGCAGAGGAATTGTTGGAAGAATTAGCCTTCTGCTTCCCATTCGAAGACTTCTTCGAATTTTGAGAGACAGAACCAATGACACCATCCACCGCAGGGGTGGGCGGGGCCTTAGTGGTTCCGGGCCATGGAGCATCAGTCAAGATGTCATAAAGCGTGCCAGACTTTGAATAGACAAGATCCAGGTACTGGGCACGCGCGATGGCTTGCTCCTCAGTCACGCACGCTCCCATCGCGATATCTTGAGCAATTTTATTCACAAAGGAGGTGGTGAACCAGTGAGTCAATATCTGATCAGGTATGTGAAACTTGATCAGTCGACGACGGCGCCGCCACTCATGGATGTGATCTAAGATGTGAGTGGCTTTATCCTGCTTCAGGGAAGTCAGGAGGTGCGTCTCGGCTTCATACCGAACCGGTAACTGGAAATGCGTGAGGAAAGCCATGGCTAAAGAGTTGAAATCTTGAAAAAAGCCACGGGATAACTCTATGTACCACTTAGCAGCAGCTCCAGTTAAAGTACGCTGGAAGAGGCACAGGCGAATCGAATCGTCGACCCAAGAGTTAGACGAACACCAAAGGTGATACGTCATCACATGCGCTTGGGGGTCCTCCCCAGCTTTGCCCTCAAACTTGGGACAGTCAACTGGTATCTTGGTGGGAACTGGAGGCCAATACGGATTATGTAAAATCGGATCATTGGTCAACTTTGAAACGTCCGGCAGTTCCAAGGTAGCCAGGAACGGCAATGGAGGGTTAACTGCCATGCCAGGCCTAGGATGAGGTCCGGTACCCATACTCCACGATGGTTGTGGATATCCTTGCCCCCACGGGTTCTGTCCCGCAGGATTCTGACTGTAGGGGGCATAGGTCGTATAACCAAACTGATTTGGATGCTGGTAACCATAGTGTGGGGCTTGATAACCAGGGTATGGACCCTGATTATGTGTTGGCCCTGTATAAGCAGCGTTTGGATTTGGCTGCTGAGTGTAGGTAGAACCGGGTGGAGGAGGATAATACTGAGAGCCTCTGGGGTGGTTATAGTTCGGTTCAGACTGACCATGAGGATAATAACCACCCTGAGGATGAGTAGGCTGCTGAAAAGTGGAACCCTGCGGAGCCTGATACATAGGGCGCAGCTGCTGATTTGGCTGCGGCATTGAATGAACCGGCTGCTATGCAAGGTTGATGGAATAAGAGGGCTGCCCTGAATGAACAGGTTGACCCGACTGAGAGGGCTGACCTGAGTGAACAGGTTGACCCGGGTGCAAGGGTTGACCTGAATGACCAGGCTGGATAGACAGGCGGTGCCGGTTGCGCAGGTTGACCTGGTTGTAAGTGGGCCCCAGGTTGTACCGGATGGACCGGTTGGCCTGGAGGCGGAACACCGGGTTGTACCGGATGAGTCGGTTGGCCTGGTGGTGGAACAGGACCAGGTATTTGCTGGAAACCAGTTTGACCTGAAGCAGAACCATAGGATGGTCCTGGCTGATATGCAATGTTAGAAACAACAGGATACTGTGGTTGCATCAGTAAAGAAGGCTGGATTTGCCCCCCAGGACCATAAACCAGTCCCGGTTGGTACCCTGGTTGAGGTTGGATAGGTTGACTGGAAGGGCTGTAATACTGTCCTTGCGGACTGTACGACGACCCTTGCTGGCCTGCAGGGTAGCCCTGAATGGGTTGCCCCTGTGGATCATAGAGATAGCCAGGTTGGCCCGCAGGTTGGCCTTGGAAAGGTTGCCCCTGCGAGTTATAAGCCTCGTTGTACGGTAAACCTTGAGCATAAAGATAAGCCTCAGGAGTGGGTAGACGCAAAATCTCCCCGTGCTCGTCATACTGACCTGAAAAAGCATAAACGGGAGTACCATCCTGTGCATAGTGCGAAAAGTAAGGTCGGTAGGGTTCCTGGGTGGACGGTCCAGCCTCGGCGTTCGGCTATTGCAAAGACAACCGATACTCCTCCGGAGAGATGTTCTCCGGTATAACAGTAGCTAGATAAACATCTTCATGAGTTGGCCCAGCCCTGGTAGCAGATGCTGAGACAACAGGAGAAGAGGCGGCCACACAGACAGTGGGCCGGACGGGAACAGATGTGACAGGCATCTGAGGAGACACCCCGGGTGTAGTAGTAGCTGGCCTCGAAGCAGGAGATGAAATTCCCATAGAGGCTGTAGCTGAAATGATCTGACCCAGAGATCTGTATCCCTGTGGTAAAGAAGGTCTAGCTGTTGACATGTTAGCCAGCTCAGAGTTGTCTCCCTCAAACAATCTACGCGGGAAGAGCTGATATTCCTCATTAGACGTTGGGATTTCCTCACTAGAATCACTCATGGTTGATCCTGCCGTTAAATCACGCAAAAGACGGTGAGGACTAGGAGGAAATACAGCAGCAACAAAAGGCGAACCCGAGGTAAGAGAAAGGAAATCAGCTCCTAATCTCAATTCAGACACAAGGTCTGAAAAGGGCCAATTGAACTCAAATGGTCCTCCAAAGGGTTGCTTGGCGAGAACTGGTCCCCCGTCAGGAAACTCGGAAACAACAGGCTGCTGTGGTTCGACAGAGGATTGGGAAGCCTCTGAAGAATCGTCCGTGTAAGGACTACCAGTCGATGAAACCGAAGGTTCCGCCACTGTGGCAAAAGACCGGAGAAAAAGAAGCAAACACACACACGGGCTGAAAACGAGTTAAGGGCACACGATCAAACGGTCAACAAGCAATATCTAAGCGGGCGTGTAATCGTGGGTGATTAATTTTACCACATTGAAAAGTAAGAAACTCTATCGTTTCATATTTTAAGAGTCGAGAAACAATAGAAATATGACTCTATCTCTTTCAGATTTGATACAAGCGTGAAAGGACAAGCGCTCGATGGTCTTTTCAAGTTTAGGGAGTCAGAAAAGACCAAATGACTACTCAGGAAAAACTAGGCACAAAGGGTGTACCAAATATCCGTGAACTGCCATATACACCTTGGTGTCAGTAATGAAACAGAAATCAACCAAGGACTTTCCATACGTGCAGGTAGTCTCCCTAAATGTTGTGTTCGGTGTATCACGGGTATAGGGCGGCAGACTCGGCTTCCTGTGGATAAAGGATTGAAAACCTAGAGGGGTCTCCCTTTATATACGCGACGGTATGGGGAGCACAAGTCCGTACTAGTGCTGTCTAAAGCCAGAAGGCGAACGACAGTTGCTAGGTTTAAAGACACCGGAACACGTCTCTAGCCTAGATCTATAAAAAATGTTTTGTTAAGTTCCAATGCCTCCTTAGGTTAATTGAATAGATTTTAAAGTTGATCTTCGATTAAGTTTCAATTTTCAGGCCCTATCGTATGTAGTGTCTTAAAAGACTCCTAAATGCAAAGCTACATGCCACAGTCCAACATTTCGTTCGATGAAAACTAATTAGAGAAGAGTTGAGAGATTTTACACAAACGAAATGAACGGAAGACAAACAACGAGATCTCTAATGCAGCTAATGAAATTGAAAACTTTTCATTCAGATCACTAATCACTAGCAAAATTGAAAAGATTACAATTTGCACTAATTCAACCAAAAGCACAAGAGATTTTTTTGTAATTTTCAACGTTTGATAGCTAATATGCACTAAACAAACTGAAAACAAACGAAACAACTTGAGAAATGATATTCTATAGAGAAAAACAAACAATTTTCACTCAACAACGCAAGCAATCAGATCCCAAATCGACCAAAGTCTCTCAAAACCAAGAAAAGACTCAAAAGGATCCAATGGGCTGTGTGATCTAGGCCCAATGCAAGACCAAACGAAATTCGAATCAAGGAATGAACAATCACCCAAAAATCGCAACAAAACAATGAACAACTACTAAGAGGATGCAAAGAATCAATCAGAAAGTCGACCGAACAAACAAAACACCAAAACTCCCAAGGAGGGCTCGATACACTAGGCCACTAGATGCCCTAGGGCTCAAAACATGAAATCGATAGATAAAAGCAAACAACCAAAGGACAGAGGTGAATTCCCAGTCAAACAGGACTCCAACACACTCAGGCAGTCAGAAAATCAAGAAGAAAAACACTGACCAAACCCAGAGAGCTCAAAAATGAAGAAACTCAAAAACCTTACAGGAGTGGCGTGACTGTAAGGCTGAAACTGGCGCCAGAAAGAAATTGGCGTGGGCTAAACAAAAGCAGCATGCGCCAATTGGCGTGACTGTCGAGCTGAAAAGCGCACCAGTCGAGTTTCTCAGCCAAAAAAGAAAAAGAACTACTCCAGAAGCAGATCAATGCATACTAAGCAAACCAAGAAGTCAACAACAACAAAAGAACCCAACCCAGAAGGCTCATCAAGCAAGGAAAAGCATAAAATAATCAAAACGAGACAATGAAATCTAGACGATCCCCAGCGGAGTCGCCAAATTGTTGAGGAGGTAAATCCCCTCTACAGACAGAGGCGATCCCTACTAGCCCAGCAGGGGTCTGGCAACAATCAGAAATGTTACGACACAAGCTCCTAGTTACGAATGAAAAGACTAGAGATAGAAGCCTACCTGGATTCCAATGCTACGATCTGAAGAAGAGAGTGTTCCCGTTCCTCAGCCTCGGCAGATCACAATCCTCCACGATCCCCGCGGACGGATACCTGCACATGCAAGAAACAAACAGATACAAGCATAAAATCCGGCATACGTAACTCAATATCAGTCAGAAAAGATATTACTCATATTAACATCATTGAAAACAGAGTGGGACCATAATCGTAATCATTCATTAAATAACGATCGAAAGAGATTACAACCAAAGTTCTGATGTTGTGGTCTCCTTCGGATGGGTCTCCAGTCATTCACGTCTCGCAAAGCTCGCCAGGGAAAGAGCAAACCTCTCCTGAGTCTCTCGAAAATAGTATCCTTACTTGAGTCGGCCTTAAGGGAGGAAAGAGGGCTCTTACAGCACAAAGGCTCTTGGGAATTTGGAGATTCAAAGATTAGGCACTTCCAGACTAGCTTGCCATGGAATTGAGTAGGATTTTATAGATGGGGAAGGAGGGAGTTGGGATCCCTATTATTGTGGGATTGGCCCTATCAACAGGGAAGGAGGGAGTTGGGATCCCTATTATTGTGGGATTGGCCCTATCAACAGGGAAGGTTCCATGGGAGGTGGCAAAACCACTTCCCTTCCATAGAACTTCCGCAGCCAAACCTCCCAACTCAAGATAGGCAATGGTTTCTGAGTTTGTTGGAACTTAACTTCCGCCATCTTTATTTAAAAAACACTCCTTAAATTGGCTGGCGCGACTACTGCTCTGGGACAGAGCGCCAGTTGGCGCGACCTCTTTGCAGGAGTTTCCCCATTGGCGCGAGTGCTGAACTGTCTGCCCGCGCCAATGAAAAAAGGGATGTTTTTCATGATTTTTGCAAGGAGATGTCTTTAGGGAAAATGAAGCTCATGCTTAGAGGAATGCATTGATGATGTTTTCAAGGCATGACAATGTTCACAGGTCACAAAATGGGTCCTTCATTGTGCGGGACGGGGAATGGTAGGGACGGTGACAAATTACTGTGTAACAGAATGTTAACATGTAGTGGCTGCTAGCAAGTGATGGAGTTTGCATCGGTCCACAAAAATCTGAGTGGACAATCTCTAAGGGTGCCTTTTCCCTTATGCTTTTCCTGGAAGGAAAACTTTCTCTATGTTGTTTCCCAAGAATACAACCTTCACAAAGGCTGTCCGGTTTCTCTATCAATGGTAAACCTCTTACCATTCCTTTTCTGTTCAACAAATTAAGACCTCCAAAGTTGAGATGTCCAAATCTCAAGTGCCACAACCAATTTTCATCTTTTGGTTCGCTTTGGATAGCCTCTTTTTCCATTGCTACTATATTTTCTTCATTCTTCAAATCTGCTCTCATTCTAAGAGGGAACATCCTGTTCCTTGTCATTTATACTTCAACAATACATTGTTTGCTGGGTGGTTTGTCCATGATGGTACAAACATCATCCTCAAAAAACACATTGTACCCCTTTTGAACAAGCTGTCCAATACTTAAGAGGTTACACTTCATTCCTGAAACATAATAAACATCTGCTATGGATTTCTTTGCACCTTTCCTTGTTAAAACATTTACATTTCCTTTTCCCATAACAGACACTTTACTATCAGTCCCTAGTGTGACTTGTGACTTCACACTCTCATCTAGCATAGAAAACATTGCTAAGTTTCCTATCATATGGTTACTGCAACCGGAGTCTAGAAACCATAAATCCTCATTCTTTTCTTCAGCCATGTTACAAGCCCAAAACAAATTATCTTGGCTGATATTTTCTCTAGTGAAATTTGCACTAGTTCTATTTCCCATATCATGCTGCTTCTTTCTACATTCATTAGCATAATGACCATATTTTTTACAATAGTGACATTGGACATTGGACTTATCATACCTCTGTCCTTGAGAATTCTGCTGACCACTCTGTTGGCTGCTGCCTTGGCCTTGATGCTGATTTGGATTGCTACCTCTTCCTTGAGCATTTGCTGGACTGTTCCTTCCACCTCTGTTTTGGCTTCTGCCTCTTCCTCTTTTGTTTCCTCTGCCTTGCCCTCTTCCTCTTCCAAAAGACATCTGGGTCTTAAAGGCATGTTCCAGAGATGAGTTTTCACTTCTACCCAATCTCTGCTCATGAGTCATCAGTTATGCATGTAGCTAATCCACTGTGAACTTTGTGAGATCCTTAGTCTCCTCTATGGTGGTGACAATCACATCGAATCTTGAGGGTAGACTCCTCAAGAGTTTTTCCACAATCCTCTTCTCTTCAAGAGTCTCTCCATGAGATCTTATTTGTGTGACCATTCCAATCACATGAGTGAAGAATGAGTCAATAGTATCTGACTCTTTCATACAGAGAGTCTCAAAGTCTCTCCTCAGCAACTGAAGTTTTGTTGTCTTCACTTTTTCCATACCTTGATAGGCTGTCTTGAGAGTTTCCCATGCTTCTCTGGATCTCTTGGCTGCTGCTATCCTTGGAAACACACTCTCATGCACTGCTTGATACAATAAGAAGAGAGATTTGGAGTCTTTCTTCCTATTGCTCTTCAGCAACTCTCTTTCTGCCTGAGTTAAATCATTAAACTCTTCTTCATCTGCTGGCTCTTCAAAGCCATCCTCAACAAATTCCCATAAGTCTTGGGAGACAAATAGAGCTCTCATAGTTATTGACCAGTAGTCATAATTTTTCCCATTAAACATTGGGAGATGGACATTTCCCATACCCATATTACTGCTGGCTCCAGCCATTCTGCACTCTTAACTATGATTAAAAAAAAATTGACTGTGTATGTAAAACAGCTCACTGTTCTGCAACAGTGACTCAAAAACTGTATAGAGAAATACCTTGAAGTCTTTTTGGCTGAGTCTTCACATTGCTAGAGAAGCTGCTGCAACTAAGAACTCCTTTCCTTTAGCTTCTTTGATCTTCAAAGAGCCTGGACTAGCTCTGATACCATGTTGGAATATTTAAAATTCCATAACAACAATGGAGAATAAAATTCCCCCTCTTCAACACAGAGAAAATATTTAAAAAAAAAATTCTCACTGGAGACAGAGCTTTCACTGTAAAAAATATTTCATTAAACTTCAAAAACTTGGTTACAAAATCACCTCTGACTGAGGGAATACAAAAGGCTTTGACTGCTTCAAAACACAGTTCAAAACACAACTCACACTCTCTAAACTTTCACTCTAGAAAAATACTTTGTCTCTTCAAAATGAATGCACTGCTGTGCCATTCAAAATCTGCTACACTGCTGCTGTGTGTAAAGTTCGAACTTACAAAAAACTGAACAATGCATTGTTGTGTTGTATACGTCTTTTTACTTCTGCTGTGTAAAAAGATTTTTAAAACTTACAATGTCTAACCGAATGCACACAGCCCTTTTTTTTACTTCATTTTATATGCCTCAACATATAATAATAAAACAACCTTTTTTTTAAAAACAAATAATAAAAAAAAACTAAAACCAAAACTACTTAACTATAACATGGCCCACGGCCTCCCTTTGACAAACGACTATTTCATATATATATGTAACACATATATGTATGTAGACTGTTCACACGATTTTTTAAAACAAACATTAAAACAAACCTTGACTGAATTGAATCGGACTTCAAAATAGAAATTAAACCAATTTTCATAAAAATTCCGGGTGCCAAAAAAATTTGCAGACGTCAGCAAAGTTGTGATGCGGAATTTTTATGAAATCCACTTTATAAGTTTTCCCGGGTCCGATTTTTTTGCAATGGTACGGCAGAAAATTCTGATGCGGAATTTTTCACAAATCCGCTTCAATAAAATTCAAGTTCGGGTTTATACGGCGATGAATTTGACTGATCATCCAAAATGGCAAGCGGCTTCTTACAGTGTCCTGCAAAATAGAAATGGAAGGTGGCTGCCTGTACGCTGCAGAGCTGAAAGTAATTTCAATAGTTTTCATATCCCAAACGGTCCCATTCTCATATATTGTACCAGAGTTCCAAACCACATATCAATTCTCACTTATTGTGAAAATTAGAAGTTGAAGGGTCAGAATATACAAGGGGGAATCATGGGTTTTAATAGTACTCATAGGATGGTGCAGGAGCAGGAGGTTCGCCAGCCAGAGAGGCTTCTGGAGAATGTATGGGCTCGCATCGTCCAAGATTCAACGGGATCTTGCATGAGTTCAGATCATTATGATAAAGTATCAAATCATGAAGCAAAAAACACTAGAGGAGAGATTAATGAGGCCCAGATCAATTGGACCCTAGGCGTAAGTGAAGAGGGCATCGACATAAAATATGGCTCTGATGATATGGCGCAAGTAGTAATTAGTTCACACGATTTCAACAAATTTTTGGAAAGGCTTTCGAGCCTTCGACGATGGTTGAGCATGGAATCCGAAATCCTCTACCAAAGGAGGGGAACTCATAGAGTTCTTTGGAATGCTATGGAAAAAAAGAACACACCATTGAAAGGTGTTCCCATGCTCAGAACACTACAGCTACGCGGCCAAAGTCGCGAAAAGAGAGACATGCAGCTTCCCACACTGCAAAACACTACAGAGGTGTGCACAAGGGCCTGTGGGGGAAATTCGCGGCAGAAATCAGAGATTCGTCTCGACAAGGAGCTCGGATGTGGTTCGGAACGTTCGAGACGGCAGAAGAATCGACGTTGCCTTATGAAAAAGTTGCTCTGAAGATGAGGGGAGTGTTGGAAAGGCAGAGGATTCAATCATACACATAAAGCGAATATTTCACACACGAAGAATGAGCTGCGACTCTTCAATTAATCATAATCTTATGAATCATAAAAATATCTTAAAACAATGAACCCATGAAGGGTATTTAATCGAATTGACATGCACACTCTCTCACACATAACTGAAGTTGATCAACTTGCTTAACTCACTCTTTAACTCACACACCAAATCTAACTGTAACTCAACTCAACTAATTCACCTAACTATTTGTCTAACTCCTGCATGAGGAAGTAATTATATATTTTAACACTCTCCCTTTATTACGACCGCTAAACTAAAATATAACTCATGACAACTCAAACATGCCTGGTTTCTTTTGTGAAACTCAAAAAAATCCACTGCTAATGACTTTGTAAAGATATCAGCCAATTGATCACTTGTTCTACAAGGCTTCAAGTGAACTTCTCCATTGCTCACAAGTTCTCGAATAAAGTGATATCTAGTATCAATATGCTTGCTCTTTTGATGAAACACATTATTCTTGGATAGTGCAATTGCTGATGTGTTGTCACAGTATATCATTATTGATCCTTTCTGTTTCTGCTTGAGTCCATCCAATACTCTTCTTAACCATACTGCTTGACATGCTGCTGAATTCGCTGCTACATATTTTTCTTCTGCTGATGATAATGACGCAATAGGCTGCTTCTTAGATGCCCATGCTATCACACCTGAACCGAGATGGAACACATAATTGGTTATGCTTTTCCGATCATCCAAACTTCCTGCAAAATCACTATCTGTATATCCAATCAATTCTTTCTTTTCTGTACTTGCATACATTATGCCATAATCTCTGGTTCCTACTATGTATTTCAAAATTATTTTTCCAACACTCCAATGGGTGTCTTTTGAAGTTTCCATGATTCTGGAAATCAGACTCACTCCCTGCATAATATCTAGTCTTGTAGCTGTGAGATACATGAGGCTGCCAACTAATCTTTTGAATAGAGTTGGATTGACATTTGCCCCTTCATCATCCTTACTTAACTTTGTACCTGTTGCAACTGGTGTAGGTACATGTTTGGAATTATCCATCCTGAATCTTTTTAATAAATCTGTTACATACTTATTTTGGAAAATAAAAATTCATTTTTCAGATTGCTCAACTTCAATTCCAAGAAAATATTTCATGAGACCTAAATCTGTCATCTCAAATTATTTCATCATGGCTCCTTTAAATTCATCTATTTCAATATCACTTGTAAAAATCATATCATCAACATATAAGAAAACTATCAAAATCTGTCCATGCTCATTTACCTTTGTGTATAAGGTAGGGTCAATGCTGCTTCTGCAAAATCCATTCTTGATCATATAACTGTCGATTCTACTATACCATGCTCTAGGTGCTTGCTTTAGTCCATAGAGTGCTTTCTTCAATCTGTAAACTTTATCCTCTTTCCCTTCAACTTCATAACCTGGAGATTGCTGCACATAAATTTCTCTTCCAAAATTCCATTCAAGAAGGCAGATTTGACATCCATCTGATACACTTTCCACTTGTTCTGAGCTGTTGTCGCTAGGATTTCTCTTATAGTGTCCAATCTGGCTACCAGAGAAAATTTTTTCCCAAAGTCTATTCTTGGTTGCTGCAAGAATCCTTTAGCTACAAGTCTTGCTTTAAATATGTCAATCTCACCTTTCTCATTCACTTTAGTCTTGTACACCCACTTCACACCAATGAGATTTTTATCGTTTGTTAAATCAACCAAATCCCATGTATCATTCTTTTCAATTGAATTCATCTCTTCATCCATGGTTTGCACCCAATTGTTATATCTGATTTCTTCTTCAAAGGAAGAAGGTTGGAATGCCAACAATGCAAAATTTGAACTAACATCCAAATCATCATAAATATCTTTCAGACTTCTCATCTTTTTCTAACCAGTACTTGATTCATTACTTGATTCGCTGCTTGTAGAATTCTGGTCTGTGGATCTGCTTGAAGATCCATGCTGCTCTGAAAATCTTGGAGTCCTTGCTGGTGTGACTCTGTTTGGTGTCTTCTCTCTTGGTTCTTGCTGCCCCTCTTCTTCTACAAGATCATCCTTCATCAATGGTGTTTGAGCATCGATTAGTGTGTCTACAATCCCATTCCATGACTCTTGTTCTTTGAACACAACATCTCTTCTAATGATTGTCTTCTTTGTGACAGGGTTATATAGTTTGTAAGCTTTTGACTACTCACTATAGCCAGTAAATATACATTTTTCACTTTGATCATCTAATTTTCCTCTTATTTTCTTAGGCACATGTGCATAGGCTACACATCCAAAAACTTTGAAATGAGATACACTGTAAGACATACCTGACCATGCTGCTTCTGGAACTCTGTTCACCACGCTCTTTGTAGGAGATCTATTTATCACATAAATAGCACATGCAACTGCTTCTTCCCAATACTCAATAGACAAGTGTCTTACTTTCAACATGCTCCTTGTCATGTTCATGATTGTTCGATTCTTCCTCTCTGCTACACTATTCTACTGTGGTGTGTATCTGGTCATAAACTGTCTTCTAATTCCATGTTGTTTGTGGTACTCATGGAATGCATTCGAATCGTATTCTCCACCACGATCCAATCTCAATACCTTGATCAGTTGATTGCTCTAGTTCTCCACCAAAACTTTGAACTCTTTGAACTTTGCAAAAGTTTCAGACTTCTGCTTCAAAAAGTAAATCCAAGTCTTCCTACTATAATCATCAATAAAGGTGAGGAAGTATCGGCTTCCACCAATCGACTGTGTCCAAACCAAAAGTGCCATAACCAGTATGCATCAGAACATGCAGTTTTAAAAGAACTAACCTGATCATTGTAGTTCATAATGAGAGGAAATATTCTGTTCCTCATCATCTGCACCTTTACAATCAGCTGCTTTCTTGGGGATTTGTCGTAAATAACACATTGTTGCCCCTGAAAGACAACTTTGTATCCTTTCTGCATCAGTTGGCCAACACTAATCAAATTTTGTTTGAGCCCAGGGACATAGTATACCTCTGATATTGTCTTTGGCTCCCCCTGCTTGGTCACAATGTTGACCACTCCTTTGCCATCTACAGCCACAGTCTTGTCAATCCCCAACTTTACCTCTGTCTGCACTGAGACATCCAAATTAGCAACCAAATCCTTGTTACCTGTCATGTGGTTACTGCAACCACTGCCTAATAGCCAGACCTTATCAGACGGTGCATGCATGGTGTTGCATGCTAGAAACATAGAGTCAGTATTTTCTGTACTAACATTAGCTCTCTGATTGCCTTGATCTGCAATCTTCTTCCTACAATCAAGAGCACAATGACCAAATCTATTGCAGTAATAGCACTTTACCTTTGATTTGTCAGACCTTTGATTGTTATGAAAGCTTCTGCTACTGCTGCTTCCACGTTGATGCTCATGATCATCACGGCCATCTCTGTGACTGCCATAGTTGTTGCCTCGTCCTCTGCCTCTCGATCGACCTCTTCCTCAACCTCTTGAAATATAGACCTGACTTTGGAAGGCAGTTTCCAAAGTGGAATGCTTATTTCTATCTATCCTTGCTTCATGCGATAGAAGGGATCCCATCAACTCATCAATTGTCAGTTTTGCCAAGTCTTTTGCTTCTTCTATGGCTACTACCACAACATCAAATTTGGTAGATAGGGATCGAAGAACCTTATCAATCACTTTTTGATATTTAACATCTTCTCCATATATTTTTAGCTGATTGATGACAGCCATGACCCTATTCATGAAGGAATCAATGTCCTCTGTCTCCTTCATCTGCAGACTTTCAAAGTCTCTCCTGGTGTTTTGCAGTTTAACAATGTTAACTTTCTCCATACCTTGATAGCTTGTCGCCAAGGTGTCCCATGCCTCCTTTGCTGACTAAGTTATCATGATATTCTGGAACACGGCTCGATCGACTCCCTGCTGGATAAGAAGCATCGCTTGCACATTATTCCGCTTATCTTTCTTCCACTGTTCCCTCTCTGCATTACTGAGGGCTCGTTCTTCTGCATCATCTTGAGGTTTTGCAAACCCATAATTGACATGATCCCATACATCATGCGCTTTGAGCATAGTCTCCATTTTAATAGCCCACATATCGTAATCTTTCCCACTGAAATATGGAAGTTGTGGCTGAAAACTTGATGTGGCCATCGTGTCTCAAAAAAAAAATGTCTCTGACAAAAACCCTGAATTTCTCCTTTTTTTGTAAAAGCTTTTCTAAGCTCCTTTTAAAAAAAAATCTCTTTCAATAAAACCATAAATTTAAAAAAAAAAATTCTTGTCCCTTATTTTTATAGAAGTTTATAAAAACCTTTATAAAAAAAAAATCCTTTGATTTTTTGTTTTTGTTTTATTTATATAAAGAATATTTTTTAAAAAAACTTTATATAAAAAAAAATCTAAAAAAATATACTTGTGATTAAAGCCCTTGTGATAGATCCTTTTAATTAATAAAAAGGGCGCATCCACATCCACGTATTTGTTTGTGGATTTCCCAAAAAAAATATGCCACACGGAATTCGAAAGGTAATACACGTATGTACCTTTTCAAAATAAAGCTCTCGTACCCACAGCTAGTGAATGTGTTGACTTGCTCAATGACTTTTATTTAAACTGCGCTGCCGTTTGCTATTTAATTTTTTACTAAAATGGGTTCCGCACCCCTGATGAAGGGAAACTGTGGTCTAAACTGGAATTTTTTCAAATTCGTAAGTTTGTCGAATGTCCATAGTTCCTTTTGGGAGAGGTTGCGGTCAGGTCCGCAGGTGATGCACTGAAGACGTGTGGACCTCTCGCTAGGTAAAAAAAAATTTGTGTAAAAAACAAATTACGTCCTTTTTTATTTTGGCCTCCTTACTGGCTTTGCTTGCCCATGGATCTGTGATCCTTCCTTAGCTCTAATACCAATTTGTTGGAAAGGCAGAGGATTCAATCACACACATAACATGAATATTTCACACACGAACAATGAGCTATAGCTCTTCAATTAATCATAATCTTCTGAATCATAAAACTCTCTTAAAACAATGAATCCATGAAAGGTATTTAATCTAATTGACATGCACACTCTCTAACACATAACTAAACTTGATCAACTTGCTTAACTCACTCTTTAACTCAGTCACCAAATCTAACTGTAACTCAACTCAACTACTTCACCTAATTATTTGTCTAACTCCTGTATGAGGAAGTAATTATATATTTTAACAAAATAGAGATAACAGGTTTCCTAATTTACAATATTTTGAATTAGAGATCACAGGTTACCTAATTTACAATCTTCTGAATTAGAGATCACAGGTTTCCTGCATTGAGATTTTTAGATTTTGGGCTGGCTAAATCAGATTTTCATTCATTTTTGAAGCTAATTGAGTGTGCTAGCAACTTGTTTCCATGCTCGTTATGGTCCGCTCAACCCAAATGACTACAACCACGTAACACTGTGGAGTTCTCTTTCTTATAATGTCTAATTTCCTACATTGTTTGGAACATCATTCCTAGTATAGCTGTTTTCCTAGTTTTCTTGAACTAAGATAGAAAACTGATACATATATACAAGCTTTCACATTTTTAATGAAGTATGTGGTTAAAAAACAAAGGAACAAAATCCAAATGAGAGTTGTAGTTAAACCTAAGTTTTTAACCAAAAAAATTGGTCCATGGAATTAGGTATGTGGTTAAAAAAAATACATCGTGCAAAATTTGGGCATAAAATACTAATGATAACTATAGTTAAACCCAAATAATAAGCTGTTAACCAAAAAAAATTGGTCCATGGAATTTCGGCTGAAAGTTAAATCCAGGTAATGATATTCTTTCACAGTTATTGAAGTGGCCAAATCCATCAGTCTTGTTTGAATGATTAGAGCAGCATGTTGATATTGCTCACCAAGATTCAAATAACCAGATCTATTATAAAGCTAGTTATTCCTCACCGAGACATAAATTGATAGATCCATGCAAGTCCTCGCGATTAGTATATAATTCTACAAATTCTTAGATACTATGGTAAATAACATAACCCACTTTCCACTTCTTAAATTGAGAATTCTTTGAGAATTGAGGATGCAATGATGTTTCACATGGATCATACTATGTATTTGAGCAGGTGGATTTAGTGGGAGGTTACTACGATGCTGGGGATAATGTGAAATATGGGCTTCCTATGGCATTCACAGTTACCATGTTGGCATGGGGAGCACTTCAGTATGGAGATTAACTTGCAGCAGCTGCAAAGTTGGAAAACGTTAGGCATGCTATTAGGTGGGGAACCGATTATTTCATCAAAGCAAGCGCCACCGAAAACCAGCTGTCGGTTCAGTTGAATTAACTAAATTCCCAATTAAATCATAATAGTCACTTCTGACTGCATCTATATGTGTTTTTTTAATCATTATGGCTCCACATGAAACACCTCGTTAAATTTAACTTAACTATATATTGCCTATGAAATTAGTCTAAAAAATAATTTATTTACATCAACATGGAGGGTAAGTTTGACTTGTTTTCCTTTTAGGTGGGAGATCCAACTGCAGACCATAACTATTGGGAGAATCCAGAGACAATGGACACTCCAAGGACTTTGTACAAAATAGATACATCCAATCACGGGACAGAAATCGCAGCAGAGGTTGTTGCAACATTGGCTGCCTCCTCCATCGTCTTTGCACCTATTGATAAACCTTATTTGAGTCTCTTGCTTAAAAGAGCTACTTCGGTATAATGTTATGCCTCTTCCACAATCATTTCACTTTTTTATAACACATGATCAGTTTGTTGGATGGTGAATTCTTTTATAACACTTATTTTAAATTTGATCTAATGTGTTCTCTTATTTTTTTTGGAAATTGGAGTTATTTTGAGTGATTAGGTGTTATAGATTCAAATCTTAAGTAATGATACAATGAACTATAATTATTTAATAAATATTTTTGTATTAGTTTAAAGTCTTGTAAATTCTTAAATAAATATACCTATAATCTGGACTCTTACCAACACCCTCACTTTAGCCCACACACAAACTTATTTTTAGCACTTCATGTTCATAACCTATTTTTAGCACTTCATGTTCATATGTTAGATTCAGAATTGAAAATTAATATATTGAATTTTCATCTTCAACTTTTAATGACACTACCATTTAGTGCAGCTATTTCGTTTTGCTGATCAATACCGGGGATCATATGGTGGAGAGTGCCCTTTCTATTGCTCATTCTCAGGCTATAATGTATTGTTTCCCAGCATTATAAGTTATTTTTATTTTCAGTTCACACCATTATTTAAATTTTAAACTACAGAGCGATTAATTTCATGACTTCATGTTATTGTTCCTCCACTAACCTCCACTAACCAACATGTAGGATGAGCTTGCATGGGCAGCGAAGTGGCTATATAAAGCAACTAGGTTGTTAGACTATACCAAATACATACTCCAACAGAATTTGTGTACTTCGAGTGAGTATGAGTTCAACTGGCATCTTAAATGTGCAGGAGTTCAAATCCACATGTCTAGTGTAAGTTAACATCCACATAAACATATTAACTGACCAAACTACTCATTTGTGAAAACTGACCACATCATCATAAAACTAATAATCCTGGTAGCTATATTTCTCAGGAGAGGAAAACCTATAAGTTTACAGAGGCCAAGCAAAAGTGTTCCTCTGCTCAGTTCTTCCACAAAGTCCTTAATTCAGAAATTACATTACACTAGGTAATTGAAAGTTTCTCCTCTTATGCTATGAGTTTCAAAATTAAGGTCCTTTAACAGTGTTTATATATGTTTCAATTGGACAGGAGGGTTTTTGTATATGAGAGAAGGTGAAAATACACAATATTCTATAGGAACATCATTCCTCGCATCAGTCTACAGTGACTTACTGTCAAGATATAACCAACGCCTGCAATGTGGCGATAAAACCTATGAACCAAGCATTCTTATAGCATTTTCCAAACAACAAGTACATATACATATATCCTTTTAATTTTTTCAAAATATATAATTAACGAGGAGAAAAAATTATCACATTTGTATATCCAGTGTAGCTTTCCAGGAGTATAAGAGATTCAAAATTAAATAATTCTTTTTTTTCATATAATAATAATTGGAAAAAACCCGCAAAGTAGTCGCTCACAAATCACATCGTGCCTGAGACTGCCTTGGTTTTCTTTTTCTGGATGTGGCAATAATTTAGCTAATGTGTCCATCTTGTACTTGATACTGTAAATTACAGGTCGATTACATTTTGGGTAAGAATCCTACTAGTATGTCTTTCATGGTGGGTTTTGGTGACAAATATCCATATCAAGCTCATCACAGAGGGTCCTCGATAGTTTCGATATACAAGGATTCCAGAAATATATCATGTACCAAAGGTTTCACTTTGTGGTTCAATAGACCAGCACCTAACCCAAATGAGTTAACAGGTGCAGTTGTGGGAGGGCCTGATCACTATGATAGGTTTGAGGATAATAGGTCGGATTCAACCAAGCTTGAGCCCACAACATATATCAATGCTCCTCTCGTGGGAGTATTGGCTAAGCCCCACAGTAATAGCATGGAATCGCTGACATAACTTCAGAAACTTATGTTAGTAATCTATTTTCCCAAGTTTGTATTCCATATGGCTATGCTAATCTGAGCCGCTGGAAGTATATGAATTTGGTAATTTAGTATTCATAATTTTTTTTTTTTCGTTTCATGATCTTGAATCCTATAACTAGAATATTGAGGACATGCTTCATGTACAGATTCAAAATCCCTGTATTTTTTTAATATAATTAGTGGTATTAGTTTACAGAACATATTGTATGGCAGTCTCTAAAGATCTTGTTGTATGGGAGTCTCTGAAGATCCCGCGTGCCATGATGTGATTCATTTATTTATCTATGAGTTCATAGGGAATTGGGATTGTGTTATTATGGAAAATATGTATTCATTAATGTAGAGATTTTTCTTGTATTGGCCTATAGGCATGAATTGGCAGGTGAGCAACAAGGTTTCCTAGGTAACATAAATAAGATATGGATATGAATTAATGAAATTTGTTCATAAAGTATATTTGTTGTAAATAATGAAAATTTATTGTAAAAGTTCCAAAACTTATGTTCAATGTAAGTAGAGAATGATGCACAAATCAACATCATAGAATGATTAGACCATGTGGACATTATGAAATATAGACTCATATTTTTTGTTTAATCCATGTTTTTTTTTAACATGGAGTGATATAACTATGACTTATAAAACTATATGAAGAATATGGGGTGATATAACCATGACTTATGATGATAAGGAAATAGATATCACGTTCATATTTGATGAATGTGTGAGTCAAAATAGAAAGAAATATATTTTAAAATGTCAAATAATATTGCTGGGAGTATAAACAAGTGCTACATAGTAGTTTATTCCCGACCCTTTGTAAAAAATAGTGAAATTATCTCATCATTGTTGCCATATATTAAAAGAATTAGTAACAATAACTTTTACAAATATTTGTAAAATATATCTTTGGGGTGTTGTAAAATGTATCATTTAATATACATCTTAATTTTAAAAAATTAATAAATAATATGATGTATTATTTGTAAATAATAAATTTTAGTATATGGTTTGTTTTAGATGTGGAAAAAATATTAAATGATATTTGAAATATTAAATATTATAAGTAAATTGAGTAAATATATAATGGTAAACATATATATTGACCATAAACATGGACATTTGAAAAAAAAATAAAAATTATTAAAAAAAAAAAAAAAATTGTTTATTATGGCGACTACAGAATTAGCTTAATAAATTATTATTAGACATTTTTCATCTTAATTATAATACTTGTAATGAAATTTTTATAATAATACCTTTTTCCTTTTTAATCCTAGTCGAGAATAATATTTCATAGTTGTGCAGGTTACATGATAATAAGTTATTGGTTCGTGCAATGCAAAACTCAATGCAACATATGTTGCCTATGCCAACGGTTATAATAAAGGGGAGAAGTGAAATAAAATTTAAAAATTATAATAATTTTATTGCAATGTAAAACTAATTTTGATAAGTTAATTATAATTTAATTAATTTTAAATATTTTTAAAACCAAATTATAGAAATTGTAAGCAACATTCTTTTTGTACAGTAAATACATGTTTCCATACCAATTCAGAATTCGACTAATAAAAATTATAAAGGTGTATATATGTTATTGTTATAGAATAAATTCTAAATGGAAATAGAATATATTTTAAATGCCAATAAAATATATTGCAGAAAATAGATTTTATTTTTTTACATTTATTTTTGTTAAATTGAAAAATATTTCCTATGGTTGAATTAATAAATAGTCAACAAATACCCCATGCATAGTATTTTCCTAAAAATAGGGATAATAAAACCATGAATAGTAAACCAAGAGCTAAACTTTTATGCATAAAAATAGTAAAAAGTTAACTAAGACACCAAACACAAGTATTTAGGGAGTACAATAGAACTGCAACCTTATTTTTGGCCAACACACCAAAGGCAAGTATTTAACTAATACATCAAAATTCAAATTTGTTTATTTGTTTTTTTTGGCAGTTCAATTGAAAATAGTCTCGATCATTCTATCTACAAATTAAGAGAAAATCATCAAAAGCACTAAATAACACCTTTAATCAAAATAAAACAAAATATGGTTAACCTGCCGAGCATACCTAGAGAACCAGTTAGTTATTCATTGTTCCACGGACAAATTGATTACTTTTATCGTGGAGAATGCAAACCTACCTGGCCATCAATTCATACATGAGAAAATAACCCTATGACTTTATATATGTATTCATAATAATAATAGTGGAATCTCCCCCATTTTCCTTTAAACTAGAATGTGGTGCTGAATGCGATTGTTTCCTCAACTAGAAGTCCTCAGCCCAGTAGTGTGAGTACGGGAAATTGTATGCCATACAAGCACTCCTAGACCATATGTAACGTATGTCTTCTTTCTCGTCCATTTAAGCTTTTAGGATAAGTTCCTCTCCTCCATTATTGTACTGTAAATAGGTTTATGTCAAATAGATTAAAATATTCAATGGTTTGATCTTTTTCATATATATACTTTTGATGAAGTTTAATTTCAAAAATAAAATGTGATAAGATCTATGTACTATTGGTTTGTTATTTGAGACAATGGAAAATAGCAAGTTGAAATTAAAATCCAATCCAACTATAGATAAATACCAATAAAATAAATTGCAGAAAGTAAATAAATATTTTCTAAAGTTACACTTTGTAAAATTGAAAAATATTTTTCATGTTTGACTGAAATAATACGCAGTCAACAAAACCCAATGCTTAATACCTCTGGCCAGGGATAATAAGTTGTGAGCCTACTAAAAAGGAAGAGGAAAAGTGCGTTAATGGAAAAATATGTCTTCTCATGTGATAATGCAAGGAATTTTACTTTTTGACAATTAATCTCTAAGAAAATTCAATTGATCTACCTTACCATCTTTTTCCATGTAAGTGGTTTGCTTATGTTTCGCTAAAGGATTTCTATCTCACAAGATAGAAGTTATATAATGTATATCATTCTTTCATGAGTAAAATGGTATTCCATATATGTGATCGTCGTTAATGTTTAACTTTCTGAAAACAATAATATTCTAAGTGTATAGGTCTTTAATGACTCCCATATTATTTAGTTATTGGATTTGATAAGAAACTTATGGTTATAGGGAGAAAGGGGTTGGGGAATCATTATTGATAGATAATTTTCATAGGTATGCGATGAAGGAATGATTGCATTTAGGCCAAGGAAATAATGTTGGAGGTCTTTCAAAGGGTAATTATGTGGTTCATACTCTTGGTCCTTATGTTATTGCAATTGTTCAGATGGATAACATTAGGGAGTGAATGCACATAATGAGAATCTCATGTTTTAAATATTCTAGAAAAAGAGTTCAGTTGTTAATTAATGTCAATTGAATGTCAAGTGAGTTACTTAAATTAATCTTAGATGATAATAATTTTTGGTAAGGGTATAGATTCAATTGATTTATGTTACATAACGTTATTTTTTGAGTAAGAGATAGAGCCTCTTGTAGCCCTTCACCTTAGGGTCCTCATAACTTCTATTGGGGCTGGTATCTACCACAAACTATATATCACTAAGGTGAACCACTCCCACAAAACATATTAGAAAACGTAATGATAATCACTCATGTCTAATATGCACCATTGTTGTTTAAACCTTGAATTGTATTTTGAATTTAAATTTATTGCATGAGGTGGTTTCTAAGGCATCTAGACTATAGATGTGAACACACATTTTTGTAATCCATGATTAAATGAGTAATTACATATCAAATTAATTTAAAACTCATTTTACATTACGTATTTTATGAAGGTTCCAATTACATAGGTGAATCAATGTAGCATACATGTGTCTAAATTAAAATTTTGTCTATGAATTTTTAAATCAACATTTAATTGTATTTGTAATTGTCTCAGGTGTCCTACGATATCATTCCCATTTAATAATATCAACTAAATAAATAAAACATATTTCAAATATGACGACATGGGTAGCTATATAATAGTAAAAAATGGACATGTTAAACTCCAATTATTCTTGAAGAGATATATTTAGTTTTTAATTTAACCATTTTATCAAATAAATAATAATATCATGTATTGGCTGTAAATTATGATTGATAATGTAGATCGATCTCACCACCACATATACTAATCATTGAAAATAACTAAACACATATGTAACGTGAAGTTATTGATGCCTAAATTATAACCATTTCGATTGATGTATGCTAACTTATACGTTTGTCGCTATTATGGTTGATGAAAATAATCAGTTTACTTTAAATTACGCATTTCACCTATACCGTGTTTAAAATACATCTTCCTAGAATTAAATATGTTGTACAAAACCATTTATTAATTGTATTTTTGAATAATAGTAATATACCGCCATGGTTTAGATGAAATGAAAAGCCATGTTATGGATTCCTTTCGTAGAAACTTTAGCTTTTTGCAATTATGGTGAATACACATTTACCCATGGAATTCTAGTTGGATATATTTTTTACATTATTATAATTTACACTCAAGTATTCCAAGCAATGAAAAAATGCTATAGTAGATCTATCCCTCCACAGAACCACTAAATCACAAATTTAACTCTAAATTCTAGAGGTTTTCAGAGAAGATGCGTAGAAGGAAGTTTAAATTATTTCAATTCTTCTCATATAGTGGTGCCACCCTCTTAGTTGAAACTAAAACATAGAGGGGGGATTTAAGACAATATTGAAGACAATTTTTGGCAAAATTGTCTCAAGTTGAGAGAAAGATCAAAAAAAAAAAAAAAAAAACTTTTGATTTGTCTTAAATATTGTCTTTAAGTAGTACTCAAATTATTGTCTTAAAAAATTGTCTCTATAAAGGCTTGATATACCACAAGTATTATTGTCTCTTATGAGAAAATTTGATTTTTGTATCTCTAGAGACAATAAAAAAGTATATTTAAAATGCAATACAATATCACATTTGTCTCTTTAGAGACAATATTAAACAATGAATCTAGAAAATTATCTCAACATTTAAATATATCAATATAAAAAATATTTAAATAACAAAAAAAAACTACAATATCATGGATTAATGCATAATAGGGCAGAGTGGAATTGAACCACCAACCTCCTGCTTATAAGGCATGTGCTTTTCCATTAAGGTGCTCTGAGGAGTTATGGCTTCCAAAAATCACTTTGTGCATACCACTTCTAGAAATCAAATACCTAGATATTTTCTTTACGATTGGGATAGACTGAATAGATAGGTTTTGTGTGACCTTAAAATGTGCATTGTTTATGACTTCTTTTTTCATCCCATATCTACAGAATATACGATAAATCTTTACAGTAAATGTTTAGGCTCAGGAACATCCATGATATTACTTAAGGGAAAATATAATATTTGTTATAATATTGAGTAATCATTGGGACCATATAAATAATATATTGAATTAATAATCATTTACCAATTAATGGTCGTATCACCCCCCACAAGTTACAACACATATATGTTATTTCTTAAGATACACAAAGTAAATGGCATTCCCACAACCAATATGTGCATTAATCTGCAACTTTGTATTAATATTTTCACTACATACATGTATCACCAAAAGAAATTTCAACAAAATGCGACCCATTATTTAGCTTTAATATGGATTTGTATTTGCTTCGTCAACTCGCTAGTCAAACTATATATTAATATTTTTGTACAATATTCTTGGAAAATGCCACTCCTGCAACTCAAGCGATGTCAATGAACAATATATCGGGTAATAGGAAATTGAAACTAATTTGGTGACAAAGAACCAAGGTAACACTTTCTGGTGGTTTTATTTAATATGTTAATAATTATTATAACTAGATTGCATACGTGAATTAAATATATTAAATATATATATATATATATATATATATATATATATATATATATATATATAACGATAATAATAATAGTATAGTTTAAAGTTGCGACATATCCTCATTCCAAATTTATGTATCAAACCCTTTGTTTATGGGTGACAAATGATTTTGCTACTTACTCTATGAAGGTGTTCATACCCTACCTCTCCGAAATTGAGCTTATAACATCAATATCTACTAATGTATCCATGAACCATCAATGTAAAATCAATCGATATGAACTACGGAGCAGTTCTTGAGTGATAATAGGTACATTATAAATATATTGAAGAGCTCTCTGGATTATCCACGGTGTTTTAGAACATCCGTCGACGTTTCGAATACCAACGGGGATCCATATTCATTCAACAACTTGCCCTAAAGATGGATCCCCGTTGGGATTCGAAATGTCGACGAATGTTCTATAACACTGTGGATAATCCAGAGAGCTCTTCAATATATTTATGCTCTGCACAAATCTATTTTGTTTCTGGAAGCTCAACGTTCAGGAAAGCTGTCTAGCAGTAGCAACAGGATAAAGTGGAGAGGAGATTCTGCTCTCACACACGGACAAATCCAAAATGTAATGACATAATTACTCATTTTGGTGTAGTTATATATTCTTCAATGGTCTAGAACTGTTGTTAATCATACCCAAAATCAGAAAATAAAGACGCTGATCAATGCATGCTATTGTCAGTTTACAATATTTTTAAAATAGAGATAAAAGGTTTCCTAATTTACAATCTTTTGAATTAGAGATCACAGGTTACCTAATTTACAATCTTCTGAATTAGAGATCACAGGTTTCCTGCATTTAGATTTTTAGATTTTGGGCTAGCTAAATCATATTTTCAGTCATTGTTGAAGTTAATTGAGTGTGCTGGCAACTTTTTTGCATGCTCGTTATGGTCCGCTCAACCCAAATAACTACAACCACGTAGCACTGTGGAGTTATCTTTCTTATAATGTCTGATTTCCTACATTTTTTGGAACATCATTCCTAGTATAGCCGTTTTCCTAGTTTTCTTGAACTAAGATAGCAAACTGATACATATGTACAAGCTTTCACATTTTTAAAGAAGTATGTGGTTAAAAAACAAAGGAACAAATCCAAATGAGAGTTGTAGTTAAACCTAAGTTGTTAACCAAAAAAATTGGTCCATGGAATTAGGTATGTGGTTAAAAAACAAATACATGGTGCAAAAGCTGGGCACAAAATACTAATGATAACTATAGTTAAACCCAAATAATAAGCTGTTAACCAAAAAAAATTGGTCCATGGAATTTCGGCTGAAATTTAAATCAAGGTAATGATATTCTTTCGGTTATTGAAATGGCCAAACCCATCAGTCTTGTTTGAATGATTAGAGCAGCATGTTGATATTGCTCACCAAGATTCAAATAACAGATCTATTGTAAAGCCAGTTATTCCTCACCGAGACATAAATTGATAGATCCATGCAAGTCCTCGCGATTAGTAGATAATTCTACAAATTCTTAGATACTATGGTAAATAACATAACCCAATTTCCACCTCTTAAATTGAGAATTCTTTGAGAATTGAGGATGCAATGATGTTTCACATGGATCGTACTGTGTATTTGAGCAGGTGGATTTAGTGGGAGGTTACTACGATGCTGGGGATAATGTGAAATATGGGCTTCCTATGGCATTCACAGTTACCATGTTGGCATGGGGAGCACTTCAGTATGGAGATGAACTTGCAGCAGCTCCAGAGTTGGAAAACATTAGGCACGCTATTAGGTGGGGAACCGATGATTTCATCAAAGCAAGCGCCACCGAAAACCAGTTGTGGGTTCAGGTGAATTAACTAACTTCCCAATTAAATCATAATAGTCACTTCTGACTACATCTATAGGTATTTTTTTAATGATTATGGCTCCATATGAAACACCTCATTAAATTTAACTTAACTATATATTTCCTATGAAATTACTCTCGAAAATACTTTATTTACATCAACATCGAGGGTAAGTTTGACTTTTTTTCCTTTTAGGTGGGAGATCCGACTGCAGACCATAACTGTTGGGAGAATCCAAAGACAATGGACACTCCAAGGACTTTGTACAAAATAGACACATCCAATCACGGGACAGAAATAACAGCAGAGACTGCTGCAGCATTGGCTGCCTCCTCCATCGTCTTTGCAGCTATTGACAAACCTTATTCGAGTCTCCTGCTTAAAAGAGCTACTTCGGTATAATGTTATGCCTCTTCCACAATCATTTCACTTGTTTATAACACATGATCTGTTTGTTGGATGGTGAATTCTTTTATAACACTTATTTTAAATTTGATCTAATGTGTTCTCTTATTTGTTTTGGAAATTGGAGTTATTTTCAGTGATTAGGTGTTATAGATTCAAATCTTAACTAATGATACGATGAACTATAATGCTTTAATAAATATTTTTGTATTAGTTTAAAGTCTTGTAAATTCTTAAATAAATATACCTATAATCTAGACTCTTACCAACACTCTCACTTTAGCCCACACACAAAATTATTTTTAGCACTTCATGTTCATATCCTATTTTTAACACTTCATGTTCATATGTTAGATTCAAAATTGAAAATTAATATATTGAATTTTCATCTTCAACTTTTAATGACACTGCCATTTAGTGCAGCTATTTCGTTTTGTTGATCAATACCGGGGATCATATGGTGGAGAGTGCCCTTTCTATTGCTCATTCTCAGGCTATAATGTATTGTTTCCCAACATTATAAGTTATTTTGATTTTCAATTCACACCATTATTTAAATTTTAAACTACGGAGTGAGTAATTTCATGACTTCATGTTATTGTTCCTCCACTAGCCTCCACTAACCAACATGCAGGATGAGCTTGCATGGGCAGCGGTGTGGCTATATAAAGCAACTGGGTTTTTAGAATATACCAAATACATACTCCAACAGAATTTGTGTACTTCCAGTGAGTATGAGTTCAACTGGGATCTTAAATGTGCAGGAGTTCAAATCCACATGTCTAGTGTAAGTTAATATCCACATAAACATATTAACTGACCAAGCTACTCATTTGTGAAAACTGACCACGTCATCATAAAAATAATAATCCTGGAAAATATATTTCTCCGGAGAGGCAAACCTGGAAGTTTACAGAGGCCAAGAAGAAGTGTTCCTCTGCTCAGTTCTTCCACAAAGTCCTCAATTAAAAAATTAAATTACACCAGGTAATTGAAGGTTTCTCCTCTTATGCTATGAGTTTAAAAATTAAGGTCCTTTAACAGTGTTTATATATGTTTCACTTGGACAGGAGGGTTGTTGTATATGAGAGAAGGTGCAAATACACAATATGCTACAGGAACATCATTCCTCGCATCAGTCTACAATGACTTAATGTCAATATATAACCAACGCCTGCAATGTGGCGATAAAACCTATGAACCAAGCATTCTTATAGCATTTTCCAACAAGCAAGTACATATACATATATCCTTTTAATTTTTTCAAAATATATAATTAACGAGGAGAAAAAATTATCCCATTTGTATATCCATTGTAGCTTTCTCGGAGTATAAGAGATTCAAAATTACATAATTATTTTTTTTCATATAATAATAATTGGAAAAAACCCGCAAAGTAGTCGCTCACAAATCACATCGTGCCTGAGACCACCTTGGTTTTCTTTTTCTGGATGCGGCAATAATTTAGCTAATGTGTGCATCTCGTACTTGATACTGTAAATTACAGGACGATTACATTTTGGGTAAGAATCCTACTGGTATGTCTTTCATGGTGGGTTTCGGTGACAAATATCCACAGCAAGCTCATCACAGAGGGTCCTCCATAGTTTCGATATATGAGGATTCCAGAAAGATATCATGTACCGAAGGTTTCACTTTGTGGTTCAAGAGACCAGCACCTAACCGAAATGAATTAACAGGTGCAGTTGTGGGAGGGCCTGATCGCTATGACAGGTTTGAGGATAATAGGTCAGATTCAACCAAGCTTGAGCCCACAACATATATCAATGCTCCTCTCGTAGGAGTATTGGCTAAGCTCCACAGTAACAGCATGGAATCGCTGACATAACTTCAGAAACTTATGCTAGTAATCTATTTTCCCAAGTTTGTATTCCATATGGCTATGCTAATCTGAGCCGCTGGAAGTATATGAATTTGGTAATTTAGTATTCATAATTTTTTTTCTCGTTCCATGATATTGAATCCTATAACCAGAATATTGAAGACATGCTCCGTGTACAGATTCAGAATCCCTGTATTTTTTAATATAATTAGTGGTATTAGTTTACAGAACATACTGTATGGCAGTCTCTAAAGATCCTGTTGTATGGGAGTCTTTGAAGATCCCGCGTGAAATGATGTGATTCATTTATTTATTTATGAGTACATAGGGAATTGGGATTGTGTTATTATGGAAAATATGTATTCATTAATGTAGAGATTTTTCTTGTATTGGCCTATAGGCATGAATTGGCGGGCAAGCAGCAAGGTTTCCTAGGTAACATAAATAAGATATGGATATGAATTAATGAAATTTGTTCATAAAGTATATTTGTTGTATATAATGAAAATATATTGTAAAATTTCCAAAACTTATGTTCAATTTAAGTAGAGAATGATGCACAAATCAACATCATAGAATGATTAGACCATGTGGACATTATGAAATATAGACTCATATTTTTTGTTTAATTCATGTTTTTTTTTTTAACATGGAGTGATATAACTATGGCTTATAAAACTATATGAAGAATATGGGGTGATATAACCATGACTTATGATGATAAGGAAATAGATATCACATTCATTATTGATGAATGTGTGAGTTAAAATAGAAATAAATATATTTCAAATTGTCAAATAATGTTGTTGGGAGTATAAACAAGTGCTACATAGTAGTTTATTCCCGACCCTTTGTAAAAAATAGTGAAATTATCTCATCATTGTTGCCATATATTAAAAGAATTAGTAACGTTGATTTTTACATATAGTTGTAAAATGTATCATTTAATATACATCTTAATTTTTAAAAATTAATAAATAATATGATGTATTATTTATAAATAGTGAATTTTAGTATATGGTTTGTTTTAGATGTGGAAAAAATATTAAATGTTCTTTGAAATATTAAATATTATAAGTAAATTGAGTAAATATAGAATGGTAAACATATTTATTGACCATAAACATGGACATTTGAAAATATAAAAAAATTATTTAAAAAAAAAATGTTTATTATGGCCACTACAAAATTAGCTTACTAACTTATTATTAGACATTTTTCATCTTAATTATAATACTTGTAATGACATTTGTATAATAATACCCTTTTCCTGTTTAATCCTAGTCGAGAATAATATTTCATGGTTGTGCAGGTTACATGATAATAAGTTATTGGTTCGTGCAATGCAAAACTCAATGCAACATATCTTGCGTATGCCAAGGATTATAATAAAGGGGAGAAGTAAAATAAAATTTAAAAATTATAATAATTTTATTGCAATGTAAAACTAATTTTGATAAGTTAATTATAATTTAATTAATTTTAAATATTTTTAAAACCAAATTATAGAAATTGTAAGCATCGTTCTTTTTGTACAGTAAATACATGTTTCCATACCAATAATTCAATGCAACATATCTTGCCTATGCCAACAGTTATAATAAAGGGGAGAAGTAAAATCAAATTTAAAAATTATAATAATTTTATTGCAATGTAAAACTAATTTTCATAAGTTAATTATAATTTAATTAATTTTAAATATTTTTAAAACCAAATTATAGAAATTGTAAGCATCATTCTTTTTGTACAGTAAATAAATGTTTCCATACCAGTTCAGAATTCGACTAATAAAAATTATAAAGGTGTATATATTTATTTTTTTACATTTTTTTTTGTTAAATTGAAAAATATTTCCTATGGTTGAATTAATAAGCAGTCAACAAATACCCCATGCATAGTATTTTCTTAAAAATAGGGATAATAAAACCATGAATAGTAAACCAAGCGCTAAAATTTTATGCATAAAAATAGTAAAAAGTTAACTAAGACACCAAACACAAGTATTTAGGGAGTACAATAGAACTGCAACATTATTTTTGGCCAACACACTGAAGGCAAGTATTTAACTAATACATCAAAAGTCAAATTTGTTTATTTGTTTTGTTTGGCAGTTCAATTGAAAATAGTCTCGATCACTCTATCTAAAAATTAAGAGAAAATCATCAAAAGCACCAAATGACACCTTTAAGCAAAATAAAACAAAATATGGTTAACCTACCGAGCATACCTAGAGAACCAGTTAGTTATTCATTGTTCCACGCACAAATTGATTACTTTTATCGTGGAGAATGCAAACCTACCTGGCCATCAATTCGTGAGAAAAGAACCCTATGACTTTATATATGTATTCATAATAATAATAGTGGAATCTCCCCCATTTTCCTTTAAACTAGAATGTGGTGCTGAATGCGATTGTTTCCTCAACTAGAAGTCCTCAGCAAAGACTATGAACGGGATAGCCCAGTAGTGTGAGTACGCGAAATGGTATGCCATACAAGCACTCCTAGACCATATGTCACGTATGTCTTCTTTCTCGTCCTTTTCAGCTTTTAGGATAAGTTCCTCTCCTCCATTATTGTACTGTAAATAGGTCTATGTAAAATAGATTAAAATATTCAATGGTTTGATCTTTTTCATATATATACTTTTGATGAAGTTTAATTTCAAAAATAAAATGTGATAAGATCTATGTACTATTGGCTTGTTATTTGAGGCAATGGAAAATAACATGTCGAAATTAAAATCCAATCCAACTATAGATAAATACCAATAAAATAGGTTGCGGAAAGTAAATAAATATTTTCTAAAGTTACACTTTGTAAAATTGAAAAATACTTTTCATGTTTGACTGAAATAATACGCAGTCAACAAAACCCAATGATTAATACCTCTGGCCAGGGATGATAAGGTGTGAGCCTACTAAAAAGGAAGAGGAAAAGTGCGTTAATGGAAAAATATGTCTTCTCATGTGCTAATGCAAGGACTTTTACTTTTTGACAATTAATCTCTAAGAAAATTCAATTCTTCTACCTTACCATCTTTTTCCATGTAAGTGGTTTGTTTATGTTTCGCTAAAGGATTTCTATCTCACAAGATAGAAGTTATATAATGTATATCATTCTTTCATGAGTAAAATGGTATTCCATATATGTGATCACCTTTAATGTTTAACTTTTTGAAAACAATAATATTCTAAGTGTATAGGTCTTTAATGACTCCCATATTATTTAGTTATTGGATTTGATAAGAAACTTATGGTTATAGGGAGAAAGGGGTTGGGGAATCATTATCGATAGATAATTTTCATAGGTATGTCATGAAAGAATGATTTCATTTAGGCCAAGGAAATAATGTTGGAGGTCTTTCAAAGGGTAATTATGTGGTTCATACTCTTGATCCTTATGTTATTGCAATTGTTCAGATGGATAACATTAGGGAGTGAATGCACATAATGAGAATCTCATGTTTTAAATAGTCTAGAAAAAGAGTTCGGTTGTTAATTAATGTCGATTGAATGTCAAGTGAGTTACTTAAATTAATCTTAGATGATAATAATTTTTGGTAAGGGTATAGATTCAATTGATTTATGTTACATAATGGAATTTTTTGAGTAAGAGATAGAGCCTCTTGTAGCCCTTCACCTTAGGGTCCTCATAACTTCTATTGGGGGTGGTATCTACCACAAATTATATATCGCTAAGGTGAACCACTCCTACATGACATATTAGAAAACGTAATGATAATCACTCATGTCTAATATTCACCATTTTTGTTTAAACCTTGAATTGTATTTTGAATTTAAATTTATTGCATGAAGTGGTTTCTAAGGCATCTAGACTATAGATGTGAACACACATTTTCGTAATCCATGATTAAATGAGTAATTACATATCAAATTAATTTAAAACTCATTTTACATTACATATTTTATGAAGATTCCAATTACATAGGTGAATCAATGTAGCATACATTTGTCAATTAAAATTTTGTCTATGCATTTTTAAATCAACATTTAATTGCATTTGTAATTGTTTCAGGTGTCCTAAGATATCATTCCCATTTAATAATATCAACTAAATAAATAAAACATATTTCATATATGACGACATGGGTAGCTATATAATAGTAAAAAATGGACATGTTAAACTCCAATTATGCTTGAAGAGATATATTTAGTTTTTAATTTAACCATTTTATCAAATAAATAATAATATCATGTACTGGCTGTAAATTATGATTGATAATGTAGATCGATCTCACCACCACATCTACTAATCGCTGAAAATAACTAAACACATATGTAACGTGAAGTTATTGATGCCTAAATTATAACCATTTCGATTGATGTATGCTAACTTATACGTTTGTCGCTATTATGGTTGATGAAAAAAATCAATTTACTTTAAATTACGCATTTCACCTATACCGTGTTTAAAATGCATCTTCCTAGATTTAAATTTGTTGTACAAAACCCTTTATTAATTGTATTTTTGAATAATAGTAATAGACCGCCATGGTTTATATGAAATGAATAGCCATGTTATGGATTCCTTTGGTAGAAACTTTAGCTTTTTGCAATTATGGCGAATACACATTTACCCATGGAATTCAACTTGGATATATTTTTTACATTATTATAATTTACACTCAAGTATTCCAAGCAATGAACAAATGCTATAGTAGATCTATCCCTCCACACAACCACTAGATCACAAATTTAACTCTAAATTCTAGAGGTTTTCAAAGAAGATGTGTAGAAGGAAGTTTAAATTATTTCAATTCTTCTCATCTAGTGGTGCCACCCTCTTAGTTGAAACTACAACATAGAGGGGGGATTTAAGACAATTTTTGGCAAAATTATCTCAATTTGAGAGAAATATCAAAAAAATAAAAAAATAAAAACTTTTGATTTGTCTTAAATATTGTCTTTAAGCGGTTGTCTCAAATTATTGTCTTAAAAAATTGTCTCTATAAAGGCAATATATACCACAAGTATTATCGTCTCTGGAACATCCATGATATTACTTAAGGGAAAATATAATATTAGTTATAACATTGAGTAATCATTGGGACCATATAAATAATATAATGAATTAAAAAATCATTTACCAATTAATGGTCATATCACCCCCCACAAGTTACAACACATATATGTTCTTTCTTAATATAAACAAAGTAAATTGCATTCCCACAACCAATATGTGCATTAATTTGCAACATTGTATTAATATTTTCACTACATACATGTATCACCAAAAGAAATTTCAACAAAATGCAACCCATTATTTAGCTTTAATATGGATCTGTATTTGCTTCATCAACTCGCTAGTCAAACTATATATTAATATTTCTGTACAATATTCTTGGAAAATGCCACTCCTGCAACTCAAGTGATGTCAATGAACAATATATCGGGTAATAGGAAATTGAAACTAATTTGGTGACAAAGAACCAAGACATCGCTTTGTGGCGGTTTTATTTAATATGTTAATAATTATTATAACTAGATTGCATACATGAATTAAATATATTAAAAAAAAACTATATATATAACAATAATAATAATATTATAGTTTAAAGTTGCGACATATCCTCATTCCAAATTCATGTATCAAACCCTTTGTTTGTGGGTGACAAATGATTTTGCTACTTACTCTATGAAGGTGTTCATACCCTACCTCTCTGAAATTGAGCTTATAACCTCAAAGGACGAAACACATGCTTTTTAATGTCAGATACAATAGGAATGGGAATCAAAATAGGAGATTAAATTTTCCAAACTTAGAAAACTTAAATACACTTCCTTTTTATTCACTCAATTTCAAAATGAAAAACATGATGACTTGGTGCACAAGAATCATGCCTAAGCATTGACTAAGTAATTGAATCCTTCAATCATGTGCTAAGTTTGACTGTAGCACTCCTAAACTATTGATGATCAATATCTACTAATGTATCCATGAACCATCAATGTAAAATCAATCGATATGAACTACGGAGCAGTTCTTGAGTGATAATAGGTACATTATAAATATATTGAAGAGCTCTCTGGATTATCCACGGTGTTTTAGAACATCCTTTTGAATACCAACAGGGATCCATATTCATTCAACAACTTGCCCTAAAGATGGATCCCTGTTGGGATTCGAAACGTCGACAAATGTTCTATAACACTGTGGATAATCCAAACAACTCTTCAATAAACGATAACCACAAGAGCTTGAAAACCATACATTACAAATCCTTAAAATAAAGTGAAATATACAATATTATTTGTACATGAAAATTAATACTCTTTAACACAGGAAAAAGATAACACCAACACCAACAATAATAATAAGCGATTATTAATGTCATAGACTAGCCAAACACCAAATTAACCTATGAAACCCCTTTGTTTGTGGGACAAGGAACCCCCTTTGTACAGGGATTTCACTTCTTAGTCTCCATAGTTGTACATACCCTACCCTACCCTCTGCTAGATTCAAATCTATGACCTCTAAGAAAGAAGCACTTGTTCTTAACCATTATGCCCAACTATATTCAAAGATTCATCATAAGATTATCATTCTACCACTAGAACTCAAGCTGCATTTTGGAAAAACAATAAAAAAATTTAAATCATATTATCCAATCACAATATTCTCAAATCCTAACTGCAAGACAAAAATTTTGGACAACATACCAATAAGAAGGCTCACGCATTTGAGGATCACAGTAGCCAAATTTAGGCCAGCAATTACTTTTTCCTAGTTTATCAAAATGATTATTTGTATTTTATTTTTCTTGTGAAAATATTCATCTCTCCTTGGAAACCCTATTGTTAACACTGGAAAATCATACAGGCAAAAGAAATTATAAAATGTCAGGAAGAAGGTACAAATAAAGGCTTATAGGGAAGAAATGCATTGGAGGAGCTAAAATTCTAATTTTTCCTAAGGTCAGGAGGCAAAATTTTTGGATCACGCACAGGAAACACTAGCTCTGAGCGTGCAGTGCAGATTTTCCTCTAATAGCCGCACAATGCGCGGCTATCCCTTCAATAGTCGCGCGGTCCTTGGGATGATAGAATGTCACCATCCGGGACCACTTGGCACACTTGGAGAAAAATATTCTCACTCAACCTAACCAAGTACAGTCACCTTTGAGCCACCTTGAGGCTTTAGTGCAGCACACAAAGGAATCATACCCCCACTCGTGTGCCACCATCCATCTTGGACCAAGAGGAGGGAAATTTTCAAAATGCTCTATAAAAGCCAACCTTGGGAAGAGAAATAGGAGACACTTTTTTATGTTGGCCAAATTGCTCCATAGCAAACCCAAAATCTAAAGCAAAGAGAGAATATCTCACCACATGTTCGTCGATCTACCATCCTTTGAGAGGGAAGAGAGGCTTGCTGAAAATTGAGGGGAAGAGACCCCCTTGTCTTGGATATTGGAGCTTCGTAGCTCGAAGGATCTACTACAAGAGATTTAGCATTCTATATTCTACTAATACCAGCACCTAATAAAGGGAGAAAGCTCTCCATCGTTGAGTTATTAGTGTGCTTTCTTTACTGAGCGTGTATCCTGTTCATGTTGTGTTGTTTTTTGTTTCATTATTTACGTAGCATGTTATGTTTCCTTTTAACTTAGCTTATTACATGTTGAACTTGTTCAACTAACGTTTGACAAACCACTTTGACTTGTCACTTGCATGTAGGTAAGCAACCTCCCTACTAAAAAAAGTTTATTTCATCCGCTCATGCGTCAAATACACTACCACAAGAATGGTGACTCCACTAGATTCTTTCTTTTGAGTTAATGGTTGTTGATGCATGTCCTTCTTCCTGCTCAGATTGATGCTAAATCACCCTTGCATAGTCTGACCACCTTTAGTGACCCTCGGTGAGAATTTATGCCCAGAATAAGAGGAATTTTTTTTGTTTATGCCCGACTGCACGCATTCTCTTCTGATAGATGCGTGTTTTGCGCCTGTTGGGTGGATAAGTCACGCGAGAGGAAGCAAGTCCATTTTTACTTGATTTTTCCCAATTTTTGCAGTTGTAAAGTGTTTCTAAACCCATAAAAAAATTTCCATCACTATGTTCTGGCATTTCATGACTGGTTAGGGCTCTTATTTGCTAGAATTTAGCTTAGCAACTAAGTAGTTTTAATCATATTTTTTTAATTTTGTAAATCACACATAATTTAAGTAGGAAAAAGTAAGTGGCCTTCAATCCACATATGTTGTCCGAAAAAACGATTTTCCTGTAAAAGATACAAAACACTAAGCGTAATTAGCATAAAATTAAGTGGCCCATATATCCACATATCTTTAGCTAATTCATTTTTTCTCAATTTTCGCATTATATTAGTTCAATTTTGCATTACGAATTGGGGTTAGGACCAAACTTTCAAATATAGGGCAAGTAATATCTGCCACCCTTGCTCCTCATGGTGACCCTGGGTATGCACATGAACGCTTTCCTAAGACAATTTTCCATCTCCCTATAGTGCAAACATAGTCTAACTTTGCAAGGTGTAAGCGGCCCATAATCCAAACATAAGTATTACCAAAGCTTGAGGTTGTTGATTTCTACCATGTCAAAAAAACGTCTCAATTCAAATGTGGATTCACTATCAAACAAGGGTGGCTCCCTCGAACAAGGAATTATGGTTGGGGATGAATTAAGCATCGTAATTAAATCCTTACCATGAAAATTTGAAGTACAAATCATATTTTAGAGGTATCGGAAGCCTTAAATATCATTAAACAAATAATGAGTGGAATAGTTATTTTAAGATCGAATGTCACAAGCCAACTTGGTTTTTCGATCATGAAATTTCTCTCTCTATTGTTTTGGCGACTCCTCTTCTTTGTTGAGTGCTAAGTTCATGTGAACACTTGGACAACCCACACAATCGTAGTCACGATAAGGGACAGGAGGAAGTTGGTTCATTTCTTTACTAAATTTGGAAGGATGTTGAGAGACGGTATGCAACCTGCTTTAATGGAGTTGGATGTACGTTATGGAGGCATTATTTTAGTGATTGAGCACTTGGTTCGACGAAATCACAAGGATAATTTTCATATTAAACACATTGATAGAAGTGATGGTATGGTGGGGCAAGAAACATATGGATATAAGGAGAGATTGTGATAATCATTTCTCGAGGAATTCGTGTTTTTCTATTCAAAGGCCTTGATTATAGGGAGGTTCATTGCATTGGTCTTAAAATGGAGCGCTTGTTTAGTGCAGAGAAAGACGAATTCAATCATTAATTAGATTATTTGAGGATAACTATGAAATACATCTTGACCTTGCTAACTAGGCAAGGGGAAATGGGAAAGGCATAATTTCATGCTCAATTCGCCCTCTGAGATCAAAAAAATTCTTTTTTGCAGACCAAGATTGAGAGATTGCAAGTAGCATGTGATATTATGAACCTCAAGCATGATGGAATTGTACCTTCATATTGTGCAACAAGAACTCGAGTGAATAAGGAAATCATTGTGGAATTTGATGTGCAACAGGGCGCAACACAAGAATAATGGGTGACGACAGTTGAGGAAGCATTTGTGGAATTGTATTATGATCCTTTTAAGCCAAGGCTCAAAAATTTATGGATTTGAATTCAATCATATTCCTGGGTTGAATAATTAAGGGTAGTCCTTTTTAGTTTTAATCCATGTTATGCAACTATGTTGTTATTTTGGGAGCTTTTCTTGAGGATATCTAAGAAATGCTAGATTAGATCAATAGTATCTAAATGGAAAATTAGAAGTGAACGTCTTTCTTTGATATTGTTGAATTTAGTGGATAAAGATCTTGTAACAGATTTAAAAGGTTCTTCCCTTTAAACCAGATTAAATCAATTATAAAAACTACCCATTTGATTTTAAAAAATTATAAAGTAAGTTTTCATTTATAAAAATAAAAATTATTATTAATAATAATATATATATTTTAAAAAGTAACAGGGACTGTCCCAAGAAACCAAAGATAGAGAATGTGACCTTTACTTCCAGCTTTATCGTGTCAACCGTATGGAGGAGCAGAAATGGAGAATCAAATCATGCCAGCTGTGGCTGCAAGGTGGGGATAAAAACTCCACCTTTTTCCATAGGCAGACTATAGTCAGACAAATCAGGAACAATGTCACCTCCATCACTGACGATGAGGGTCAACTCCAAACTTCCCAAGATGCATTTAAAAAGGCCGCTTCAAAGCATTATAGTGTGCTCTTAACTGAAACCAAAGAAGCCGAAGATTATTCAAATATTCTCCAATATCTGCCCACATAAATGAACGATGAATTCAATGCTGATCTCACCAAGGATATAGAAGAAGAAGAAATACAAAGAGCCATTTGGGTACTTCAGCCAGACAAGGCCCCTGGCCCTGATGGATTTCCCATTAGCTTCTACAGATCTCACTGGGGGACAATAAAAAAGACCTTGTCAAAATGATAAAATGGGCCCAATGCAAGAACAAAATCGGAGGCTTCACCAATGCCACCCATCTTGCCTTTATCGCTAAAGAAAAACGACCCTCTACTTTCTCTCATTTCCGTCCCATTTCCCTCTGCAACTCTTCATACAAAATCTTGAATAAAATCATAGCTACTCGCCTCAAACCTATCCTTCCCTCCCTCATCTTTGAGAATCAAGGAGGATTTTTAGCCAACAGACAAATCTCTGATTCCATTCTGCTTGTGCAAGAGGCTATTCATTCCAGCCAAGTTAGAAAAGAAAAAGGTTACATTTTAAAACTAGATTTAGCCAATGCATTCGACCGAGTTCGACACTCTTTCCTGCTCGTTGTCCTAAAGAAAATGGAATTTTCCCCACCCTTCATCAACCTTGTCCAAGCATGCATCTCCGGCCATTGGATCTCCCCTCTCATCAACGGTAGGCTAGGGCCTTCCTTCCAATATTCCCATGGATTACGTCAAGGCTACCCCCTTTCCCCCTATCTTTTCATCTTGATGGTTGAATCCTTCTGTAGGGCTCTTGATTACAAACGCCGCACCGGCCTTATCACTGGCATTAAATTTGGGAATGGAGTCAAAAATATAAACCACTCCCAGTTTGCTGATGACACCTTGTTAATGGGAGGAGCCTCCAACATTTTAGCTCGTCGTTTCAAAACGCTCTTAGAAAAATTTATGAGTTACTCTGGAGGCATGGTAAATTACCTTAAGAGCTGCATTTATGGGTGGAACACAACTGCTCAAACTCTCCAAAGAATTTCCATCATCTTCGGGGTTTCTCGCAAATTAGATTGGGGGCATTTCTCATACCTGGGCATGCCAGTGAGTGTGGGTTCTCTAAAAGATGAAGTTTGGGACACCATTATCGACAAAATGAAAAGGAAAGTGCAGCAATGGGGCTCCTTTTGGCTTAACCCAGCAGGACGCCTAACCCTCTTGAAATCAGGTCTCTCCTCTCTGCCCTTGTATCAATTCACTCTCCTGTAAGCTCCAGCCAAATTTTATCATAAAGTGGAAGCCATCCTACGTCACTTTCTCTGGCAAGGGGGAAAAATGAAATAAAGAAATAAAATCTTATAAATTGGAAGCAGGTTATTCAACCTAACGATTATGGAGGGCTGGGGATCAGATCCCCACAACTTCTAAACCTGGTTTTTGGTGGCAAGATAATCTGGAGACTTATCAATGGAGAATCTGCATGGTGGAAGAAAGTGCTGGAAACCAAATATCTAAATTCTCAGAGGCAACTTCTATTAGACCACGATATACCTCTCAGAGCCTGCACAAAAATCTGGGGACTGTGCAAAAAATAAATTCCCATCCTTGCTTCTAACATTTCTAAGGTCCCCAAGGGAGGTAACAGCACTAGAATAGTGGCTGATAAAATATTGGGATATCTACCTATCAGCAGCAAGCCTGGAACTCATCAGATCCTCACCTACCTTGACAGCAAAGGGATTCATAGCTTGAGCCAGATATCCAAGTGGGATATTCACACTCACCTTTGGACTGGTTGGTATTTTCCTGATATCCCTAACGAGCTACTTTCAAGCTTGGAAAATCTGCAGGCTCAGCTCCATGGTATTGCCCCCACCAAACAAAACGAAGATGATTGCTTTTGTTGGGACCGTTCAGGCACCAAATACACAGTCAAAACTGCCTACCGTCAAATCTGTAACAGTGATCGGCTCATGCCCATATGGAATCCATGGAAAACTGTTTGGAAATCAGGGACTCTTCGAAAAATCAAATTTTTCATATGGGTTCTTCTGAAAGTAAAATTGTTAACTTCTGATAATCTAAAAAATCGTGGCATTCTTGGACCCTCCCGCTGCCCAAACTGTCAAGCAGCTGAGGAAACTATCCAGCACCTCTTCATAGATTGCTCCTTCGCCACAGCTTGCTGGAAACAAGTCGTCCTGAAGGACCATCTCCCCTGGGGTTCCCACAGCACCACTGTCAATCTTTTACATCTATGGAAGAAGAACTAGCCCTGGTAGCGCAAGAAGAACAACGTAGCAAGAAGAGTTTGGAACACACATCCCTTACACTATGCTGTGGCACATATTGTTAGCACACAATCAAATAATCTTCAGAGACAAAAAAATCGATATCAGGAAGCTATATAACAAGGCCAGAGGACTCGCCCCAGAAACAATAGTTGTCAAGTGCCAAAGGAGCATCGATGCAGCTGACCTCTTCGTTGAAGAGTGAAACTATATTGGATGCCTGCTCGATTGAAGTAACAGGAGTTAAATTTATGGTCAAAACAGAAATTATACTAGCAGTAAAAAAATCCCTACCAGCAGTTAGAAAATCATAATGAAGGATAAAGAGTTTGCAGGCTGGGTTAGAAGTTGTAACGTGCACTATCTATTTTTTTATGGTGCTTCCAAGTCCAATCCTGGCAAGGCTGGGGCGGGCGGAATTATTTGCAACGCCAACAGAGACATCATTCTATCTTACGAATGGGGATTAGGCCCCCTTTCCAACAACAGAGCTGAAGCGCTCGCTCTATACCAAGGCCTCGTTCAACTCCAAGTTCTCGGCATTCGCCTAGCAACTTTGATCGGGGATTCAGCAATCATCATCAGCTTAATGGTTCACAATTGGACAGCCACCAATCTAGCTCTCTAGGAAATAATAAATCGATTCCATGCACTCTCCCAGCTAATGCATGAAACTCGTTTTATTCATGTCCTTCGCTCCCTCAATAAGGAGGCCAATGCTCAAGCAAACAGAGCCTGTCACAAACCTCTTGGCAGCCTCAAATGCAACGCTTGTGAGTCTTTCTGTTTTCTGTCATGAACAGGACAAAATCTCTTAGATTGCGTGCTGTGGCTTTTGTTTTTTTCATGCCCAAGAATTCGATTGCAACTAGGATTCTTTTTGGCAACATTGAGCACAGTTTCAGCACAGCAAATATGGGATCTACAGGCCTTGAAGGCAACTTACTGCAGGATCTACAAGCTCCAAAAACAACTTCCCTTTAACATGTTCTGCAAATGTCTTTTTTTATTGTCGTAGTTTATCCAAATCTACACCAGCTCAGATTTTGCAACAGTCAAACATAGTCGGAGTGCAGGGGAAACTGCTCATACTGATAACCCACTCTACCTCTTCTTTCCAACATATTTCCCTGTAAAAATGGAGCTTTGACTCCCAATTTTCTCTTTTCGAATACAAATAGCACCAAATTATGTCAAATATATATATATATATATTTTAAACAAAAATAATATATATATATATATATATATATATATATATATATATATATATATATATATATATATATATATGTAGGTCGGATTCAACCAAGCTTATTATTGTTATATATATATAACAATAATAATAATATTATAATTTAAAGTTAGATAATATCCCCTCATTCCAAATTCATGTATCAAACCCTTTGTTTGTGGGTGACAAATGATTTTGCTACTTACTCTATGAAGGTGTTCATACCCTACCTCTCTGAAATTGAGCTTATAACCTCAAAGGACGAAACACATGCTTTTTAATGTCAGATACAATAGGAATGGGAATCAAAATAGGAGATTAAATTTTCCAAACTCAGAAAACTTAAATACACTTCCCTTTTATTCACTCAATTTCAAAATGACAAACATGATGACTTGGTGCACAAAGATCATGCCTAAGCATTGACAAAGTAATTGAATCCCTTGATCATGTCTTGGGTTGGTAGTAGCACTCCTAAACTATTGATGATAAATATCTACTAAATACATCCATGAACCATCGATATCAAAAATCAATCGATATGAACTACGAAGTAGCTCTTGAGTGATAATAGGTTACATTATAAATATATAACAGAGCTCTGCAGTTATCCCATGATCAGAAGAACATCCGTCGACGTTTCGAATACAACGGGGATCCATATTCATTCAACAATTTTCCCTGAAGATGGATCCCCGTTGGGATTCGAAACGTCGACGAATGTTCTATAACACTGTGGATAATCCAAACAACTCTTCAATAAACAATAACCACAAGAGCTTGAAAACCATACATTACAAATCCTTAAAATAAAGTGAAATATACAATATTATTTGTACATGAAAATGAATACTCGTTAACACAGGAAAAAGATAACACCAACACCAACAATAATAATAAGCGATTATTAATGTCATAGACTAGCCAAACACCAAATTAACCTATGAAACCCCTTTGTTTGTGGGACAAGGAACCCCCTTTGTACAGGGATTTCACTTCTTAGTCTCCATAGTTGTACATACCCTACCCTACCCTCCGCTAGATTCAAATCTATGACCTCTAAGAAAGAAGCACGTGTTCTTAACCATTAGGCCCAACTATATTCAAAGATTCATCATAAGATTATCATTCTACCACTAGAACTCAAGCTGCATTTTGGAAAAACAATAAAAAAATTTAAATCATATTATCCAATCACAATATTCTCAAATCCTAACTGCAAGACAAAAATTTTGGACAACATACCAATAAGAAGGCTCACGCATTCGAGGATCACAGTAGCCAGATTTAGGCCAGCAATTACTTTTTCCTAGTTTATCAAACTGATTATTTGTATTTTATTTTTCTTGTGAAAATATTCATCTCTCCTTGGAAACCCTATTGTTAACACTGGAAAATCGTACAGGCAAAAGAAATTATAAAATGTCAGGAAGAAGGTACAAATAAAGGCTTATAGGGAAGAAATGCATTGGAGGAGCTAAAATTCTAATTTTTCCTAAGGTCAAGAGGAAATTTTTTTGGATCACACATAGGAAACACTAGCTCTGAGCGTGCAGTGCAGATTTTCCTCTAATAGACGCACAATGCACGGTTATCCCTTCAATAGTCGCGCGGTCCTGGGGATGACAGAATGTCACCATCCGGGACCACTTGGCACACTTGGAGAAAAATATTCTGACTCAACCTAACCAAGTACTGTCACCTTTGAGCCACCTTGAGGCTTTAGTGCAGCACACAAAGGAATCATACCCCCACTCGTGTGCGACCATCCATCTTGGACCAAGAGGAGGGAAATTTTCAAAATGCTCTATAAAAGCCAGCCTTCGGAAGAGAAATAGGAGACACATTTTTATTGTTGCCAAATTTCTCCATAGCAAAACAAAAATCTCAAGCAAAGAGAGAAGATCTCACCACATGTTCCTCGATCTACCATCCTTTGAGAGGGAAGAGAGGCTTGCTGAAAACTGAGGGGAAGAGACCCCCTTGTCTTGGATATTAGAGCTTCGTAGCTCGAAGGATCCACTACAAGAGATTTAGCATTCTATATTCTACTACTACCAGCACCTAATAAAGGGAGAAAGCTCTCCATTGTTGAGTTATTAGTGTGTTTTCTTTACTGAGCGTGTATCCTGTTCATGTTGTGTTGTTTTTTGTTTCATTATTTACGTAGCATGCTATGTTTCCTTTTAACTTAGCTTATTACATGTTGAACTTGTTCAACTAACGTTTGACAAACCACTTTGACTTGTCACTTGCATGTAGGTAAGCAACCTCCCTACTAGAAAAATTGTATTTCATCCGCTCATGCGTCGAATACACTACCACAAGAATGGTGACTCCACTAGATTCTTTCTTTTGAGTTAATGGTTGTTGATGCATGTCCTTCTTCCTGCTCAGATTGATGCTAAATCACCCCTGCATAGTCTCAGCACCTTCAGTCACCCTCGGTGAGAAGTTATGCCCAGAAGAGGAGGAATTTTTTTTCTTTATGCCCGACTGCGCGCATTCTCTTCTGACAGACGCGTGTTTTGCGCCAGTTGGGTGGATAAGTCGTGCGATAGGAAGGAAGCCCATTTTTACTTTATTTTTCCCAGTTTTTGTAGTTGTAAAGTGTTTTGAAACCCATAAAAAAATGTCCATCACTATGTTCTGGCATTTCATTACTGGTTAGGGCTCTTATTTGCTATAATTTAGCTTAGCAACTAAGTAGTTTTAATCATATTTTTTTAATTTTGCAAATCACACATAATTTAAGTAGGAAAAAGTAAGTGGCCTTCAATCCACATATGTTGTCCGAAAAAACGATTTTCCTATAAAAGATACAAAACACTAAGCGTAATTAGCATAAAAGTAAGTGGCCCATATATCCACATATCTTTAGCTAATTCATTTTTTCTCAATTTTCCCATTAGATTAGTTCAATTTTGCATTACGAATTGGGGTTAGGACCAAACTTTCAAAAAGAGGGCAAGTAATATCTGCCACCCTTGCTCCTCATGGTGACCCTGGGTATGCACATGAACGCTTTACTAAGACAATTTTCCATCTCCCTATAGTGCAAACATATTCTAACTAGGCAAGGTGTAAGCGGCCCATAATCCGCACATAAGTATTACCAAAGCTTGAGGTTGTTGATTTCTACCATGTCAAAAAAACGTCTCAATTCAAATGTGGATTCACTATCAAACAAGGGTGGCTCCCTCGAACAAGGAATTATGGTTGGGGATGAATTAAGCATCGTAATTAAATCCTTACCATGAAAATTTGAAGTACAAATCATATTTTAGAGGTATCGAAAGCCTTAAATATCATTAAACAAATAATGAGTGGAATAGTAATTTTAAGATCGAATGTCACAAGCCAACTTGGTTTGTCGATCATGAAATTTCTCTCTCTATTGTTTTGGCGACTCCTCTTCTTTGTCGAGTGCTAAGTTCATGTGAACACTTGGACAACCCACACAACTGTAGTCATGATAAGGGACAGGAGAAAGTTGGTTCATTTCTTTAATAAATTTGGAAGGATGTTGAGAGACGGTATGCAACCTACTTTAATGGAGCTGGATGTACATTATAGAGGCATTATTTTAGTGATTGAGCACTTGGTTTGATGAAATCACAAGGATAATTTTCATATTAAACACATTGATAGAAGTGATGGTATGGTGGGGCAAGAAACGTATGGCTATAAGGACAGATTGTGATCATCATTTCTGAAGGAATTCGTGTTTATCTATTCAAAGGCCTTGAATGTAGGGAGGTTGATTGCATTGGTCTTAAAATGGAGCGCTTGTTTAGTGTAGAGAAAGACGAATTCAATGATTAATTATATTATTTGACGATAACTATGAAATACATCTTGACCTTGCTAAATAGGTAAGGGGAAATGGGAAAGGCATAATTTCACGCTCAATTCGCCCTCTGAGATCAAAAAAATTCTTTTTTGTAGACCAAGATTGAGAGATTGCAAGTAGCATGTGATATTATGAACCTAAAGCATGATGGAATTGTACCTTCATATTGTGCAACAAGAACTCGAGTGAATAAGGAAATCATTGTGGAATTTGATGTGCAACAGGGCACAACACAAGAATAATGGGTGACGACAGTTGAGGAAGAATTTGTGGAATTGGATTATGATCTTTTTAATCCAAGGCTAAAACATTTATGGATTTGAATTCAATCATATTCCTGGGTTGAATAATTAAGGGTAGTAATTTTTTGTTTTAATCCATGTTATGCAACTATGTAGTTATTTTGGGAGCTTTTCTTGAGGATATCTAAGAAATTCTAGATTAGATCAATAGTATCTAAATGGAAAATTAGAAGTGCAAGTCTTTCTTTGATATTGTTGAATTTAGTGGATAAAGATATTGTAAAAGATTTAAAAGGTTCTTCCCTTTAAACCAGATTAAATCAATTATAAAAACTACCCATTTGATTTTAAAAAATTATAAAGTAAGTTTTCATTTATAAAAATAAAAATTATTATTAATAATAATATATATTTTTTAAAAAGGAACAGGGACTGTCCCAAGAAACCAAAGCTAGAGAATGTGACCTTTACTTCCAGCTTTATCGTGTCAACCGTATGGAGGAGCAGAAATGGAGAATCAAATCATGCCAGCTATGGCTGCAAGGTGGGGATAAAAACTCCACCTTTTTCCATAAGCAGACTGCAGTCAGACAAATCAGGAACAATGTCACCTCCATCACTGACTATGAGGGTCAACTCCAAACTTCCCAAGATGCAATTAAAAAGGCCACTTCAAAGCATTATAATGTGCTCTTAACTGAAACCAAAGAAGCCAAAGATTATTCAAATATTATCCAATATCTTCCCACAGAAATCAGCGATGAATTCAATGCTGATCTCAGCAAGGATATAGAAGAAGAAGAAATATAAAGAGCCATTTGGGCACTTCAGCCAGACAAGGCCCCTGGCCCTGATGGCTCTCCCATTAGATTCTACAGATCTCACTGGGGGAAAATAAAAAAATACCTTCTCAAAATGATAAAATGGGCCCAACACAAGAACAAAATCGGAGGCTTCACCAATGCCACCCATCTTGCCCTTATCCCTAAAGAAAAACGACCCTCTACTTTCTCTCATTTCCGGCCCATTTCCCTCTGCAAATATTCCTAAAAAATCTTGAATAAAATCATAGCTACTCGCCTCAAACCTATCCTTCCCTCCCTCATCTCTGAGAATCAAGGAGGATTTTTAGCCAACGGACAAATCTCTGATTCCATTCTTCTTGTGCAAGAGGCTATTCATTCCAACCAAGTTAGAAAAGAAAAAGGTTTCATTTTAAAACTAGATTTAGCCAATGCATTCGACCGAGTTCGACACTCTTTCCTCCTCGCTGTCCTAAAGAAAATGGGATTTTCCCCACCCTTCATCAACCTTGTCCAAGCATGCATCTCCGGCCCTTGGATCTCCCCTCTCATCAACGGCAGGCCAGGGCCTTCCTTCCAATCTTCCCGTGGATTACGTCAAGGCTGTCCCCTTTCCCCCTATCTTTTCATCTTGATGGCTGAATCCTTCAGCAAGGCTCTTGATTACAAATGCCGCACCGGCCTTATCACTGGCATTAAATTTGGGAATGGAGTCAAAAATATAAACCACTCCTAGTTTGCTGATGACACCTTGTTAATGGGAGGGGCATTTCTCATACCTGGGCATGCCAGTGACTGTGGGTTCTCTAAAAGCTGAAGTTTGGGACACCATTATCGACAAAATGAAAAGGAAAGTGCAGCAATGGGGCTCCTTTTGGATTAACCCAGCAGGATGCCTAACCCTCTTGAAATCAGGTCTCTCCTCTCTGCCCTTGTATCAATTCACTCTCCTGTAAGCTCCAGCCAGATTTCATCACAAAGTGGAAGCCATCCTACGTCACTTTCTCTGGCAAGGGGGAAAAACTGAAAGAAAGAAATACAATCTTATAAATTGGAAGCAGGTTATTCAACCTCACGATTATGGAGGGCTGGGGATCAGATCCCCACAACTTCTAAACCTGGTTTTTGGTGGCAAGATAATCTGGAGACTTATCAATGGAGAATCTGCATGGTGGAAGAAAGTGCTGGAAACCAAACATCTAAATTCTCAAAGGAAACTTCTATTAGACCACGATATACCTCTCAGAGCCTGCACCAAAATCTGGGGACTGTGCAAAAAATCAATTCCCATCCTTGCTTCTAATATTTATAAGGTCCCCAAGGGAGGTAACAACACTATAATAGGGGCTGATAAAATATTGGGACAGCTACCTATCAGCAGCAAGCCTAGAACTCATCAGATCCTCACCTACCTTGACAGCAAAGGGATTCACAGCCTGAGCCAGATATCCAAGTGGGATATTCACACTCACCTCTGGACTGGTTGGCATTTTCTTGATATCCCTGATGAGCTACTTTCAAGCCTGGAAAATCTGCAGACGCAGCTCCATGGTATCGCCCCCACCAAACAAAACGAAGATGACTGCTTCTGTTGGGACCCTTCAGGAACCAAATACACAGTCAAAACTACCTACCATCAAATCTGTAACAGTGATCGGCTCATGCCCATATGGATTCCATGGAAAACTGTTTGGAAATCAGAGACTCTTCCAAAAATCAAATTTTTCATATGGGTTCTTCTGAAAGGAAAATTGTTAACTTCTGATAATCTGAAAAAGCGTGGCATTCTTGGACCCTCCCGCTGTGCAAACTATAAAGCAGCTGAGGAAACTATCCAACACCTCTTCATAGATTGCTCCTTCGCCACAATTTGCTGGAAAGAAGCCTTCCTGAAGGACCAGCTCCCCTGGGGTTCCCACAGCACCACTGTCGATCTCTTACATCTATGGAAGAAGAACTACCCCTGGCAGCGCAAGAAGAACAACGTAGCAAGAAGAGTTTGGAACACACTCCCTTACACTATGCTGTGGCGCATATGGTTAGCACGCAATCAAATAATCTTCAGAGACAAAAAAATCGATATCAGGAAGCTATATAACAAGGCCAGAGGACTCGCCCTAGAAACAATAGCTGTCAAGTGCCAAAGGAGCTTCGATGCAGCTGACCTCTTCGTTGAAGAGCGAAACTATATTGGATGCCTGCTCGATCAAAGTAATAGGAGTCAAATTTATGGTCAAAACAGAAATGATACCAGCAGTAAAAAAATACCTACCAGCAGTTGGAAAATCAGAATGAAGGATAAAGAGTTTGCAGGCTAGGTTAGAAGCTGTAACACGCACTATCTATTTTTTTATGGTGCCTCCAAGTCCAATCGTGGCAAGGCTGGGGCGGGCAGAATTATTTGCAACGCCAATGGAGACATCATTCTATATTATGAATGGGGATTAGGCCCCCTTCCCAACAACAGAGCTGAAGCCCTCGCTCTATACCAAGGCCTCCTTCAGCTCCAAGTTCTCGGCATTCGCACAACAACTGTGATCGGGGATTCAACAATCATCATCAACTTAATGGTTCACAATCGGACAACCACCAATATAGCTCTCCAGAAAATAATAAATCGATTCCATGCGCTCTCCCAGCTAATGCATGAAACTCGTTTTATTCATGTCCTTCGCTCCCTTAATAACGAGGTCGATGCTCAAGCAAACAGAGCCTGTCACAAACCTCTCGGCAGCCTCAAATGCAACGCTTGTGAGTCTTTCTGTTTTCTGTCATGAACAGGACAAAATCTCTTAGATTGCGTGCTGTGGCTTTTGTTTTTTTCATGCCCAAGAATTCGATTGCAACTAGGATTCTTTTTGGCAACATTGAGCACAGTTTCAGCACAGCAAATATGGGATCTACAGGCCTTGAAGGCAACTTACTGCAGGATCTACAAGCTCCAAAAACAACTTCCCTTTAACATGTTCTGCAAATGTATTTTCTTATTGTCACAATTTATCCGAATCTACACCAGCTCAGCTTTTGCAACAGTCAAACATAGTCGGAGTGCAAGGGAAACTGCTCATACTGATAACCCTCTCTACCTCTTCTTTCCAGCCTATTTCCTTGTAACAATGGAGCTTGTTCTCCCAATTTTCTCTTTTCGAATACAAACAACACCCGATTATGTCAAAATATATATATATATATATATATATTTTAAACAAAAATTAATATATATATATATATATATATATATATAGGCCGGATTCAACCAAGTTTATTATTGTTATATATATATATATAACAATAATAATAATATTATAGTTTAAAGTTGCGACATATCCTCATTCCAAATTCATGTATCAAACCCTTTGTTTGTGGGTGAAAAATGAATTTTCTACTTACTCTATGAAGGTGTTCATACCCTACCTCTCTGAAATTGAGCTTATGACCTCAAAGGACGAAACACATGCTTTTTAATGTCAGATACAATAGGAATGGGAATCAAAATAGGAGATTAAATTTTCCAAACTCAGAAAACTTAAATACACTTCCCTTTTATTCACTCAATTTCAAAATGACAAACATGATGACTTGGTGCACAAGAATCATGCCTAAGCATTGACTAAGTAATTGAATCCTTCAATCATGTGCTAAGTTTGACTGTAGCACTCCTAAACTATTGATGATCAATATCTACTAATGTATCCATGAACCATCAATGTAAAATCAATCGATATGAACTACGGAGCAGTTCTTGAGTGATAATAGGTACATTATAAATATATTGAAGAGCTCTCTGGATTATCCACGGTGTTTTAGAACATCCGTCGACGTTTCGAATACCAACGGGGATCCATATTCATTCAACAACTTGCCCTGAAGATGGATCCCCGTTGGGATTCGAAACGTCGACGAATGTTCTATAACACTGTGGATAATCCAGACAGCTCTTCAATAAATGATAACCACAAGAGCTTGAAAACAATACATTACAAATCCTTAAAATAAAGTGAAATATACAATATTATTTGTACATGAAAATGAATACTCGTTAACACAGGAAAAAGATAACACCAACACCAACAATAATAATAAGCGATTATTAATGTCATAGACTAGCCAAACACCAAATTAACCTATGAAACCACTTCGTTTGTGGGACAAGGAACCCCCTTTGTACAGGGATTTCACTTCTTAGTCTCCATAGTTGTACATACCCTACCCTACCCTCCGCTAGATTCAAATCTATGACCTCTAAGAAAGAAGCACGTGTTCTTAACCATTAGGCCCAACTATATTCAAAGATTCATCATAAGATTATCATTCTACCACTAGAACTCAAGCTGCATTTTGGAAAAACAATCACAAAATTTAAATCATATTATCCAATCACAATATTCTCAAATCCTAACTGCAAGACAAAAATTTTGGACAACATACCAATAAGAAGGCTCACGCATTCGAGGATCACAGTAGCCAAATTTAGGCCAGCAATTACTTTTTCCTGGTTTATCAAACTGATTATTTGTATTTTATTTTTCTTGTGAAAATATTTATCTCTCCTTGAAAACCCTATTGTTAACACTGGAAAATCGTACAGGCAAAAGACATTATAAAATGTCAGGAAAAAGGTACAAATAAAGGCTTATAGGGAAGAAATGAATTGGAGGAGCTAAAATTCTAATTTTTCCTAAGGTCAGGAGGAAAAATTTTCGGATCACGCATAGGAAACACTAGCTCTAAGCGTGCAGTGCAGATTTTCCTCTAATAGCCGCACAATTCGCAGTTATCCCTTGAATAGTCGCGCAGTCCTGGGGATGACAGAATGTCACCATTCGGGACCACTTGGCACACTTGGAGAAAAATATTCTCACTCAACCTAACCAATTACAGTCACCTTTGAGCCACCTTGAGGCCTTAGTGCAGCACACAAAGGAATCATACCCCCACTCGTGTGCCACCATCCATCTTGGACCAAGAGGAGGGAAATTTTCAAAATGGTCTATAAAAGCCAGCCTTGGGAAGAGAAATATGAGACACATTTTTATGTTGGCCAAATTTCTCCATAGCAAACCCAAAATCTCAAGCAAAGAGAGAATATCTCACCACATGTTCCTCGATCTACCAGCCTTTGAGAGGGAAGAGAGGCTTGCTGAAAATTGAGGGGAAGAGACCCCCTTGTCTTGGATATTGGAGCTTCGTAGCTCAAAGGATCCACTACAAGAGATTTAGAATTCTATATTCTACTACTACCAGCACCTAATAAAGGGATAAAGCTCTCCATTGTTGAGTTATAAGTGTTTTTGCTTTACTGAGCGTGTACCCTGTTCATGTTGTGTTTTTTTTGTTTCATTATTTACGTAGCATGCTATGTTTCCTTTTAACTTAGCTTAATACATGTTGAACTTGTTCCACTAATGTTTGAAAAACTACTTTGACTTGTCACTTGTATGTAGGTAAGCAACCTCCCTACTAAAAAAAGTTTATTTCATCCGCTCATTAGTCGAATACACTACCACAAGAATGGTGACTCGACTAGATTCTTTCTTTTCAGTTAATGGTTGTTGATGCATGTCCTTCTTCCTGCTCAGTTTGATGCTAAATCACCCCTGCATAGTCTGAGCAGCTTCAGTCACCCTCGGTGAGAAGTTATGCCCAGAAGAGGAAGAATTTTTTTTGTTTATGCCCGACTGTGCGCATTCTCTTCTGACAGATGCGTGTTTTGCGCCTGTCGGGTGGATAAGTCATGCGGTAGGAAGCAAGCCCGTTTTTACTTGATTTTTCCCATTTTTTGCAGTTGTAAAGTGTTTGGAAACCCCAAAAAAAATTTCCATTACTGTGTTCTGGTATTTCATGACTGGTTAGGGCTCTTATTTTCTAGAATTTAGCTTAGCAACTAAGTAGTTTTAATCTTACTTTTCTAATTTTGCAAATCACACATAGTTTAAGTAGGAAAAAGCAAGTGGCCTTCAATCCACATATGTTGTCCAAAAAAACGATTTTCCTATAAAAGATACAAAACACTAAGCGTAATTAGAATAAAAATAGGTGGCCCATATATCCACATATCTTTAGCTAATTCATTTTTTCTCAATTTTCCCATTAGATTAGTTCAATTTTGCATTACAAATTGGGGTTAGGACCAAAATTTCAAAAAGAGGGCAAGTAATATCTGCCACCCTTGCTCCTCATGGTGACCCTGGGTATGCACATGAACGCTTTCCTAAGACAATTTTCCATCTCCCTATAGTGAAAACATAGTCTAACTAGGCAAGGTGTAAGCGGCCCATAATCTACACATAAGTATGCAAATACCAAAGCTTGAGGTTGTTGATTTCTACCATTTCAAAAAAACGTCTCAATTCAAATGTGGATTCATTATCAAACAAGGGTGGCTTCCTTGAACAAGGAATTATGGTTGGCGATGAATTAAGCATCGTAATTAAATCCTTACCATGAAAATTTGAAGTACAAATCATATTTTAGAGGTATCGGAAGCCTTAAATATCATTAAACAAATAATGAGTGGAATAGTTATTCTAAGATCGAATGTCACAAGCCAACTTGATTTTTCGATCATGAAATTTCTCTCTCTATTGTTTTGGTGACTCCTCTTCTTTGTTGAGTCCTAAGTTCATGTGCACACTTGGACAACCCACACAATCGTAGTCATGATAAGGGACAGGAGCAAGTTGGTTCATTTCTTTACTAAATTTGGAAGGATGTTGAGAGACGGTATGCAACCTTCTTTAATGGAGTTGGATGTACATTATGGAGGCATTATTTTAGTGATTGAGCACTTGGTTCAAGGAAATCACAAGGATAATTGTCATATTAAACACGTTGATAGAAGTGATGGTATGGTGGGGCAAGAAACGTATGGCTATAAGGAGAGATCGTGATCATCATTTCTCAAGGAATTCGTGTTTGTCTATTCAAAGGCCTTGAATATAGGGAGGTTGATTGCATTGGTCTTAAAATGGAGCACTTGTTTAGTGCAGAGAAAGACGAATTCAATCATTAATTATATTATTTGACGATAACTATGAAATACATCTAGACCTTGCTAACTAGGCAAGGGGAAATGGGAAAGGCATAATTTCATGCTCAATTCACCCTCTGAGATCAAAAAAATTCTTTTTTGCAGACCAAGATTGAGAGATTGCAAGTAGCATGTGATATTATTAACCTCAAGCATGATGGAATTGTACCATCATATTGCGCAACAAGAACTCGAGTGAATAAGGAAATCATTGTGGAATTTGATGTGCAACAGGACGCAACACAAGAATAATGGGTGACGACAGTTGAGGAACAATTTGTGGAATTGGATTATGATCCTTTTAAGCCAAGGCTCAAAACTTTATGGATTTGAAGTCAATCATATTCCTGGGTTGAATAATTAAGGGTAGTCTTTTTTAGTTTTAATCCATGTTATGCAACTATGTAGTTATTTTGGGAGCTTTTCTTGAGGATATCTAAGAAATGCTAGATTAGATCAATAGTATCTAAATGGAAAATTAGAAGTGCAAGTCTTTCTTTGATATTGTTGAATTTAGTGGATAAAGATCTTGTAACAGATTTAAAAGGTTCTTCCCTTTAAACCAGATTAAATCAATTATAAAAACTACCCATTTGATTTTAAAAAATTATAAAGTAAGTTTTCATTTATAAAAATAAAAATTATTATTAATAATAATATATATATTTTAAAAAGGAACAGGGACTGTCCCAAGAAACCAAAGCTAGAGAATGTGTCGTTTACTTCCAGCTTTATCATGTCAACCGTATGGAGGAGCAGAAATGGAGAATCAAATCATGCCAGCTATGGCTGCAAGGTGGGGATAAAAACTCCACCTTTTTCCATAAGCAGACTGCAGTCAGACAAATCAGGAACAATGTCACCTCCATCACTGACTATGAGGGTCAACTCCAAACTTCCCAAGATGCAATTAAAAAGGCCGCTTCAAAGCATTATAATGTGCTGTTAACTTAAACCAAAGAAGCCAAAGATTATTCAAATCTTCTCCAATATATGCCCACAGAAATCAGCGATGAATTCAATGCTGATCTCACCAAGGATATAGAAGAAGAAGAAATACAAAGAGCCATTTGGGCACTTCAGCCAAACAAGGCCCCTGGCCCTGATGGCTTTCCCATTAGCTTCTACAAATCTCACTGGGGTACAATAAAAAAAGACCTTGTCAAAATGATAAAATGGGCCCAACACAAGAACAAAATCGGAGGCTTCACCAATGCCACCCATCTTACCCTTATCCCTAAAGAAAAACAACCCTCTACCTTCTCTCATTTCCGGCCCATTTCCCTCTACAACTCTTCATACAAAGTCTTGACTAAAATCATAGCTACTCGCCTCAAACCTATCCTTCCCTCCCTCATCTCTTAGAATAAAGGAGTTTTTTTAGTCAACAGACAAATCTTTGATTCCATTCTGCTTGTGCAAGAGGCTATTCATTCCAGCCAAGTTAGAAAAGAAAAAGGTTTCATTTTAAAACTAGATTTAGCCAATGCATTCGACCGAGTTCGACACTCTTTCCTCCTCGTTTTCCTAAAGAAAATGGGATTTTCCGCACCCTTCATCAACCTTGTCCAAGCATGCATCTCCGGCCCTTGGATCTCCCCTCTCATAAACGGCAGGCCAGGGCCTTCCTTCCAATCTTCCCGTAGATTACGTCAAGGCTGCCCCCTTTCCCCCTATCTTTTCATCTTGATGGCTGAATCCTTCAGCAGGGCTCTTGATTACAAACGCCACACTAGCCTTATCACTGGCATTAAATTTGGGAATGGAGTCAAAAATATAAACCACTCCCAGTTTGCTGATAACACCTTGTTAATGGGAGGAGCCTCCAACATTATAGCTCGCCATTTCAAAAAGCTCTTAGACAGATTTATGAGTTACTCCGGAGGCATGGTCAATTACCTTAAGAGCTGCATTTATGGGTGGAACACAACTGCTCAAACTCTCCAAAGCATTGCCATCATCTTTGGGGTTTCTTGCAAATTAGATTGGGGGCATTTCTCATACCTGGGCATGCCAGTGAGTGTGGGTTCTCTAAAAGCTGAATTTTGGGACACCATTATCGACAAAATGAAAAGGAAAGTGCAGCAATGGGGCTCCTTTTGGCTTAACCCAGTAGGACGCCTAACCCTCTTGAAATCAGGTCTCTCCTCTCTGCCCTTGTATCAATTCACTCTCCTGCAAGCTCCAGCCAGCTTTCATCACAAAGTGGAAGCCATCCTACATCACTTTCTCTGGCAAGGGGGAAAAACTCAAAGAAATAAATACAATCTTATAAATTGGAAGCAGGTTATTCAACCTCACGATTATGGAGGGCTAGGGATTAGATCCCCACAACTTCTAAACCTGGTTTTTGGTAGCAAGATAATCTCGAGACTTATCAATGGAGAATCTGCGTGGTGGAAGAAAGCGATGGAAACCAAATATCTAAATTCTCAGAGGAAACCTCTATTAGACCATGATATACCTCTTAGAGCCTACACAAAAATCTGGGGACTGTGCAAAAAATCAATTCCCATCCTTGCTTCTAACATTTCTAAGGTCCCCAAGGGAGGTAACAGCACTAGAATAGGGGCTGATAAAATATTGGGACAACTACCTATCAGCAGCAAGGCTGGAACTCATCAGATCCTCACCTACCTTGACAACAAAGGGATTCACAGCTTGAGCCAGATATCCAAGTGGGATATTCACACTCACCTCTGGACTGGTTGGCATTTTCTTGATATCCCTAACGAGCTACTTTCAAACCTGGAAAATCTGTAGACTCAACTCCATGGTATCGCCCCCACCAAACAAAACGAAGATGATTGCTGCTGTTGGGACCCTTCAGGCACCAAATACATAGTCAAAACTGCCTACCGTCAAATCTGTAACAGTGATCGGCTCATGCCCATATGGATACCATGGAAAACTGTTTGGAAATTAGAGACTCTTCCAAAAATCAAATTTTTCAGATGGGTTCTTCTGAAAGGAAAATTGTTAACTTCTGATAATCTGAAAAAGCATGGCATTCTTGGACCCTCCCGCTGCCCAAATTGTCAAGCAGCTGAGGAAACTATCCAGCACCTCTTCATAGATTTCTCCTTCGCCACAGCTTGTTGGAAAGAAGCCGTCCTAAAGGACCAGCTCCCCTGGGGTTCCCACAGCACCACTGTCGATCTCTTACATCTATGGAAGAAGAACTACCCCTGGCAGCACAAGAAGAACAACATAGCAAGAAGAGTTTGGAACGCACTCCCTTAAAATATGTTGTGGCGCATATGGTTATCACGCAATCAAATAATCTTCAGAGACAAGAAAATCGATATCAGGAAGCTATATAACAAGGCCAGAGGACTCGCCCTGGAAACAACAGCTGTCAAGTACCAAAGGAGCATCGATGCAGCTGACCTCTTCATTGAAGAGCGAAAATATATTGGATTCCTGCTCGATCAAAGTAACAGGAGTCAAATTTATGGTCAAAACAGAAATGATACCAGCAGTAAACAAATCCCTACCAGCAGTTGGAAAATCAGAATGAAGGATAAAGAGTTTGCAAGCTGGGTTAGAAGCTATAACAGGCACTACCTATTTTTTTATGGTGCCTCCAAGTCCAATCCTGGCAAGGCTGGGGCGGGCGGAATTATTTGCAATGCCAATGGAGACATAATTCTATCTTACGAATGGGGATTAGGCCCCCTTCCCAACAACAGAGCTGAAGCCCTCGCTCTATACCAAGGCCTCCTTCAGCTCCAAGTTCTCGGCATTCGCACAGGAACTGTGATCGGGGATTCAGTAATCATCATCAGCTTAATGGTTCACAATCGGACAGCCACCAATCTAGCTCTCCAGCAAATAATAAATCGATGACATGCGCTCTCCCAGCTAATGCATGAAACTCATTTTATTCATGTCCTTCGCTCCCTCAATAAGGAGGCCGATGCTCAAGCAAACAGAGCCTGTCACAAACCTCTCGGTAGCCTCAAATGCAACGCTTGTGAGTCTTTCTGTTTTCTGCCATGAACAGGACAAAATCTCTTAGATTGCCTACTGTGGCTTTTGTTTTTTTCATGCCCAAGAATTCGATGGCAACTAGGATTCTTTTTGGCAACATTGAGCCCAGTTTCAGCACAGAAAATACAGGATCTACAGGCCTTGAAGGCAACTTACTGCAGCATCTACAAGCTCCAAAAACAACTTCCCTTTAACATGTTCTGCAAATGTCTTTTCTTACTGTCACAGTTTATCCGAATCTACACCAGCTCAGCTTTTGCAACAGTCAAACATAGTCGGAGTGCAGGGGAAACTACTCATACTGATGTCCCTCTCTACCTCTTCTTTCCAACATATTGCCCTGTAACAATGGAGCTTTGACTCCCAATTTTCTCTTTTCGAATACAAACATCACCCGATTATGTCAATATATATATATATATATATATATATATATATTATAATTTTATTATATAAAATTAATAATAATAATAATAATATAAATTTGAAATTGATTTTTAAACAAAAATAAAATTAATACGTAACCCTAATTTATTATCTTCTTCAAAGTAGTTGATCGATAATAACCAATACAGGCATAAATATCTCATATAAAACATGAAACAACAAAGGCTTCCTCTAAATAACTTTAGCATTGGAATCATAGCCAATTACCTAATAAAAGTGACTATGAAATTAATTATAAGCATGGATCACCTATGAGCTTTGAAGTGATGTGTTCATATATCCCCATGAAATTATTTAAAATTATGACCACTCATAAGTAATGTGTTAATGTATTCTATAAAAATTTAATATTTGAGAGGGCATTTGTATTTTATTTTTTTTTATCTAAAAATATTAAAAATAAATACATCTTTAAATATATAATAAGTGAGTTTGGTTTCATTAAATACGAGCATAGATCCATCTTAATTAAGGATCGAACATGAGCCTAGAGGGATAAAATTTCTCAACATACAAACTTCTTTACAGTGCAAATACAATATGTATTGTTTCTATTGTTTATTATGTGTAATTTATTTATTTTTCTATTTAGAGAATAATTTATTTTCATTTTAAAGAGGGACGTGTCAACTCCATGGAAGGACGCAAGGACATACTTACACATCCCCCTCATACTGGGTTGTAGAATAAGCCTCTCTTCCCCCTCATAGTAGATTGTAGAATAAGCCTCTTGGCTCAAATAACCTCCCGGCTCAATGAGCCTCCTGACTGAATGAGCCTCTAGGCTCAATAATTTTCAAAATGTGAAGTAATTATGCTAAGTTTAAATTACTTCATCCATTGAACTAAAACCAAATAGTATCCAAATATGTGTATATTTTAAACACCTTTTCAGTTCTATGAGTTACTACCAAATTTAATAACATAACTTTGCTAATTTATTTTAGCCCCTTCCTAATATAGCTTTGAAATTTATGTTATGTTTACTGAAAAAATATAACATGTTTCATCCCCTTCTATTATACCACTCTATAAATTGCATCATCATAGAAAGCTTATTCACTATTTTTATTTGGTACTCTTGAATCGCATTAAATTTTTACATGAAGTTTCGATTACATTAAGTTTTTTCAAAAAGGTTTTAAGACGAAGTTTTTTCAAAAAGGTTTTAAGATGGACAAACTTTGAGTAACATATTTAACAAGTGGGATGGCTGTGAAGGAGTTATTCCTCGTCTTTTGGATAATTTGATTGTATTGTTGTATGAAAGTTGTGGTTTAATTTCTTTGTAATTGTTTAATTATCCCAATCTAATTACACCAAAATTCCCACACACAAAACTGCTAATGACTTCTTGTCATGTAAATCGTAACAATATATATTCAAAATGTCCTTAAAATCTATAAGATTGAGAATAAGATTGGTAATTTTGAAGGTAATTCAAGTTGTTCTATGTTTGAATTTACTTTGAATAAATCATAAATGGTCAAAGGGACAATCTCTACATAGTTTCTTAGTTGAGATTGTACCTTGAACTATATTCAAGAAGCTTAAACAAAAAGTGAAATAAACAATGAGGCAGTTTATTACATATGGTAAATTTGTTAGAATTATACACCAAGAAAGCATGAACCATGATAAGTGTAACACCTCCGGTTTAAGGAATTTTTTTTTTTTTTTTTTTTTATAACCTGGGGTTTCCCCTCTATTCCCATAGTGATTGACATAATGCCTTCAGAATTCTAACTCTTCTTCCCGTTTAGTGATTGAACAATGCTTTCAGAATTCTAAACTTTACCTCCCATTTGATATAATCTCCTCTAGCATATCCATCCTCATACAATGTTGAATAACTATATGTCTTTCCACCATATATATATATATATACATATATATATATCCCTTTATAATATTAAGAGATGGGGTTCTATATTTTTTTTTATGGATATACATACCTTTCCACTAACCTCCCCTAACCCTTTAGGTATTCGGTCCACATATTTTTGGATGCCCTATATACTCCACACATATATCTATGTACCCACATATAGATGGAAATAATACTCTTAATACCCTTATATATATATATATCTATCTCATATACTACTTGTATATAGTCTTTTGCACTATTACTCCAAGGAACATAGGTATAACACTTATAGCTATATATAAAATAGATAGGTTCAAACCTTTGTTATAACCTATCGTGCCTACATATTTCCTTGGCAATCTTAACTCAAATAACATATATCTTTATCTCGCATCTATATTAATACATATATCATATATATGTCCAAGCCTCGATTATAATATAGTGGAAGCGACATTATATATATTGCACGTCATTGAAGTACTCCCTTATTGTGTTGTATGGGCATCTTACGCAGGTGTATAATTTATTTGTATATACATATTTGTACCCACTCTGGCGAAATTCTTTTTGGCGGCCGTAGGTAATACTCATTACCTACATCGTTATATTTCCACCACGTGCTTTCCTTCTACCAGACTTCGCCCTAGGGAACCCAAAGGGGAGCTATGTTAATTCATTGCGGTGGCCTGCGATACATCCCATGTGGTCAATTTGACAGACCCGTGTGAATTGACCGCCATGTGGTTCTATTGCTTTCAATATTGAATTTATTTGTTAACACGTGACTAACCCTAACCGGATTGTTGTATTATGATTCAATTTTCATTATTCAGCAGACTGGTGGCGGTTCAGCGCGTATTCCACCGATAAGAATTTCAACCAACTGCTCGTCGGCGTATCACCTCCGGACTATGCTACAGAACGATGGAATGATACTATTCTTTCGTCTCTGAGCCTAGCACAACGTGTCGTGATTTCCATATGTAAGTACGCAGGGATAGTATTGGTTAGGGTTGCGTATAGGCCACCTCTGGTCGACAGCTTGCGTGTAACGTATGTTGTTAACATTTCCTTGTTCTTGGTTGCAGGGATAGCGCTTCACACTGGAGCGAGAGAATAGCCAGCGGCGTCGTCCGTAGTCCCCTGCTTCTGAAAACTCGACATGTGGCTTTTGAGTACATAGCTCTGACGGTTCCAGGTTCTGAGAACACCGAGCTCCAGTTTTAGCAGTCCTTAGCTTTTAGAGTGAACTTACTACCATCGTGCCTACGACTTCATAACCTTCCGGCGCCGATTGGTATCCCCTGGTACCATTCCATTTACACACTGCGTCTGCTCAATCACCCTCGGGATTTGCTGAGGTTATTGGGCAGAGGGATTAGGGTTTCGGGTGCGTACTAGCCTATAGTCTCTCTTATTCAGCTATTCACCGAAACATTTTGTCTCACTTGACTCCCTGCGTCTACATTTTCTAAAAGTTCGGTGTGAGTATGATACAGGGAGGTTTCCGGTTCTGTCTTGCTGAAGAGCTTCAAATCTAACGTTTCTTGAATCTTTGCGCATTATACTGTTAGTGACAATTCTCCCGCTGCTTTCTATGGTTCTGGTTTTTCTTTTGTGTTTGATACTACAACACCAAACCTACTATTATAGGCTACACAGAGAGCTGTAGATCGGCGTAGCAGCCGGTTTAATTCGAGACAGAGCTCGAGCCGATCCTCTATGGCCGCGCTCCAATCGTCTCTGCGCTCAGTTCAGTTCATTTGGTTTATTAAGTTACCATCTCAACGTTTAGTACATTTCTATGTGGCCCCTGTCAGTACGCCTTCAGAGGGGGTAACTCTACCCACCATCCTCTGTTGGGTTCAGCGAGTCGGGCGTCGATTTTCCTATTACATTTTTTTTTTAAGTTCTGTTATTCTTCCTATTTCTCAGTTACATATCACACTCATTCTAGGTTTAAGGCTGTATATTTACGTTAAAGGGCTCGGTCGTACTGACTGGTCGGTAGCTTCCCTCTCTATCTACTGGCAGTATTGTTAATGTTTCATACGAGGATAGGTTACCGATTGTATCATATCGGTCGTCCACCTCTCTGAACCAAAATCTCAACGCCTTTCTTTCTACGATTTTTTTTTCCGAGACACATATGGTCGCGCGTGGATTATGATACGCAGATTTCTGGGAGGTTTAACACATGCCTCAAACGTAGAAGATAGGTTACACAGGTTGTATGCGCTTCAATCCTAGCCGAAATCATATTGTCGACCAATACTGTGGATGTATTGTTTCGTAGTTTGATTTCTATTTAACCTAACTAGGAGATGCCGCGGCATTCTTTGCGTGAGCTTGACCGAGAAGTTTTTATTTGCTATCCTTTATGTATTGTCGAAATAACAATAATTCGCTCCATAACATAATAGAACTCAATACAATTTATATGTAGATCCTGTCGGCTAACATTTTCTCTGAACTGATGTTGACTTGAGTTACTATCCTTCCTGTTTTATTTTATATATATATATATATATACCTATGGCAACGCAGGGTTACGACGAGCTGAGTTGCGTGGTAAAGATCTGATCGCACTAACTTAGGTTGGACTATAGGTTTTTATTTCAGATGGCGATAGGGATCATTTATATACCTTTTCATGTTAGCCTAAATGATTCGGTCGACATCTCTTTGTTTTCTGTCCATACGTGGTTCACATATATATATATAATCCGTACTCCTAAATTTTTTTTTCTTTGCTTGACTTATATAAATTCATATGTTGAAATTAAGATCGAACGAACTACTATGTAGCTCTCGGCGCCTTCATGTTTTTTTTTTATTTATTTCTATTTTATTGCCAGACCAATATATTTATCATGTCCCTACGTGGGGTTTCGTCTTTACTTTTAAATTAATTACATTGCTATGGTCATCATTTAAAGATTAAAGGTAGAAGTAGATAATATGTGCATTCAAGATGTTTGAATATCTATTACACTCCTATATATGTTTGTGTTATGCCTATAAAATATTCAATAGTGCTTGAATGAAGTGCCTTGGCTATTAATGAAGTTTTGGGTGTATTGTAATTGACCTAAAGACTCAAAATAGACTTAGAAGTGAAATTTACCCACTTCTGAATATTATAAAAATTCTATAGAGTAAGGTTACTCATTTTCTAGAATAAGTTCGAAGATCATAATTCATGGTATTTACTTTCAGCTTGTTGTGTTTATACCACGTCACTTTAGCACTACTATAATGTTTTTCTAGCATACATGCAAGCATAAAATATCACATTTATAATGATAGGGAACAAACCAATAATTAATCATCCGTAGGTGTTAAGTAACTTCAGATTTAAACCTACCTTGGTTTAAAGATTCTGGAGTTTCTACTCTATGGTTTTTTTGGTCTACAACTGAACAGAATCTGGAAGGTGACTACCTTAAAATGGACTCTGTTAAATGTAGTACTAACATCAATCATACCATTTTGTTAATTTTTCTATATGTGGCCAATTCATACCATCAGAGAATAGAATCAAAAAAAATTTCAGAACATACCACAATCTGCAAATGACCAACCTCCCAACCTTAGAGTCCTCTTTGTCTCCCAGGACTCACCCCCGAGCTGAGATCACCTCCTAGAACAGATCAACCTCTGATCTGCCTAGGAGCAGCTTATTTAAGCTCATATTTCGCCAAAGCATGTTTCTAATTCTGCGTCCAGAATAGCAGGATGCTTTCTTTCCTGTTTAGCCTAGGCTTCCCATTTTGGGATTCTTTAAAGCTGCTTTAAGATTTTCCTCAGCTTTTCCAGCTTTTTCTCACCTCTTCCCAACTACTCCTTTTCATTGGGGAATTTTAGATTCCTCCTCAAATCTAAATTAATTTCTTTCAAGGATTTTTTTGAAAGATTTTTGGGGATTTTTTTCCTTATCCATCCGCATGGATTTGGCAAGTGATCTCTAATTCTCTTTTTGGTCAAAATGCACAATCATTTTATTTATTTCCTCAAATAAAATATGCAAATACATTCACATCATACTTATCCCTTGGGGTCCAACCCCTTTTAGGATTAAAGTTCAAATATCTAACTTTAAAAATTCAACACACAAATTGGGGGTGTTACATATTCCCCCTCTGAAATTAAACATCGTCCTCGGTGTTGTTATTCAACTACTAGAGTTCATTTAAACAAAAATGGATATTTCTCCATCATTTCAGCTTCCCTTTCCCAGGTAGCTTCTTCAGCAGTAAAGTGCTTCCACTGCACTTTTACTCTGGCCACTGTTCTGTTTCTCAATTCAGTTTCTTCCCGCTCCAATATTTGAAGCGGTTCTGGTAGAAACTCCCCTTCTGGTTCCACATGTACAACATTCGAATCAACTATGTGAGAATCATCATGCACATATCCTTTTAATAATGAAACATGAAACAAATTATGCACTTTAACATGGGGTGGTAAGGCCAGCTTGTAAGCCACTGGTCCCACCCTTTCTAACACCTCAAAAGGCCGACAATATCTAGGTGTAAGTTTTGCACAACTTCCAGCATAAAGTGTGCTCTTTTTGGGTTTGATGCGTAAATACACATGATCCCCTACTTTGAATTCTCGGTGCACTCTTTTCTTATCAGCATAGCTCTTCTGTCGATCTTGTGCTGTCTTTATATTTCTCTGTATTTGTTTAACAATTCTTTCCATCTCTTGTAGTGCATCGGGTCCCAACACTAGTTTATCCTCTGGTTGACTCCAGCTCAAGGGAGTACGGCACTTTCTCCCATAGAGTGCCTCAAACGGACTCATCTTAATAGAGGATTGGTAACTATTATTATAGGCAAACTCAGCTAAATGCAGATATTCTTCCCATTTTGATGGCCTATCCATCACATACATTCTCAACATATCTTCTAAAATTTGATTTGTCCTTTCTGTTTGCCCATCAGTTTGAGGGTGATAGGCAGTACTAAAATTCAATTTAGTACCCATTCCTGCAAACAATCCCTTCCAAAATGCTGCTGTAAACTTAGCATCTCGATCTGAGACAATCACTTTGGGAACTCCATGAAGCCTTACTATCTCCTTCAGGAACACATGTGCTACTTGAGCTGTTCCGAAAGTAGATTTCACTGGTATAAAGTGAGCAGCTTTTGTCAGAGTGTCTACTACTACCATTACAGAATCATGTTGATATTTATTCTTGGATAACCCTGTTATAAAATCCATGGAAACTGTGTCCCATTTCCATTCTGCAATTGGCAGGGGATTTAAAAGCCCTGCTGGGTGTTGATGCTCAACTTTGACTAGCTGACACTCCATACATCTACTTAAATATTCTGCCACATCTCTTTTCATTCCTGGCCAGAACAACTTCTTCTTCAAGGCTGTTAACATCTTTTGATACCCTGGATGTCCTGCATAGGGCTGTTTGTGATATTCATCTAGAATTTCTCTTTTCAATGACTCTATATTTGGAATATACAACCTGTTTTTGTAATAGAGCAGCCCTTGTTGGTTTTTAGTGAAATCAGTTTTATCCCTTGTCTGTAGTTTCACCAAGAGTGCTTCATAGTTGGGATCTTGAGTTGCTGCTTTTCCCACCAATTCCTCTACTTCCATATGGGCACTACTTCCCATGCTGTTTAGATTTTGACAAGCATTTCTACTTAATGCATCAGCAACTTTATTCTCCTTCCCCTTGATATGCTTTATGTCCATATCAAATTCACTTAAAAAAGACAGCCATCTGGCTTGTCTGGCATTCAATTCAGTTTGGGAGAAAAAATATTTGAGGCTAATATGATCAATCATCAATGTGAACTTCTTCCCCAACAGATAGTGCCTCCACATTTTTAAAGCATGGATAACAACTGCAAATTCCAAATCATATGCACTGTAGTTCTATTCATGAGTTTTCAGTTTCCTAGATTCATAGGCAATAACTGAATTTTCCTGTAATAGGACTCCTCCTAGCCCTTCTCTGCAAGCGTCTGTACATACAACAAACTCTTTATCAGGATCAGCAATTTTTAATATAGGGGCTGAAGTAAGTTTTTGTTTCAATTGTTCGAAACTGTGTTGGCATTTCTCTGTCCACACGAACTTAACACCCTTCCGTTGTAATGAGGTTATGGGATTTGCTATAGCAGAAAATCTCTCCGCAAATCTGCGATAATAGCCTGCAATTCCCATAAATGATCTTACTGCGGAGACATCAGTGGGGACTGGCCATTCTTTAATGGCTTTTATCTTTTCAGGGTCAACTGCCAACCCTTTTTCTGAGATAATATGACCTAGATATTGAATTTTATCTTTATAAAATTCACATTTGCTGAACTTGGCATATAGCTGGTTTTCTTTTAAAGTCTGCAACACTATTCTCAGATGTTCCTTATGTTCATCTTCATTTTTAGAATAGACTAAGATATCATATATGAACACAAGAACAAATTTGTCCAAATAATTATTCAACACACTGTTCATCAGACACATAAAGGTGGCAGGGGCATTTGTCAAACCAAAAGGTAGGACTATAAATTCGTAATGCCCATCCCTGGTTCGAAATGTTGTTTTGCTGATGTCTTCTTCTTTAATTCTGAGCTGGTGATAACCAGTCCTTAGGTCTATCTTGGAAAAGACTGAGGCTCCTCTCACTTGATCAAAAAGATCATCAATTCTAGGAAGTGGATATCTATTCTTAATGGTCAATTTGTTCAGTTAACGATAATCAATGCACATCCTAAAAGTCCCATCCTTCTTTTTAACAAATAAAACAGGGGCTCCCCATGGAGACACACTTGTTCTAATGTAACCTTTATCCAATAATTCTTGCAGTTGCATCTTCAGCTCTATCAGTTCTGGCGGACTCATCCGATAGGGGGCTCGGGAAATAGGTGTGGCTCCCGGCACCAGATCTATAGAAAAGTCAATCTCTCTTTTGGGGGGAGATGAGGGATTTCTTTGGGAAAGACTTCCTTAAATTCTCTGATGATTGGTATAACATCCAGTAACTCTTCCTCAGTTTTTTGTTCTATTTCTTCTATATGCACTGCATATACTTGGTATCCTTTCCTAGCTGTTCTTTTCAATTGTAAGGCTGATATTTGTCTTACTGAAATGGACTTTGGTTTCCCTTTGAGTGTAAAAGGTTTCCCTTCTTCATCCACACAATCCAGGGTTTTATCCCAGCAGTTCATTAGAGCTTTCTTCTTTTCTAGCCAATCCATTCCTATCAGTAGATCATAGGATCCTAATGGCAATATGTTCAAATTCACTTCTGTTGTAAAGCCATTTAATTGTATTGCTATTTTGGGCAATTTATGTGTGACTTTTCTCTTAGTTCCAGTGGCCATCTGTACCAACCATGACTGCTGAAATTTTTCAGGTTTAATTTTACATTTTTCTACAATTCCAAGACTAATGTAACTTAAGGAAGCACCTGGATCAATCAAAACAGTAACAGGTAAGTCAGAAATCTTACCCTCCATTTCCACCATGGTGGCTTGATGTTCTGCTTGCCGATTTTCCAAGGCTGCACTGATAGTTGGTATGTTTCTGGCTATGTCATTGACTGTTGTTGCCTCTCGCTCTCTGCTGATCATGTGTATATTTCGATGGGGGCAGTCCCTCATCATATGGGGTTCTCCACAGCCCCAACATTTCAGAGGTTCCTTCATTCTGACTGTCCCTTCCTTTTTATTGTTCCCTTCTACTGGTTTTGAAACCACTTGGGACTGAGCAGTTTGACTTTATTTTGGTTTGCTGAACTTTTTCCTTTGATGATCTCTACCAAAATTTCTTAAATATGCTGGTTTTGTTCTCTTTCCTTTGAACTCACCCTTGTTCGTCCAGCCCTTCCCTTGTTCAGCTTTACCTTTAAACTGCTGATAGCATAATCTTGCTTTTCTAACAGCTTCATCCATGGTCTTTGGGTTGTCAAACTCAATTTTCTCCTTGGACACAGTAGGCAAACAATTCAAAAATCTTTGAACCTTTGCTTTTTCTTCCCTAATGTAAGGAACATATCTCAGTAAATTTGTAAACTTAGTGACAAACTCATCAATAGTGAGCTATCCTAGTCTAAGTTCATGGAATTCTTTTGCTTTATCGTCATAATAACATTCATTCAAATAACGACTTTTGAACTTAGTCTGAAAATCTTCCCAAGTAACTGTCTTTTCATCAATGGCATGCACCATTTTTGTCTCTTCCCACCAGAGTGTAGCTTTTCCTTGTAGCTGGTACACAGCTAATCTAGCCTTCAGATTTCTCTCATATTCATAAACTTGGAAATACTTGATCATGTTCAGCAACCAAGCTTCAGCATCCTCCTCCTTCTCCCCATCATAGGAGGGAGGTTTGATCTTTCTAAATTCTCCCTGCAATTCTCTTTTCTGCTTATGTTGATTTCTAGCTGCATCCTCATCCTCAGATTCATCCATCTTTCTTTTTCCAGAACCTTCGCCTTCCTGGCTGTTCCGGGAAGTTAGTTCTCTGATGAGCTTTTCCTGCTCCTTACTGGCTGATGACAATATGTCATTCTGACTTCTCAGTTCAGCCAATTCTCGTTGCAGCCGGTGTAACATAGCCATTACCGGGGCATTGGGATCTGGAGTAGCAAACTCATCCCGCAGATCCACATAAATCCCTTCACCTTCAGCCATTTTCACTGTACACACTTACAACACAGATTAGAAAAATTTTATAAAAATTTCAGAAAAACAAAATATGTAATAATCAGTGAGCACAAAATTGACAGCCCATTTGTTGTAACTGGTGCTCCGATACCATTTGTAACACCTCCGGTTTAAGGATTTATTTATTTATTTATTTATTTATTTATTTAATTTAATTTAATTTTATAACCTGGGGTTTCCCCTCTATTCCCATAGTGATTGACATAATTCCTTCAGAATTCTAACTCTTCTTCCCGTTTAGTGATTGAACAATGCTTTCAGAATTCTAAACTTTACCTCCCATTTGATATAATCTCCTCTAGCATATCCATCCTCATACAATGTTGAATAACTATATGTCTTTCCACCATATATATATATATACATATATATATATCCCTTTATAATATTAAGAGATGGGGTTATATATATATTTTTTTATGGATATACATACCTTTCCACTAACCTCCCCTAACCCTTTAGGTATTCGGTCCATATATTTTTGGATGCCCTATATACTCCACACATATATCTATGTACCCACATATAGATGGAACTAATACTCTTAATACCCTTATATATATATATCTATCTCATATACTACTTGTATATAGTCTTTTGCACTATTACTCCAAGGAACATAGGTATAACACTTATAGCTATATATAAAATAGATAGGTTCAAACCTTTGTTATAACCTATCGTGCCTACATATTTCCTTGGCAATATTAACTCAAATAACATATATCTTTATCTCGCATCTATATTAATACATATATCATATATATGTCCAAGCCTCGATTATAATATAGTGTAAGCGACATTATATATATTGCACGTCATTGAAGTACTCCCTTATTGTGTTGTATGGGCATCTTATGCAGGTGTATAATTTATTTGTATATACATATTTGTACCCACTCTGGCGAAATTCTTTTTGGCGGCCGTAGGTAATACTCATTACCTACATCGTTATATTTCCACCGCGCGCTTTCCTTCTACCAGACTTTGCCCTAGGGAACCCAAAGGGGAGCTATGTTAATTCATTGCGGTGGCCTGCGATACATCCCATGTGGTCAATTTGACAGACCCGTGTGAATTGACCGCCATGTGGTTCTATTGCTTTCAATATTGAATTTATTTGTTAACACGTGACTAACCCTAACCGGATTGTTGTATTATGATTCACTTTTCATTATTCAGCAGACTGGTCGCGGTTCGGCGCGTATTCCACCGATAAGAATTTCAACCAACTGCTCGTCGGCGTATCACCTCCGGACTATGCTACAGAACGATGAAATGATACTATTCTTTCGTCTCTGAGCCCATCACAACGCATCGTGATTTCCATATGTAAGTACGCAGGGATAGTACTGGTTAGGGTTGCGTATAGGCCACCTCTAGTCGACGGCTTGCGTGTAACGTATGTTGTTAACATTTCCTTGTTCTTGGTTGCAGGGATAGCGCTTCACACTGGAGCGAGAGAATAGCCAGCGGCGTCGTCCGTATTCCCCTGCTCCTGAAAACTCGAAATGTGGCTTTTGAGTACATAGCTCTGACGGTTCCAGGTTCTGAGAACACCGAGCTCCAGTTTTGGCAGTCCTTAGCTTTTAGAGTGAACTTACTACCATCGTGCCTACGACTTCATAACCTTCCGGCACCGATTGGTATCCCCTGGTACCATTCCATTTACACACTGCGTCTGCTCAATCACCCTCGGGATTTGCTGAGGTTATTGGGCAGAGGGATTAGGGTTTCGGGTGCGTACTAGCCTATAGTCTCTGTTATCCAGCTATTCACCGAAACATTTTGTCTCACTTGACTCCCTGCGTCTACATTTTCTAAAAGTTCAGTGTGAGTATGATACAGGGAGGTTTCCGGTTCTGTCTTGCTGAAGAGCTTCAAATCTAACGTTTCTTGAATCTTTGCGCATTATACTGTTAGTGACAATTCTCCCGTTGCTTTCTATGGTTCTGGTTTTTCTTTTTTGTTTGATACTACAACACCAAACCTACTATTATAGGCTACACAGAGAGCTGTAGATCGGCGTAGCAGCCGGTTTAATTCGAGACAGAGCTCGAGCCGATCCTCTATGGCTGGGCTCCAATCGTCTCTACGCTCAGTTCAGTTCATTTGGTTTATTAAGTTACCATCTCAACGTTTAGTACATTTCTATGTGGCCCCTGTCAGTACGCCTTCAGAGGGGGTAACTCTACCCACCATCCTCTGTTGGGTTCAGCGAGTCGGGCGTCGATTTTCCTATTACATTTTTTTTTTAAGTTCTGTTATTCTTCCTATTTCTCAGTTACATATCACACTCATTCTAGGTTTAAGGCTGTATATTTACGTTAAAGGGCTCGGTCGTACTGACTGGTCGGTAGCTTCCCTCTCTATCTACTGGCAGTATTGTTAATGTTTCATACGAGGATAGGTTACCGATTGTATCATATCGGTCGTCCACCTCTCTGAACCAAAATCTCAACGCCTTTCTTTCTACGATTTTTTTTTTTCTGAGGATGGCATACCCTCCGCGCGTGGATTATGATACGCGGACTTTGGGAGGTTTAACACATGCCTCAAACGTAGAAAGATAGGTTACATAGGTTGTATGCAGTTCAATCCTAGCCGAAATCATATTGTCGACCAATACTGTGGATGTATTGTTTCGTAGTTTGATTTCTATTTAACCTAACTAGGAGATGCCGCGGCATTCTTTGCGTGAGCTTGACCGAGAAGTTTGTATTTGCTATCCTTTATGTATTGTCGAAATAACAATAATTCGCTCCATAACATAATAGAACTCAATACAATTTATATGTAGATCCTGTCGGCTAACATTTTCTCTGAACTGATGTTGACTTGAGTTACTATCCTTCCTGTTTTATTTTTTTTATATATATATACCTATGGCAACGCAGGGTTACGACGAGCTGAGTTGCGCGGTAAAGATCTGATCGCACTAACTTAGGTTGGACTATAGGTTTTTATTTCAGATGGCGATAGGGATCATTTATATACCTTTTCATGTTAGCCTAAATGATTCGGTCGACATCTCTTTGTTTTCTGTCCATACGTGGTTCACATATATATATAATCCGCACTCCTAAATTTTTTTTTCTTTTCTTGACTTATATACATTCATATGTTGAAATTAAGATCGAACGAACTACTATGTAGCTCTCGGCGCCTTCATGTTTTTTTTTTTTTTTTTCTATTTTATTGCCAGACCAATATATTTATCATGTCCCTACTTGGGGTTTCGTCTTTACTTTTAAATTAATTACATTGCTATGGTCATCATTTAAAGATTAAAGGTAGAAGTAGATAATATGTGTATTCAAGATGTTTGAATATCTATTACACTCCTATATATGTTTGTGTTATGCCTATAAAATATTCAATAGTGCTTGAATGAAGTGCCTTGGCTATTAATGAAGTTTTGGGTGTATTGTAATTGACCTAAAGACTCAAAATAGACTTAGAAGTGAAATTTACCCACTTCTGAATATTATAAAAATTCTATAGAGTAAGGTTACTCATTTTCTAGCATAAGTTCGAAGATCATAATTCATGGTATTTACTTTCAGCTTGTTGTGTTTATACCACGTCACTTTAGCACTACTATAATGTTTTTCTAGCATACATGCAAGCATAAAATATCACATTTATACCGATAGGGAACAAACCAATAATTAATCATCCGTAGATGTTAAGTAACTTCAGAGTTAAACCTACCTTGGTTTAAAGATTCTGGAGTTTCTACTCTATGGTTTTTCTGGTCTACAACTAAACAGAATCTGGAAGGTGACTACCTTAAAATGGACTCTGTTAAATGTAGTACTAACATCAATCATACCATTTTGTTAATTTTTCTATATGTAGCCAATTCATACCATCAGAGAATAGAATCAAAAAAAATTTCAGAACATACCACAATCTGCAAATGACCAACCTCCCAACCTTAGAGTCCTCTTTGTCTCCCAGGACTCACCCCCGAGCTGAGATCACCTCCTAGAACAGATCAACCTCTGATCTGCCTAGGAGCAACTTATTTAAGCTCATATTTCCCCAAAGCATGTTTCTAATTCTGCGTCGAGAATAGCAGGATGCTTTCTTTCCTGTTTAGCCTAGGCTTCCCATTTTGGGATTCTTTAAAGCTGCTTTAAGCTTTTCCTCAGCTTTTCCAGCTTTTTCTCACCTCTTCCCAACTACTCCTCTTCATTGGGGAATTTTAGATTCCTCCTCAAATCTAAATTAATTTCTTTCAAGGATTTTTTTGAAAGATTTTTGGGGATTTGTTGCCTTATCCATCCTCATGGATTTGGCAAGTGATCTCTAATTCTCTTTTTGGTCAAAATGCACAATCATTTTATTTATTTCGTCAAATAAAATATGCAAATACATTCACATCATACTTATCCCTTGGGGTCCACCCCCTTTTAGGATTAAAGTTC